>JARKIC010000938.1:0-170868 GCA_029378375.1 Mycena olivaceomarginata | reverse complement strand
ATGGACCCTGAAATCGATATATAGAGGGCGTGATAAGCGAGATGTTCAAGGGTAATCAATGGGTCATTTCAAACCAGAAGATCTTGATGGTTGTATCATTACATCGGTGATGATCTCTATTCGATCGGTTCTCGGAGGAGGTCAATCTTGCCACTGGAGTCAATCATTTAGATATAAAGTAGGGAATCTTTGACATTCCATCACGGGAATACTTTGCTTCTTCCAGGTGGAATGGGTCCAAATTTTTCGGTGCAATCAGGCTTAGGGGTATTAAATGAGTGCTCTGGAAACCACGCAGAAAATTGTGAATAGCCCTACAGTTGTGTTTCGCCTTCTAATAGAACTGCCATAACGGCCATCATGTCCGTTCTATTAGAACGGGATATGTGGGATTATTAGGTGTCCTTCTTTGCTTGCCTTTTTCACACATCCCAGGCCTCCATGTCGACCATAAGTAGCAAATGGAAGGGCAAGGAGAAGAACAAGGAGGTCCAGCGCGTGCATATCGAGTAAACGGTGTCATAAGCATCTATTGATCAGATAATTTGATTCAATGTTCTGTACCCCATACCATTCTCCTATCCACATGCAGAGCTCTGAGACTGGTATATGGCTTGCAAGGCATGCAGGTAATTACCTCGACGGTTTTTAGCCTGAACCATCGAGTGCATATCGAGTATGGGTCTCATAAGCATCAATTGATCTGATACGAGTTTTGAGATAGATGAATGAAGTAAGCTTTTCTTAGGATGGAAACTGATAAGTATCGCCTCCATGCGCAAGGTTCAGCTCAGTGGCTCAGCTGAGTCACTCGGCTGGTTGTCGAATTCGTTCAAAGGTAACCAAAATTTCAAAATTCTTTCCTGGACCTGAAAATTTCCTAGAAAATTTCCCCGTGGCCTAAGTGACCCAAAATTGACCTATTTTTCGTTCCCGCAGCTTGTGCTATCTTTTCAGAGCAAATAATTGCGAAAAAACTCAACTGAATATTACCAAATCCTAGTAGACGATTAATCCAGGATTCTGCGACACGATTAACGAACGATTCTCGCTTTATTTAAACGTGGGAGAATCGCCTCCCCGCACTTCGACTCATACTTACAAGGTTATTCGGACCGGGTTCCCGAGCGGGTAACTCAGACACAAACAACAACAAAACATACAAATGTTCATCCAGCGCGCTCAAAACTTGAAGATTCGCTCTCGGATAAGCCGGAATATACTTCAGAAAGCGGTGCGATGATGTCTAAGAAAGAATTTCGAAATTTCATTGAGAAATAAGTGAGAAGGCCAATAGCCTTTTTTGGTAACTATTTTGGAAATTCAAACTCAGATCGACCATTGCCTTCATTAGACAGGCTCGAATCGAGCCTAATTCCTCGCGAATCAATCTTGTTTGGCGAGCCGGCTCGAGGGGAAAAGAAAGAAAGAAAAATAACCCCGCATTTCACGGTCCCGTGCTCTTCTCTCTCTTCACAACAAACTCGTCGCTGCCCTTCCACCGCTTGCACTATGGTCTTTCCATCCTACTCTCCCGTGTATACGCCGCCAAATCCTCCCCATACGCTTTTGACTCGCAAGCAACTCGCCTCGCAGGCTCAAACTTTTATAAGGACTGAATGATAACATGAACATAGCAGTAGGAGGAACGTTTGAATCCAAGGAGGTGAGCGTCCTCATTTTCAAGTAAAAACGGTACGGGCTCATCAAGTGGAATATTGCCTTTAAACGTATCGATCTCGGAACCGGGTCAAGGCATGCCCTATGTCCACCTCACAATTACAAGGGCCAATCCGCCGCGAAAATGGAGGAGAACCACAGGCGGGATTCACTTCTTCCCTGACCGCAAACGTGATGTGCTTGTCAATATGTATTTCCAAGACTGCCAAAAGATGAGCTTGCTCTGATAGTTTAGCCATCTGCAAAAATAAACAATAGCACGCATGTACGTACCTTCAAGTTGTACTTGAAGATTTTCCAACTTCGCTAAAAGTCTCTGGATATCCTGGGGGTCCCTGAAGACGTACGGAGGAGGTGGGATGGCAGACTCCGAGAGGGTGAACGTCGCCCATGCGTTTGATTCTCCGTAAATCGGACACGTCTCTGACGGTGGTGATCTGAATGTTCAATTTGTTTGGTAACCCATAAGAATATGATAAACATCCCTTCAAGTTGAAGTTGGAAGTATCAGGTCCAGCCATGGCGGAGAAGGCCCAGCCTTTCGCACGTATTTGTAAAATGGGATTTGTACACTTATATATCGTTCACCGGAGCCCAAAACAACCGGCCGTCGACACGTCCGAACGACCTAATCGGGATGGCAATACATGATTACGAGTAACTACGAGTGACCCTGTATAAAGAAAATCGTATGTAGGGCGGGTAAAGCAAAAAATGCTACGCTGCCTGGCAAGGCAGTAGGAAATGAAGAGAAATTCCCAATACCTTTAGGTAAGGGTTTCAGGGCGCCCTATTTGAACAACTCGCAGAAAATCACATTATTGTCAGCTCTTTTTGCGTCAGCACTGATCCCTCCGCCACAATCCAACCGAGCCGATGATTGCTGTCCAACGAGGCACAGGAGAGGCACTGGTTGAGGCTAACAGCAATATGGAAATGGTTCATCAATTACCGATGAAAATTCGCTGGACACTATGTTCAGAGTGTCCACCCATGAAGGTAGAGCGGGGGGGGGAATCGCTCCCATGTCGACCCATCGAGGCCCACACTGGGCCTCTAACGGGGCGGACACAGTGCTCACTGATTAGAGCGGGAATCGTCCTCATGTCGACCCATCGAGGCACACACTGGGCCTCTAACGGGATGGACAGGGTGCTCACGCCATGTCGACCCGTCGAGGCGCACACTGGGCCTCTAACGGGATGGAAACAGCGTTCATGTGCCCGATACCGGGAATGGCAATGCAAAATACAGAGGGCACGTCATCTTAAACACGGAAGACCGACAATTGCGGGAATATAGCGAAGACTGACGCCATCAAAGAGGTGGTCGTAGGTAGTGTGAGAGGAGAATTGATTGGGACGCAGGGTAAATCGTGTGCTGCTTATATTCATCTTCGAGGGGCAGTTTTCCGAGCCGCGCTCAGGGTTCGGAATCCGGGGGCTGCACGGACCAGGGTTTAATATTAGCGTGTGTTGTTTTTGCCACAGTTCAAGAATTGTGTACTTTTAGCCGAACTCTTGAACACTCGAAGTAAATTTACTCGATATTGTGTCCCAGCCATCCTAATGCAATACTGAGAACCCTCGTTGAAAGGAAAAACAGCATTCCTGGATAGACGGTCTTATACACAGCACACAATTACAATATAATTTATTATATGGCGTGCGATTGTAATTGTGACCACGTTTGCCATGCACTTGTTCAAATGCCTCGATATTGTGTCTGAGCCATCCTAATGCAATCCTGAGAACCCTCTTTGAAAGGAAAAACAGCATTCCTGGATAGACGGTCTTATACACAGCACACAATGACAATATAATTTATTATATGGAGTGCGATTGTAATTGTGACCGCGTTTGCCATGCACTTGTTCAAGTGCCTCGATATTGTGTCTCAGCCATCCTCATGCAATCCTGAGAACCCTCTTTGAAAAGAAAAACAGCATTCCTGGATAGACGGTCTTATACATAGCACGCAATGACAATATAATTTATTATATTGTGGTGTGCGATTGTAATTGTGACCACGTTTGCCATGCACTTGTTCAAGTGCCTCGATATTGTGTCTCAGCCATCCTAATGCAATCCTGAGAACCCTCTTTGAAAGGAAAAACAGCATTCCTGGATAGCCGGTCTTATACACAGCACACAATGACAATAATTTATTATATGGAGTGCGATTGTAATTGTGACCGCGTTTGCCATGCACTTGTTCAAGTGCCTCGATATGTGTCTCAGCCATCCTCATGCAATCCTGAGAACCCTCGTTGAAATGAAAAACAGCATTCCTGGATGGACAGTCTGATGCATAGCATGCAATTATATATATTTATTATATGGCGTGTGATTGGTGAATAATAGTTATTAACATTGTGAATAACTTTTTGGTCGTGAATAACTCGGAAATCGTTCGCTTCGCACTCTACCAGTCCAGTCAGGCTCCTCTTCGGTGTCCTGAGCTGGGTGCAGCCTCAGGTTGATTGCTTTTGATCGGCACATTCGCAGGACCTGTGGCAACGAGATCGAGCAAGGCCGGTGCAGCGAGATTGATGTCCTGGTCAATTTTGAATGTGAAGGACGAATTTGCAGCTGCGTGCGCCTCTGCCAGTGCTTCGTCATCGTCCTCGTGCCGTCGTCTTCGTCGGAGTCTGAGTCCGAGTCCACAGGAGAAAAATCTTTTTTTCCCCGACCTTTCGGCCACTCTGGGCGGCTTTCAGCACAGCCTCATCCAGGTTCCGGAACTTGACGACTGGTCGGAATGGTTCTTTCTTGGCCGAAGGATCGTATTTCTAGTTCTCGTCAGTTGCGGGCAATTGGCCTACATATATGATACGCACCGCATGTTTACCATACCACTGCCCGATTTGAATCAGCGAAACTGCCGTGATCAAGCTATGATGCAGTAATATGAGACAGCGGCAAACGAAAATAACAATCCGGTTGAATGCCAGGAGGTTTGCGAGTTATTCACAGTTATTTAATAGTTTCACCAGCCATCTTTGTCGGCCCAGTTATTAACAGTTATTAACATTGAAGTCAAATTGATCTGAGGGAGCGCAGAATAATCCAGTAGGTCCTGAAGAGCTCACGCAGGACATCCCAGCGATGCACGATTCTAGAATGATCATTCAAAAGATGTTTCGGCATACAGATCCGGACATGGCAGCCGAGAGCTCCGCGGGAGCTCCGACCAAATTGGGGGTGTAGTCTGACTTAGTCCTTAGTTACTAACTTAGTCTAAGTGACACTAGTACTTCGGTGACTCTGGAAAAATGAGAACGAAATCAACGACTTCTAAAAATGGAGACCAACATACAGAATGTCATTCATGTTGCCAACTTCACCGCAATGTTCACTTGCTCCCAAAATTCAGACTAGTGGCTCGGCCACGCTCGACTCATGACGGGTCCCGAGATGCAGGCGGAGTTGTTGAAGGAGCTTCAAACAAAACAAATGGCGGGAATGCACTCGGGTTTGAAAAGTTATTCCCGCCATCAAGAAAACACTCACCGAGCGGAGAAAGTCGAGCGAGCTGCCGAAAAACAGGCGGAAAGAGAAGCGAAGGCTGCAGCGAAGGAAGCGGAAAAGGCTATCAAGGCAGCGGAGAAGGATGCTGCAAAGGCTGCGAGGGCAGTGGAGAAGGAAGGCCGCGAAGGCTGCGAGGGCGGTGGAGAAGGAGGTCGCCAAGGCGTCGAGGGCGGCGGTGAGAGCGCGAGGACGTGGAGGGGTTCGTGGCAGTCGAGAGCGTGCTGCACGCAGCCGTGGGGCTGCGCGGGGTGGCGTGAGAGGTTGGGTGCAAACGGGAGAGGAGGCATGGGACAGCGGTGATGAAGAACACTTTACGTACGAATTTTTGTCTGACAACGAGTCTGATCATGCCAGCCCACGCCAATGCTGGTCCCTATGCAACTGACATGCCATCTTCGGACGAGGAGACTGACTCCGACGCACCAGTCAAGATGCAAGACTCGGATGAGTCCGACTCGGACGACGAGGGTGCGGAAGAGACGGGAATAAACTCCATCAACGGCCACCGATGGCGGGACCGCCACATCGAGTTTCAGGTGCTCTGGACCGACGACGAGGTTACCTGGGAACCGCTGTCCAACGTCAATGACTGTGCGGCGATGGACGACTATTTGGCGCACCGCGATGTCGACGATCCTTTGCTTTTACCCAAGCGCAAATATCTCACCAATCAGGCGTTGAAAGCTGTAAATGAGTAGAATTAGATGTAGCAGTCGGTCTATCATAGCCTTGAATACATTTCTGGACTTGAGATTGTTAGCGTAGAAGCCTCAGTTACGGAGCAAAGAAGTAAACTGAGGCTAACCGAATCTCGTAAACTGTAAAGGATCGGAATAGTTCGGAATAACGGGATGAAACGGAGGTATGTAATGAACGTAGATATGAGAGGGATGTCTGACGCTGACACGCATTCGATGTTCTCTTGGAAATTTCCAAGACATCTGCCTGAACGGCCCGACCGAGAGCCCAGATTTGGAGGTAGATAAAAGAGCCATTGGCGCGGACTCATTCTGTGACCTGTGATAAATAAATTGGTGATGGAGAATATGCTTGGGGGTGCTGCACCCACCGTTTTCCACACAGATATTTGCTCGTCGGACCAAATCCCACCGGAGGCAGAGTCTAACACATGCGGTGGCCGCATGCGTTCGACGCATGTCGTCGACTTATTGCCGAACCTTTAGGTTTGGTTCTATCCGTATTTTTTGGTGACTGGCTGCTTGCCTTATTGGGGTATCAGAACTACCGCCACTTCAAGCTCCAGATGTGTTTTCGTTGCTCTTTCATTGCCTATATATGGTAATATGCTGTGATCACGTATTTACTGCTGTTCCTTCCCTTTGTCCTTCCGCCCCTGTCTCCACCGCCGCCGGCACCAGCATCCGTCACTCGCCCTTCCTTGTTCTCTCGCCTTTTCTAGGCTCCTTCGCGACTTACGAGCGGCTACTTCCACTTCCCATTGAAGATTGAAGACTGCAGGCTCAAGACGTAGATTTCTCTCTCGTCTCTAAAGTGCATTGGAGCACACTCATTAACACAGTCCGGGAGAGAATGGCCACTGCTTGCTTGGTGCCCAAATATTGTTCACCCAGAGCCTGTGTGACTCTTTGAATTATTTTTCGCACGACTTCACGTTCCGAGGGTCAGAGCACTTGGCTGCCGGTAACAACTCTCCAGGGTTCGGCTCATCCATCTTCTGATCACCTGCAATATTATTATTCCTACGTGCTTGGATTCAGCTGATCCATTTTCTGATCAGCTGTAATATTATTCTGCCTATGCACTTGGGCTCAGCCGATTCATTTTCTGACGGGCTACAATATTATTCTGCCTACCGGCGTGGGTTTAGCCCATCCATATTCTGATCAGCTGTAATATCATTTGACCTACATGCCTGGGTCCGGCTGATCCAGTTTCTGATCAGCTCTTCAACCTACATGCTTGGGTTAGCTGATCCATGTTCTGATCAGCCGCAACATTATTACGCTTGCACTCTTGAATTCAGCTGATCCATTTTCTGATCAGCTATAATATTATTCAGCCTACGTGCTTAGGCTCAGCTGACCGGACGGCTATCGTGTGGACCAGACGGCTATTTTGGGGACCGGATCTTGATCGAGTTTGACGATCACCATTTTTCGTTACAGCTGCTTGCAGAAGTAATGACATTCGTCAATTTTCTATAAATAAACTCAACTTTAATGCACCGGATTGCTGAGCTTGTTTCTCACTCATTTGTACTCCGATTCACATGATTTTAGGTGCGTTGGAAAGCGGTTAAACGGCGCTTTCGAACCATACCCTACATACCGGGTAATCCAAAAGAATTCAGACCTCTCCATTCAATCATATTTTCAACCCCAACTTCATCCCGGATTTAGTCGGTCAATTCTGGATCAATTTCAATGATCTCGGACCCATTTTGAAAGGAATATGGAGGCACAGGCCTAAGACTTGTAAACTTTTGGTTATATGGTGAAATTAGTCCTCAGTACTCAAATTTTTGATACCCTATGACAAGTTCATTATTTGCGGTGCAGATCAGGTGTGCCATGCATTTTGAATGAATAGCTACAATTTCCAGAATTCTAGCTTTCAGAATCAACTGGACTCAGGCAAATCGGCCAAGAATTGACTGAGAATCAACCGTTCGTGCATGTGATTCAAATCTGGTGGTACGAATATTGAAATGTTCAATTTTTTGGATTACCCGGTGTGTGGTATGGTTCGAAAGCCTCGCTTAACCGCTTTCCAATGCACTTAAAATCATGTGAATTGGAGTACAAATGAGTGAGAGATGAGCTCGGCAATCCGGTGCATTAAAGTTGAGTTTATTTATAGAAAATTTGACGAGTGTCATTACTTTTACAAACAGCTGTAAACACTGGGTATTAGTGAAAGAAGTATCTCAAAGTACGAGTCATGCCGTGCGAAGCATCGGCCTCCCCCAAGTTAATGGATGAACAGCTGCTGGGCCACTTTTCTGAGGCGGCCAGTTTGTCCCGGGGCATCATCAGAGTAACCTCAAATCGTTTTACGGAAATTGATCTCAGTTCAAGCGACAGCTGGATTAAACTGTCTGCAGGGTGGCGAAATTGGCCCAACTGTGAATGACTGGTTCAGCTGGCAGGGTCACCTTTCTGAGGCAGTCAGTGTCTCAAAGACATCGTTTCAATAGCCTCAAATCGTTTTATGGAAACTGACCTCAGTTCGAGCGACTGCAGAATAAAACGGTCTGCAGGGTGGCGCAATTGGCCTCAGTGTGAGTGACTGGTGAATTGGTGAACAGCCTGCTTCGCCACTTTTTCAGGCAGCCAGTTTGTCCAGGGGCATCATAAGAGTGGCCTCATATTGTTTACGGAAATTGATCTCAGTTTGAGCAACGGCTGAATGATACGGTCTGCAGGATGACAAAATTGGCTCCAGTGCGGTGAATTGATGAACGGCCGGCTGGGCCACTTTTCTGAGGCAGTCAGTCTGTTCAGCGGCATCCCCAGAGTAGCCTCAATTTCTTTTACGGAAATTGATCTCCGTTCGAGCGACGGCTGAGAAAAACTGACGAAATTGGCTCCAGTGCGGTGAATTGATGAACAGCCGCCTGGGCTACTTTTCTAAGGCAGCCAGTTGTCCAGGGGCATCCTCAGAGTAGCCCCAAATCGCTTTACGGAAACTGATCTCAGTTCGAAGGCCTGTGGAATTAAACGGCCTGCAGGGTGGCGAAATTGGCCTCAGTCTGAGTGACTGCTTAATTGATGAACGGCTAGCTGGGCCACTTTTCTGAGGCAGCAGTTTGTCTAACGGAATCCTCAGCGTAGCCTCCAATTGTTTTACGGACATTGATCTCAGTTCGAGCGACGGCTAAATTAAACGGTCTGTCTGCAGGATGACGAAATTGGCCACAGTGCGGTGAATTGATGAACGGCCCGCTATTATAACCAGTCTACAATAACTGACAATTCTGGAACCTCGGCACGCCGGTCGATTCTGGGGCTGTGGGGAGTGTCAGTATAGCAAAGACTCCAGGTGGACAAGGCAATATATACCTTGTGCTCCCAGACTTGACAGGCAGTTAATCGCGGCCCAGCGAACATCCTCTCAGAATCTCCAGCAATTTCACGACCCCTGAAATCGCTAGGCGGATCTCCTGCTGCAGCTCTGCTATGAACCAGGCTCAGTACAGCAAAGGCTCCAGGTGGACAAGGCAATATATACCTTGTGCTCCCAGACTTGACAGGCAGGCAGTTTGTATTGAAATCATACCCTGAAAAAATTTGAGCAGATAGATCAGTATCGAAAGAGCTCCGCATAATTCAGGGAAAGCTTGAATGCCAGAATTTCTGCCAGAAGAAGGCTTCGACGTTGGGGGACATGATCCCGTGGTGCGCATCATGATGGTATGCGGAACTTCTTGCCTTTTAGATTCTAAAACTACCCCCCATTGAAGTTGGACTCAATTAACCACCCGGGAGTGCCACTCGTGAATCCCGTTTCCAAGTTTTGATGTTGATTGATTGATTGATCGCCGACCAATCGCTCTGTCCATCACTCATCAATTTTCCCGCTGCCTTCGTCTCATCCACAGCATGGCACACTAGACTTTATACAGAAGGTTTTGTCTTCATGCTTTCGGACTATATCCCACAGTTGAAGTTCGACTCAATTAACAGCCCATAAGTGCCGTTCACGAATCCTGTTCCCAAGTGTTGATATCGATATTGATTGATTGATCCCCAACCTCCAGAATCCTTTTGGGGATACCGGGATGTCGGCCTGAGTTCCGGATTCCAGCCCGAGACAGGATCGTGAAATGAGCGCCGTCTCGAATACTACTTATGGTGCCTGGAAAGATCAGACTATGAATGAGTACTGAGACTGAGCAATGAGCGCTATGCTCCAGCTCGGATGCTGAGAGCGCTGAAATGTTGCAGCAGAGCGTTGATCAATCGTCCCGGACTCGGAACTCATCCGGTAGTTGTCCCTCGAGTTGATTTGAAACTCGTGTCGGATCGAGTTTGCTTCCCAAAATGGTTAACAGTGTCCCGCTGCAGACAAATCGGTTGGAGGGACTTACAATATAGAGTATAAAGTCAACTATGGTGTTTCGACGTAGGAAGGTCGCGGTAGAATATTATAATACGTGTTCGCAGGGGTTCGACCCTTTTTGATTTCTCATCAACAATCCGGCAAGACCCGATGGATTGAGCGAGCTGCGTTCAAACTGCCATACTCGTCGAAAATTCCTAGAAATATTGATTTGAAGTCAAAATAGGTTTTATAACTCGATGGCGTCTCAAACTGAGGAGAATGTTGTTTCAATACAATGCTTTAGCCTTTTAGTTCAAAGGAACACGGATATCGGCACATTCACACCCCAAACAAAGCGCCTCAGAAAGTGTCTCCGGGACTGCTGTGGAATTAAAAAGAAGAAGATCAGTGAAGCACGTGCTTCAAATGAATGGAAAATGCAATAATGGTCGAAATTCACGGTCATTGAAGCACGCGCTTCAAAATGAAATAACGGCTTAAATGCAATCCGCAAGGCATTCAATGTGAAGCGCGTGCTTCGATGGCCTTGCATTTTAAGTAATTTTCCCATTCATTTTTGAAGCGCGTGCTTCAATGACCGTGAATTTCAGCCATTATTGTATTCTCCATTCGTTTTGAAGGACGTGTTCCAATGACCTTCTTTTTTTAATTCCACAGCAGTCCCGGAGACACTTTCTGGGGCGCGCCGATGGCCTTGCATTTAAGCCATCATTGTAATTTTTCCATTCATTTTGAAGCACCTGCTTCAATGACCTTCTTTTTTAAAATTTAATTCCACCGGAGACACTTTCTGAGGCGCGCGCAGCAGATTTGGATAGCTAGGGCCATTGCGAACATTTCTCGCTTTAGATTCCGCCCGAGCCATTTTTACGTTTTCCGCAAGGCATTCTGTCGGTGCATGGGAGTGGGCATTGGTGGCCTGGGTGGGTGGCATTCTTGCACCATGCGCAGTTGACGAAGCGCTTTCCGGTCTCGAGCGGGTTGAAGCCGACGAGAAGCGGGATCCCCTTGGTGAGCGGGATCCACCGTACTTGCTGGTCGCGGTCGGCGGAGACAGGTTTCCCCGTCAGCTGCCAGATGGGGGCAGGGTCGCCTTTGCTGTTGTCCGTGTCGATGAGCGTGAGTACGAACGATTTGGTGGCGAGGACGGCATGCTCGCGCGCAGAGCCCGGGACGCCCGCTTGCGAAAGGCAGTTGTCTATGTGGTTAACCCACGCGACATCAGCCCAACAGCCTTTCTTAATCGTCGCTAGCGCCTCGGCAAGGGCCTTGCCCGACTCTTTGACCCGTCGCCCGATATGTTCATGATCACCCAAGATTGAAGGGAGAAGTCGAAGGGAGGACGTGGAAAGCGAGGGAGGTGTTGACGCCGAAGGTCTGGAACCACACCAAGAACTCCGTGGCGGTGGGGTGTGCGTCCGACAGGATCGCCGCCCACGGCTTAGCGTAGTTTCCGTTCGCCGGGCCTGCTCGTTTCGGGAGGCTGAGGTCCATGGTGTTGTCGTCCACGTGGTCGATGCCGTCGTAGGTGAAACCGAGTGATAAGATGAACTTCAGCGCGTCATGGTGGATGCTGGGGTTCTTCTGGTAGAACGGCTTCCTCGCACAAATGGGGACTACGCCGAGGAAGTCGCCAGGGTTTGCCTCGATTTTGGCACGCTGGCCCTAAATATGCGAAAAGCGCCAAAAAGACGAAAATTTGCGCACGAATGTCGAAATTTTGGAGGGTGTCACGCTCCACCAGAGCCTCTACCGAAATATCGAATAGGTAAAATGAGTCACGCGACACCCTGTCGATTTGATCGAAATAGTACAGTAGTCTGTGTTTCCTTCTGAGGCTCGAGACGTCCGCCATGTGTACAGCTTCTATCTGATGAGTCCATTTGATCCTGTATCCATTCCGTCAGGCGCTTTAATACCATTTTGGCATTGTTCTGGACATCCGCAATGGAAATATTGTCTGTTAGAACCACCTCAAGGCGGCGGAATGGCAATCTTGATACAGATTGAATTGTCCACAAATCATTTCGAACACAGCCTCGAGGTATTGGGCCTGAAGAATGCCGAATCACAGAATATGCGACTCCAGAAGGAGCGATCGGACACCGCTCGGCCCTATTTTGTGCCGATTTCCGACCCGTAGCTGGTTCATAACGTTGCGGGAGACCACAGATTTTCGCGAGAGGATCGCTGGGAAGAAGGTAGGAGGGGAGTGGAGCAAGCAGCTGCTTGCTCCGACCGTGGAAATGTTTTTTGCAGCCATCATTCGCAGTGCTGGCATTGACCAGGTCAAGCCAATTGAACTAAAGGTAGGAGACCAGAAACCTTTTGAATTCATGTATATCCAAGGAGTTTGGTGAAGAATGAAAAGATTCACCGAGAGATGGTTCAAGGTCTGACCCCTGGGTCAAATTGATTTGACCGTTGGTGTCGAGATCTCTTTTTTTCCCCACGGTGTTTCACTTTTCCGAGGTCCCAATAATTTCAGGCGTCTTTTCTCCAGTTGAAACAGGCTCCTAATAGACTGAGGAGTGTTATGAACACCTTTATAAAACCCCAGATGAACCTCATCCTGGACATCCTACTTCCAGGATGAACTTCCCAATGTATATTATTATAGGAAGTCAGTAAAGGCGCCGCTTTTTGCGTGAATGCTCCGGGCCGCGGTCGTGATTTAGAAGATTATCCGCCGACGCTAGCTGACATCTTGCCGCATTCCCACCGTTCAAAGCCGATCTCACACAACCAGAAAGTGGAAATAACAGATACAGCGTGCTACACGATGCCACAGTCCGTCTTGTGTGCTTTGAATTAAATATTAGATGTATTCTGCCTTTTCTGAAGGATACTGTACTGAGATTCAATTCGTCGGCCGCGCGTCGCCGAAGGGGTTGAACCTTTGGTCGGTGTCACGCGTCAAAAAAATAATGAAAGCAATGGTTTGGGCCCATTTCTAGGTCGAATCACTTCAAATAAAATGTTAGCATGAATTTTATTAGTACAGTACTCCATCATTCTGATGCACACCGACATACTCAGGCCTGAAGATATTGTTCGTCTCAAAACAATGTGACGGGGATGTTGTGTACTGCAAGCAAAATTGGCACACCAATTTTTTAAGAGCACAGGCCCGATGGGCAGTTTTTGCCTTCGCTGTACAGTCGCGGCGAAAAAATAATGAATGCGGCCGTTTGGGCCCATTTCTGTGTCGAATCACTTCAAATAAAATTGTACCATGACGGTCGAGCGGTTTCATGCTCCCTTGTATGAAATAAATCATGCTATCCTGTCTTGATGTCCCGAAATGAAATGATTTGGTGTATTCTGAAAAATTAACTTTGTGAAATCCGTGATCATAATAGCATGAAAGGGCTTGGAAAATCAAGCATACTCACATTTTGACTCGATGGATTTGATACACATTTAAGCTCAATGCAGGCTGCAGGTTGCTCATTTTGACAGCTTTTGGCCATTTTCGCTCATTTTTGCTCAAAATGGCCAACTTGAGAGCTTCCGTGTAGATCCAAATCCTAATCAATTTAGATTAAATAAAATATGAGTATGCTTTCATTTGGGCACAGTGAAAGTGCCGCCATTGCCGCCAGTGCCGCCTTTTGCCGCCAAGGGGCGGCAGTCATGTGCCGCCCTTAATGGGAAAAGTGCCGCCGTCGTATTTTTAAGTCTTAGAAAGCTAAAGTCAGCCATTGAGTCAATATTCACTTTGTTATGTGTATGTTGAACCACCCCACGGTGAGTCGGTGACCCAGTTCCCAACTTGAACCAAACTCCCACATCACTCATTGGTTAGATGTTCTGATACCAAATATTCCTTGATCTTGTACCCTGTGAGAGGTATATTCAGACTGGTTGCTGATGCCGACAATCGTTCCCTCAATTTTAGGACTCACAAATGCGTATCAGATTTCTATTGAAATTAGGTAGTCAGACTCCACGAGATTTACGATTAACCGTTCTTTAATGATTACCTCCGCGGTCTATTCCATCCTCTATCTACATCTGTTCTGCTTTTCCTTGACATAATCTCAAATTTCCGGACCGTACGTTGTAGCCCATTAATTCCGAGATATTGACTGACCTCTTTTCAAACTCAGCCGGAACGTGGTCCGGTCACGTTTTGGACTTGAGCAAGGCCGTTTCTCGACTTCTATTTTGCGGCCTTAAAGCTCGCCTATTCTCAAAACACGATGGAGAAACCCACCAGTTTCGGTGGCAGTGGTACTAGCTGAGCGTCACATTCAATGCCTTGACCCAGGAAGAGTTCATCCTGCGTGCCTACAACATCCTCGAGATGGGTGATATCATCGCTATGGAGAAGCTCCTGAGTATCAAAGGGCACAACGGGTTTTGTCCTTGTCGCTCTGTGAGATCAAGGGTGTTCGGAACGCAACCGGGGGAGAGACAAATTATGATGTTCCATTGACGAAGCCACGAGTGGATGGAGAGCCAAAACGATCTTGGGACCCCTACCCAGATGAAAGCTAGGAGTAGGGAGTTCCCCGTGCCTTCTCGAAGGCTTTCTCGTCCATCATTATGATCATACCTTTTTTGAACAAGTTACGCGTATCGGGAATTTAAACTCCGATCGACCGGTCTGTCTATCGACACACTTCACCCTACAGTTTCGATACGACAGACGGTCTCCGGTCTAGCCCCGCCTCCCCCGTAAACCTCTCTAGTACATCAAAATCGGTCGTCGTCGCTCGCTCCTCCTCCCGGGATTCCAGAATCCATTCTGCAGGCACTGCAGCATGACTATGAACCCTAGGTGTATCCATGACCACTGGCGTCGTCGTTGTCATCCTAACTGGGGCTGTACCGTGACGGGCGCATCAGACTGTGTGACACTATGTCCATAGTCGACCGTGACGGGGATAGGCTCAGAAATTTCTAGGCGTCTTGGCCTCACAAGTACGGCCTTACAGTACTCGTTTATGGTCAAAGCGCCCACTATTGTCCTTGCTTCAACTTGAAGGCCGGAATATGGGTAAGGAATTCTAAACTTACCTATCTCCACAGCCCACCCTAACACAATCGTTCCGGCAGCGACACTCCTTTCACCTTCGAACCTGGTGCCATCGATGTGGAATAGCAGACTCAAAAGCCATGATCCCAGCACGATGCTAAGAGCAATATGTGATGCACTGATGACCTGCATCAGACGGGGATTCTTCGTCTCGTCAGAGACTGCTGCGTAAATTCTGAACGGAGTCAGGGTTAGCCAGTTAAACGTAGATGTAGACTCACACTAGAGGTGCAAGGATAATCAAAATGGTGAACGAAAGTTCGTTCAGTATCAATGCGACGGTCAACGAAACAGACAGACAAGATCTGTGGGGATGGCTATCTGAGTGAGCGGGAATCCTGCGATAAAGAACCCTACAAAATCGTATCCCCATGATTGCGCACACGATGGCTTGCAGTACGCCTACACAGCAACATAATCCGTAAATAAAGAGGGTACAGCCGACAAGCGGCACAGCCCGTGACCATCTCGCGAACAATTCCAAAAATTCCTGAAGAAAGGTTCAAGGCTTAAGGCTGTGGTGGCTTAACGTGGTTTAACTCAACCGGAGTTATCGTATAGCCACATTGTAATCCTGCCTACGAAATCAAATATTTCAGTAGCTCAACATACCTTGCGCGTCAATTATGCTCAACCCTCAGCGCTATGGACTTGACGTGTCGTCAACAATTTCATTGTTCCTGTGTTGATACCTTGTCACAATCTCGCTCTGGGGACTCTGGGGACGGTCTCACTGTCTACTACAGTCGCGATACTGGCCATAGCACGTCCTAAAAAAAATTCATACACTACCAGTTCATCCCGTGTACTCTTGCGACAGCCTACTGGCTATTGAGCATATGAATTCTATCAATTCACCCTCTGTTCTCTTTTGGACACGTTAACAAGTACTACGCATATTGCACTATGTATGATGGTACAGAGAATGGCTGGGGCAGTTCTCGCATTGGCTCGGGTCGAAATAAAAAGGCGGTGGTCGCCTCGACACGTATTACCGCTGGTGGCGTGCCAGCGAGACAGGGCGCTGTTTCGACAGAATCGGGAACACGATCCAGCATGCGCTAGGGCTGTACGAGGACGCGCCACGTGCCACGGGTGCCGTCGACGCGCCCCACAGCGTGCTGCGGGCACCGTTCACGAAGTCTGACCGGGAGCGGCGCGCAGGAAGGCGGCGGCGGCAGTGCTGCTGCGCATCGCACGCGATTTGGGCGGGTCGGTGTTCGGCAGGAATGGGTCGCTCATGCGGGTGCTCCCATGGGGCTCACGTACTGGCGCAAAGAGGAGGGGAAGGTGAGGGGGAAGGTCGGGGACCTGGCGAGGGAGAGTAGCGGGACAACGCACCTGAATGCGGCGGGTCGGGAGGTGTGTGTGGCGTGGGCAATGTGTGTCGCGCGGGTCGTGCGCACTGCGGGTGTGGTGGAGAGGATGCAGGAGGGGCTGGGGATGACAAAGCTCGACATGCTGCACCACTTTGCGAGCTATCCGTACACCATGCCGGCCCTGCAGGAGGCGCTTGTGGCCGACGTACCCCTGCCTGCCACGCTGGTGCACGATCCGGCGGCGATGGAGGCGCATTATGCTGCACACTACCGCCTGCTGTGCCTCGCCGTCGTGATGCTGCGTGCTTCCACCGCTGCCGCCACTGCTGAGGACGGCATCACGAACCCCAACGCAGATGCTGATGACCTGGAGGTGAATATGGGGGATGACGCGGACACGGTCGCAGCGGTGTATGGGGGGCTGGCGGGCGCAGGGGGGCTGGCGGGGCATGGTATGCCACTGAGGAGGACAGCGGGAAGCAGGCCGAGGGGAGGGAAGCGCTCTTTTGGTCGCCTCGGGTGCGAGAGTGGCGGAACGCGTGCAGATGAAACACAGGGCAGCGATCGTGAGCTTGGGGACCTCAGTGAGGCGGATGTCGTCCGTGATCGTGCCAACTGAGACGATGATTTTGTTGAGGAGGTCGACGGTGTTGGCGGTCTCCTTCACAATCCAGGACAGCGACAAGGGTGCGCAGTTCGGAAGAGGCGGTGGAGGAGAACCTTGTTGAAGCTTGCATTCATGCGCCGTGCCAGGAACCGGTAGAGCTGAGGGTGTTATAATTTGGTTGAAGGATATACCTTGACAAGGAGGAGGAGATACGGGTGCTCACTCTTGGGGGCGGTCCTGACACCCTTCTTGACGTGGTGGTGGTGGGTGATGTCGATACCCTGTAGGACAGTCAATTGAGGCCCGGGAATGCGCTGGACGTTGAGCTCACCATCTGGTCGTGGTTTGTACCGAAGAGAGCGGTGCAACAATGGTGGTGAGAAGAGGACCACAGAGCTCACGGCAGCAGACGGCACGAAGGGCGGCCCGTGTGGATCTTGAAAACGATTGGCCTGGGTTTAACCCAAATCAGGTACTATCTCCGAAGAGATAGACCTTGAAATCACTCGGCAGGTTCACGGATCATCTTGATATTGTTCCCACCCTGGCGTGCTTCTTCTCAATCTGGTGCTTGCGCAACACAAACCGCACTCGGAATCGAAGCCGGTGAGCTCTCACAATCTCTCTCTACTTTCCCCTCTTTCCTCTCTTTTTTTCAACTTGAAAACTTGATTTTTCCCTGTAACCACAGACTTAAGCCAAAAGCCTGAAGAAATGTCTCTGCATAACTGTTCTGTGTACCGTCTCGCGACCTAGTGCCAGATTCACTGTGCAAATACCTTGCAAACACAAATCTCGCCAGTCTTCTATGTATACTAGTAGGTACTTCACCAAAAAAGTAGCGACCATCGTGGAAAGATCTTTTGCGTGGTCAACGCATTATAATTTTCCGTTGATGGAGAATACGACTGAGGGCGGAGACCTGACATGATTGTTCAGTTCGCGATGAGCTATGTACAAACTTGCGAGATTGTTATGCTACCCATAAACACAGGTTTGAGACTTCTACGTTGGAGAAAGGTTGTAAGAAAAGCCCATTAGCTTGGAGAGAGGCAACGAACTGAGGAATTTAGTGCCATCACAATCCACCACTGTCCACCAGTTAAAGAGAAATCTATTGCGGACATTACTGGCCAAAAAAATGGTATTGCTTGTGATATGTTGTCCTGGGGCCAGATATGCAGTCCAAGATGAATTTCTGCCACTTGACGGTCGCTGTTGGCTATTTAAAATCAGCAGTCGGGTCTCCTCTAAGATCCCCTGACGCTATGCACCAGTGACAGTGTCAAACACTCGTGCAACCCCTTGAGCTATTCGGCCACAGCAACCGCAAGATGACACGGTTTGAATGCGAAAGGTCAGCACATTTGTTTGGACTCCCGGACAGTAAGTCACAGATCCAGACGAGGCGAGGGCCACCATTGTCGGTTGGAAATTGGTAGTTCCACTTGATTCGATCAGCGATTCGAAAAGCAATGGATTTTCCTGGATGAATACATAGAGAAAGCTCCGAAGTTAACCAAAGACAAGTTGATGGCGGCTCAATGCGCACGACTACAAAAATCCATCGAATCAGAATTGAGTGATCAAGTCCTGCGTAAAATCAGTGAATTCTTAACCAACCACCCGGTAAAAGTCTCCATTTTATATATTTGGACCACATTCTGCGAGGCAAGTCCAACAGCAGGGCACGATGAAGGTATGAATGCGATGCAAATGTGGGAAGATAAACACTGCAATGAAAGTACTCGTAGTAAGGCTGCGAGGTTTCCAAGACCGCATAGGATATCTCTCGTGCCCAAACGAATGCAACCAAAATGGGACTTGTCGTTGTACCGACTTCTCCGCCACCCAGTCAAATTGGGTGCTTTGTTGTACGGGTATACCTGAGAGACAGTCCAATCGAGGCCGGAACACAGGTGTATTGCCGCTGGTCGCCAGAAGAGAACTTGGTGTGGGTCGAAAAACATTCTAGACCTGCTCCCCAGGGCTGGAACAGCGGAATCACGAAATGGCAGTTGAGTCTTTCCCTTTCAGACGCTTGTGTCCCGAGTACCCAGCCTCTGAAAGTGGTTTTTTGTTTGTCTGGAAATGAAGTTCACTTGAGCAAGGACCTACCTGCATATCTCTTGGTTGTGGATCACTTTGACGGGAACTTGGAACCTACTGCATCTCTCATTTTTTATTTACACATAAAGCATTCGCAGAATCCAAGCAAAATCAGACCAAGAGCTGAGATTCTCTGCCGCAGTCGTCAGCCTCTGTGTTGTTCTTCGGCATAATGTTCAAGCCCCAGGATTAATTAATGTTGCCCTACTTAGTCAATTCATGCCGCCAGGGTGTATGTTTCTGGTTTTGGACTGCTGACCAGCCATTGAAATAACGCTTTTGCCATCCATACTTGGAGGAAATCCGGAGAAATAATGAGCAAGCGCACTGCGCAGAGTGCGATAGAGCCCACTGGAATGAAATCTTCAGAAGACGAGGCAGCTTGAACGGGTTTCTCCGGGAGACATCAGATGGGAGAACGAATTGAATACTGCAGTAGTGTTTGGGACTTATGGTCCAGGAAGACGTCGCCGATACTTAGACAGAAGCATTGTAAGGCGGAGAGTAAGGAAAGGACAAAACATAAGCGGGATTATGAGCCTTGTTCGGCCATCATCGAAGCCGAAGCATTTTGGCGGGAGGAAAAGGTGATGACGCAAAAAATGCTCGTTCGTAATTCGTTCGTAATTCGTTCTCTATCCTTGGCGCGCTCAGGCTAGCTGTCGCGACGCCAAAATGCACACATGTAACCCGGTAGCCTTTCCCTTGGTCTGGGCTTCTCCCACAGGGGTTACCGGCGAGGTTTGACGCACCTCGGAACCCATGGTGTACATAATTGTAGAACGCACACCGGTGGGAAACTACTCAAGGTGGTCGTTGTCGGTTCAGGTGCTGTTATACCCTGGCCGACCAGAAGTCAGGTACACGTCTGTGGACTTGTATTGTCTGGAACTATGTAATGGGGCCATCTTACGGTCCCATTCCGGCCCGGCAAGGTAGTCTGCCGTCGAGAAATACTGGAGGACAGCGGGGATTTTTAGATAGAGAAACTCCTCCCGCACACCAGTGATGGTGGTCGGATCCCACAGGGTTCTCACCGAGCTGTCCCGCCATTTTCAAACGGCCGGCCAGTCCACGGAATACCAGCGTCTTGCATGATCTCACCTCAGGCACTTGGACCATGCGAGTATAATATATCCCCCCCCCCCTATTATACTGGCAGAAGCTGTTTCGCGAAAATGTAACAGCAGAAAATCAAGCAATCTTTATCAAGAGGTCCGGCACAGATGCGATGCATATAACGCGGGAAAAAAGCATGTAGAGGAAAGAGAAATTAAGGGCAAGAGGGAGGGAGAGGAGCGGTTTGTATGTACGGTACGCTACAGTGAACGTACGAGAGAGTCGGCGCGTCTCAAAAAAAAAAGAATCTGTCAGCGTCAACATCAGGATCCTCCGACAAAAACGCGGGATGGAAGGACGGATAAGGGACAGAGCGCCGCCAATGGCCGAGGAACGCAACGCAACATGTCGCATGACCCGACGCGAGACCGCTCAACCATAGACAGCGTGAAACACTGTTACACACCTGAAACGTCTCCTCCTCCTCATCCACTAACGCGCTTACGCCATCTTCGCCTTCGGGCGCCTCAAGGCTTCCTGCAATTTACCCACAGTCAGAATAAGTTTTGAAATGGAAATTCATGTGATGCGCCGCGAAGCGGGGCATGGACCGATACGGAATGTATCGCATGAAGTAGGAGACAGCGCAAGCTGGATGGCTCAGCGCCAACCCGACCCACGCCTACCCGATTCTTGATCGCGCGATGGACGATGGGCTCGATCGGACAGACATCCCCCGAACTTCATGAGACACACAGCTGAATCTATATAAACTGAAGGAAATAGAAATCAGTTTCACAATGAGTACAGTCGTGACTATGTTAGCCTTATCGACTAAATCCTGGGAACTTTGAACGCTGGAAAGACTTGAAGCCTGTAAGGCGACGCATAATAATCATCAGATGGCGGGACGTAAGTACAACGTTGTTAAATGAGCACCTGACAGTCCTCCCCCGCGCTTAGGTTGCTCATTGGCCTGCATTTCCCCCGCTTCCATAATAATATGCCCTGGCATCGAGGCTCTCAGTGGGTCCCGGAGAGCGAGCGATCTTGAGAGAACGTGGATCGCTGAGGTCGGGAAAGTCCCAGTCCGCTGGAAGCTCGTGGATCTACAGAGACAAATTTCTGAGCAAAGAGGACGCGTTTGGACAAGGATGGAGCACCTCGTTTGGGGTGAGCACAGGATACACCAGGGGGAACCAGGTACTCTCACCATGACGTCCAAGATGCGCCAGCAGGCGGTGTCGGGGATTAAAAAGTTGAATGAGGTCGTCGGGAGCATGCAAGGCATCGATATCTTTAAAATGAAGTTTCTACGAATGCAGTTCACCACGAAGTAATGTAATTGAAGAGAGGCGAGTGACTGACCAACAGCGGGAACTACAAGCTTATATCGGGCTGCCAGATCCTTGGGGTTCTCCTTGACGACGGATGAGTGGTCGACCAACAATTTTAGAAGTGGACGGAAGGGATCCGATGTGCGGAGGTGGTGGTACGCATCCGTTTTAAACGTTACTGGTCCCGAAGGTGACCCAAGTCGCGTCGACCGCTTGCACCGTGCCATTGGAACTGGTAAAGCAGGGGTGGTTGCCTAGGCCTTTCACCTACTTATATTCAGGACGAGTGGGCTCAAAAAAGAACCGCAGGGGAGAATCAATCACTTATCACACCCCCATTTTGAGAACTTTCTGATTTCTCAAACAGTGTGAAGCCGTGGGAATTGGTAAGGGAGTGGGACCCGTGACATGGAATTCAAGAATTAGAACCGGTTACATGAGAAACATGCTCTCGAGTCTGAACGAACCCGTTACATGGGAACTGAGGCATGTCCATATCTGGCATCGAAGCGCGATGCGCCTTCGCCTCGATGTCCGCCGGCGCTCTAATGGACAATATATAATAAAGGGTCAATTATCGTTTCTGTCCTTTCCAAGGATCTTCAATGATCACCCGCCAATCTTCTGAGAGAGCCAGACGTTTGGACAAGAGGAGGACCAAGATGCTCGTCTCAGGTGTACAGTCACGGTTGGTGATACTAACTCCCGTTTCCCACCGCCAGATTGCTCAATAATCTCATTAGTCCTTCTCCAAAATATGTGTTGCACCAGGATATCCCTCATTTCTGGGCCAGGATGATAGGCATCTATGGAACACAGTGTATCACTGGCGGCAGTGACAGGACAGCTATAAGGCGTCGATATTTGGCTGCCTTGCCCAAGATATGCTCCGCACAACCTCCGCCTATTCCTCCTATGGCGTGTGAATGGTCGCCCGAGGATAAAGGTAGGCGCTTCCAAAATTACGTCGTGCTACATAACTAACAGGGCGTGTTTTCAAGCCCGCTTGTCAATCCTAATATTCTCACCGACAACCCCAGACATATCTCGGTAAATTTCCCTACAAAGGTACGGAGATCTCTGCTTGTGTTCTAAAGCAGAGAATTTTAAGCCACAGAATCGGCAGACCACCTCCCAAGTGATCGAGTACTGTGTCCAGCACAGGCACGCACTGAAGGAACGAGACATCATCGCATCCTTGCGTCAGGCCACGATTATCGAGCCTCATATTACATGAACATGTACTGTACGGTTTAACAATTTAACAATTGATATTCATCTACATACATGGGACTTTGGTACGGATACCCCCGATGAACCCAATAACGAAGGAAACAGTACCAGAGGAAGAAAACAGAGAGACCTAAGTGTCATGATTTGTCGTTAGCGTCGTAAGGGCCTCATGAGTCACTTGAAAAACCTTCGTTCCCTAAAACCCTGTGGGAAAAAGGGTGGCACAGATTATTGTATTTTTTGGCCATGTCAAAAAGATGCCGGCTGCCCGGCTCGAACCCACACATATGCATCAACGGACCTCGAACTTTAAACTTTTCTTTTTTTTTCGGCAGAAGACATTATTATTGAAAATCGCAATGAGTTTTTCACTTACTCTTTCGGCGAAAAATTTCTGTAAAATCCTGAATATTTTTCACCAATTTTTCACCGAAAAACTCGAAATGTTCAACCTGTGCGAGTCTTCTAATGATAGGGTATATTCTTGTATCATTTGTGAAGAGTGACATAACCAGATCTTCGTCTTTTCCTGGTACTATAACTCCTTGAAGGTCTGAATTTCGTATTAAGCACGCTAGAGGTTCAATAGCCAGGTTGAATAATAGGAAAGAGGGTCTCCTTGCCTGACTCCACGAGTGACTATGAAAGGTTCACTCATCTCTCCGTTCATTATCACAATTGTCTCAGCATTTGTGTAAAAGCTTTGATTTTGTTGCAGATTTTGGGTGGGAAACCCATATGTTGGAGTACAGTCAGCAGGTACGTATGGTCAATTCTGTCGTAAGCTTTCTCCTGATCAAGGGCCACAATTACTCCATCCTCCTCTGCCGCTTCTGCATAGTCCAGGAGGTATTTTGCGAGTTTCACTTGGTGTTCAATTTGCCTTCCTTTCATAAAACCGGCTTGGTTGGGATGTACTAGAGAGGGGGGCTACGTTCATTAACCTCAAGGAATAGGTCTTCGTCATTAGTTTGTAATCACACTTCAGGAGGGTTATCGGTCGAGAATTACTAATTAAGGATCTGTCTCCCTTTTTTAAAAACGGACAGAGCCACCCGATATTAAACTTCGAGTTTATTAGGATTCCATATTTCTCATAACGATTTGTGAGGAAAGCTAATACATCAAATGATTCACGGTCAGTTCCTTTGCTTTGTCGAAACAAGGAGACAGGCTTTTGTAAAATTCATAAGGAATTCCATCCATTCCAGGGGCTTTCCCATTGTTCGAGAGTTTCATTGCATGAGAGTTCCATCTCATTGAATTCACTCTCCGACAGGCGGACATCACCGGCAACTCAAGTTGTGTAAAATTTCTGTATTTGGGCAGTTCTGACTCCACAAGAGTCTTTTGCTTCGACCTCGTTCAGAAGTGGAATGGGTACGGATTTCTCGGTGGAACCAAGTTCGTGGGCATGGAGTGCTATGAGAGACACACAGAAAATTCAACCACTGGTGGATCAAGTTGTGCACTATTTTCTGTATTTCGGCATCGGCAAGGCGGCTATATGAATTACTTCATGCGGAGTGGTGTGCACGCGGGGGAGCCTGGCCCTTTCCGTGCGGGTGAGCGGGAAGGCGTCGGCACAGGAGCTCTTCCACACGCTGGAAGCCTACTGGGCTTGTGAAAATTACCGATGCTAATTAACACGAGATTTTGGGAGTCCGAAAATGGCCTGTAAAATAGGGCTTATTTGACCCTGGCTGACCACGATCCCTTGAGTGCAATCTGCGGTGAGGGCCCCATGGCTCTTCTCAGACCCCGCGAGGTTTGGTCATGCATTTCGAAATATAGTAACCCAATGGTCACGCGTTTCAAAATATAGTGCAATACAAATGATTGGCGAGCACTCGCTTTACTGTAGTCTATTTCGCATATGAATAGTACTAGCAGTCACCGTTGCTACGCTACGGGAGGACATTTGCATGACTCCACAGTTTTGATCTGAACCGTGACTCCTGCACAGCCAAGGGCTGGTGGTTGAAGGACTCACGATCAAAATTGTGCCTATATACTCGTCAATGGTGGTGTTGGAGCCGGGGGTTTTCGTCAAAGACATTGGAAGACGTGAAGACCCACCAAGGTCAGGGCGTAGACGGGGGATAACGCAGCAGGCGGTAGCAAGAAAGCTTGAAAGCGTGAAGGGTAGAGGAGGCCGGAGCGACGATGCTTCCGGGTCTCTGTGAGTGAGGAGCTCGCTTGACCACTAACTGGAGTAATCAAACGAACACCAAGACTCGGGGTGGTGGACAGCGTCTTTGTCTTCGGAAAAATTGTCTTTTGCCTTTCAACTGCGTCCTTTGAGCAGTTTTTGCCTTTGAGACAAGGTCTTTGACCTTCAGTGAAAATTTCCCATTTCTTTATCTAGAAACCGGCTGAGTCTCTGGGGAAAATGCAACGATGGCTCAAAACGTATTCTCCAACTTCCAACCACACTGAGAGTTGGTTGCAAGACAGGTCGTGGCAACCATGCAAACGGTTGCAAAAGGGCGAGCTACATATTTTGCAAGAGGTTGTTTCTGCCCAATTAGAGTCTTGAGGTATGCCGAGAAATTATCGGTGAATCTGTCGTCAGTTAGGCAGTGCCATCTCACTCATAAAGTGGAAGTACCTGATTGTCACGGTGTTGTGGAAACTCAAGGGACTTTGCCGTGCTCGCTAAATATTTATTTCTAGATGACTGCCAGTACATTCAACCCATAGAAAAAAATCGGGACCATAACCAAGGTAGAGCGTGAGGTACGATCTGAAATATGGATCACGAACTGATTTCTTGAGTCGGATTCAGAATTGACTTGGGCTTGTGATCGCTAGTCTCTTCCTTTCCACTACCACTTCATCAAGCTCCCTCTTCAACATGCCATGGGGGCGGCGTCCGTTGAATCCCGACGTCAAGCAACAGCGTCGCGAAGAGTCTCTAAGGCGCTACAACGAGAAGTAGGCCTTCCTTTCACCGTTTTTTACATGTGAGCTGACAGAATTCTGCTGAGTAGAAATGCCGGCAAACTTCGTGAAGCTGCGCGCTTGCGAATGCAGCGGTAGGTCTTTCATCAAGTCTCCAATCTTCCATACCTCAAATCATGGCAACCAAGGCATCGCGCCACCATTGCGACCTCCAACATTTTCACACAATGCAAGTATTCTGAGAAGGCGGCATTGGCGTCAGAGCGCTACCGTGATAGGTGCGTTGGCCCCATTTTTCCCTTTAATAGCCTTGTAATACTTATGTTCAACGCAGGAAGCGTGAAGAGGAGCGCGCAGAGAGACGCGCCGCCAATGCTATCATAAAGCGAGCCAGGTGCGCAATCAGTTTCCTTTTTACTTTGTGGGCTCTCATGGATTTACAGGGGGATTGAAAAGGATACGTTGCGTAGGAAGCATTCTAAGCCATCGAAAATCAAACCGCTGGCCGCCGCCCTTGGCCCAACTGCCACCACCTCCTACTGCAAAGCCACCGCACGCAGTTTCAAAGCGGCGTGCCCTTTCACCGATCATCCCCACTCCCATGCCGTGTCGCCCCACGGTCATCTGCATGCCTGCTGTCGCCATCGTCGACTCATCCGATGCTGAATCCTACGACGAGCCTGAGCATCACCCTCCTGAGCTGCCAATATGGCCAGCGCGCACCTCCCGCCCCCAGCGTTGTCCTCACTGCTACCAGGAGGACTGCGTAGGTTGCGCATGCCTTTGCACAGACTCCGATGAATGGTTTGACCATCCTGGTGGTCACTATTTCCCAAGCTGTGCATGCAAAGGAGAAGATTGTGTTTGCCCTGTCGGCACCGTTTGGAAGGAGCATGGGGGTCACAAAAAAGTAAAACATTTTTGAAGCATCGTGGATACAATATGTTTGCACCGTTGAATGAATTCTGTTCGATGGCTATTTTGCGTGGAGTCAAGTATGAGTGAGCCCCTGTAAATTTGATCTTATCTCATCTGGCCGGCACATCAAGTGCTGGCACAGCCGCACGCACAAGGTACTTCCGTGCGCTCGACATCATACCTTTCCCCAGCATGGCAACTCCATACCCCGGAATCCTACTCTGTACCGCAGTACGCCCCTGACCCGAACCCTTCCCGCGCAACGCCTTTCCCCATGTCGTCAGCTCTTCCGTCGTTCCACTTGCTCCTATGGTTATAGGCGTTGCAAATGGAGCTGGGAAAGCGCAAAGAGGAAAAGTGGGAAAGAAGCTGTTTCGCCGTTTAGTTGAAAAAATCCGGATTGTGACGCTGACTGATAGCCCTGAGCTAGAAAGTCGCATGCTAAGCATAGTAATAAATAGCACGCTAATAACATGTTAATAGCATTTCTAACCGGGGACCCCTCAGGAACGATTGCCCTGGTCATTTCCAATGATTTTACCACTGCCACAGCAGCCAGAAAAGCGCAGACTGCGGGAGATGACTGGATGGCACATTCAATCTATTTAATCCGGGACTCATTATTTTCATGTATTTCGAGAAAGCGGTCAGTTTTGCGGATGCCGGGCAGCTCATCCATGTCCTCAAATATGGGGTTTGGCCTTCCGTGGTGTTGGCCAACATAACTATGCCCGCGAGTGCGCCGAGGTCTTAATCCGCTGAAAATATGAGCTCGCCGAGAAACTGCGGAGTGCTTTGGAAAGGTCCTGGTTTGTAAATCGCGTTGGGAGGCCCGTTCGCTTCATTCCTTCCGACTTATACCTCGAACAATTGAATTTTTGGGTCAAGGTACGTATCATTGCTTTAACATCAAAGCTTTTGTTAGTGATTCTTTTGAAGCAGGTATTTATCGCGTCTGGAGCCGGTTGTTACTGTCCAATACAGGGCACATCTTGTTGTTAAATTAATAAATTGTTTCAAGATCCTGAACGGCGTACTGGAGATTGGACGGAGCGGTTTGGGATACAGGAGTTGAGAAGCCGTGATGATAGGTGGAGCCCCGAGAGGATGCACGACCCCGGCTGTCGAGACTGGATTGTCCCTGGCTGGTAGAGCGGTGCGTGCCACGGTGTGGCAGATAATATTCTATCTAGCCGCTATTAGGGAGCATGGGCAGTAATTTTTCTGAAATTCAGATTATCTGATGCCCAAAATACATGCCAGGCTAGATCCTAAACACTAGACTAGGAGATTGAACACACCGTGGTTGTTAAACCACGCGCCCAACAGCTCTCCGTACGCAAAATGTTGGCGGGGTCGGTCAAAAAACGTTAAAGTTCAAAGAAGTATCTTGGACGGTAGTTTTGTGGCTTCCCGTTGTTCACGGCCGCAATACTTAGTACCCTCCGAAAGTGCATCTGGGCTTGAGATAAATGCCATACAATTGAATTTGTCTCGACACGATCAAATGATTAGATAGAGGACTGAAATTGGTTGAGCCACTTCTCCACCAGTGCCCCCGCACGATGTCTAAAGTTGTACTGTTCATCCCCCGGTACTTGACTGGCACTCAGCCGGTAAATATGACGCAGTACCTTGGGAAGCTTGGAGAACTGTTATGTCTATAGCTCAGATCTTGTAATGGGAGTTACACTAGCTCGAGGATATAGCGGAAAACGAGAGGGCGAGAACCGCATCACAACTTGACAGGTGATATTGAAAAAGCTTCAATAAGCAGACCTCCTCACTGAAGGTTTGATCAGCGCCAAATGGTATGAACACCGGACGCTATCCGTTGTCCATCCGGCGAGAAGGCAACACAAATTGTGCCGACAGAAAAACTGTGCTTTTGCCGCGGCAGAGGGGAGAAGTGCCGCGCAGCCTCTCTTTCCTTCCACATGAGCCACAGGACGCGGCGCAGTTGGACGAGCCTGTGCCGTCTGCTTCCTGGATGGGCCCGGAGCTGCGAGAGCTGCAGACGTCGTGCGATCGGGGGGAGATTTCAGAGAACGAGCGCGAGAAGGATGCGAGGGTACTCGCTGATCTGTGGGCCTGCGAGCTCGAAGACCAGCGCGTGCGAGCGGAGGGCTATGTGTGGAACGAGGAGCTCGGGGAGTATTTCCACCCAGACGACGTGCACCCGTCCTTCGAGGAAGAAGACGTCACGTATCCGTCTTTCGAGCAGCAAAGCGTCGGCGTAGACACTCAGCAGCCCCTCGCGGACATATACCGCACATTCCCGGATGCAGACCCTCTTCCCACCGCCGCCGTCTATGTCTATCCTCCTTTCAGATCGTACACCCCTCGCCGCTCGTACCTGACCTCTCTAGCGACCCGCGCTCGACCGAAGCAAACCACCCGCTCGCAGAAGCCTATACTCGCAGAACATAGGTCGGCGCCGCGAGGTCCACGTTACCGCTCGTTGCGTGCGCCGCAGCCGCGTGCATCTCAAAAACGAAGCCACGACTCACCTCCGCATCTATCCAGAACTCCCGATCCTGCCCCCGCGCCAGTGCTCGAGTCGGACCCTCCCACCGCTGCAAGATCGCGTGAAGCAACCACCATTTCTGTTGTCAGCCTCTCCGTCCATCTTCCGATGGAACCCATTCCACCTGACGCCAAGACGACTGAAAACAGCGCTGCCTCGAGACCTGCGAACCCACCTGCTCCGAAACCGCCGCTGAAGCCAGACGACAAGCCCTCCTCCGTCAGTAGCCGCAGCTTGGGCAGAAATACCTCCTGCATCAAGGATCCCGTTCCGCCCGACATATCTGGTGTCGAGGCTTCCAGCAGACACACTTCGCTTTCTTCACCGCGTTCATCCCTCTCCAGAATTATAATTTTCTTCTCCATTGAGGCAATATTATTGCAATTTTCAAAAATAATGTCCTCCGCCAAAAAAAAAAAGTTTGAAAGTTTGGGCCATGGTTCGGATCAGGACCGGCCGTGGGTTCGAGTGCGCCAGGTCGCGTTTATTCTTCCCTCAGTAGAAAAGCTCAGAATACACTAAATGTACATATTATGGGCAGAACAGGTGAAAATAAATAAATTTCGCCCTTCCAGCACCATGAAAGCAGAAAGCACTTGGCTCGAAGCTTTCGACTGTTGTGATGAGTGACTGATGGGTGACAGAACGCGCTCGCTCTTCGCTTCGACTCTTCTCTTGCTTTCACTCTCCCTCAGCATGTCCGACAGCGAGGACGATAACAGCGACCGCAGAACCCCCCAAATAGACGAGCAGTACACCCAGAACCATGATGATAATCCCGGTAAGTTTCTATCATCATTTGTCGTCGACATGTGAGGTCTCAGCAGGCCTGATGTCTCCAATAGAATCACAATACAACGGTGGACAGGGAATCAAGTACATATTTCAGATCCAGCCCCTCGCACCTGTACCCAAACCCGGCGAAAAGCGCCGAAAAAATGCCACTCGGCCTGCCCCGATCAGGAAGACTATACATCTGCATGAAGACTCGACCTTTGCCGACGTGCTCGATACAGCTCTCTGTGTCACCAAATATGACAAGATTCTCCCCTTCAAAATCGTCGCAAACTCACTTCGCACCAAAGCCTTTACCGCGACATGGACAATCGGACGCACCGACTACAAGGACATGGAGCTTGCGACTGTTGATGACTTTGATGAGATGATCAAGGAAGCGATTGAGAAGGCCAAGCCGACAGTAAAGATTCTCATTACCCAGATTGTATGTCATTCTTGTGTTGTACTTGCCGCTCGCTGTCTCACTCGGTTATTTTAGCCAAGCGAAAGCGAAGCCTCGGCAGCCGTGGAAGAGGAGCCAGACAAGGGTGCACCGAAGCGTCAGGTATGTCCCGCTCTTTCTGTGCATGCCGTTACTAAGAACATATCAGAAAACTGCCGAAGAAGAGTCGATGGCAGATACAATCGTCCAGCTCCAGACCACTCATCGCTGCAATGATAATCAGTGCTCTTCTCGCTTCTGCTTCCTCGGGAATCCGAGCGGTACCCACGTGCGTCTGACTCCGCTTCATTTTTCTACATGGGCAGCAGCCATTGTGAGTGCTTCTTGCGAGATTTCTTTTGTTCGTCCCTCATTACTGCCAAGCTTGCGGAGACACCTGAAGTTGATCTATCCAACCCCCCACCCTTGGAGAACAAGCTATTCATGCCGTCGGTGACAAGTGCAACTGATGACATTGCCCTGCTCGCCTCTCGTCGCTTGAACAACAAATCTGCTTCCCCACCATCAATCACTGTTAATAACGACTTCAGCGGTTTTGCGGCACTTTTGCAGCCCCTATTCCCTGCTTCTAGACCTGCGCCTACCACTGCTGCAACCCCTTCGAGCGGCTCTTCCCTTGCACCTCATTCTCCTTCCAAACGGACTCGCATGTCCATGTCCGACTTCTGCACTGCTTTCGAACTCTCGGCCGAAATTCAAATCCGAATAATGCCGCTTGAGCTTACAGGACCTCATTTGCTCGCTTTCATCGAGAACTCGGTTTGGACACTCATCTTACCATTGGCCAGCGAGCTGAATTGCGCTTGCAGAGGAGGAATGGAAACGGGGCAAGGCGAGTAGCTAAATGCATGATTCAAATTTGTAACCGCAGATATGTAGTTTTTTGGTACTCTTTGTCCTGTATTGCACCTATTCAAACAACGAACTGGCTTTTTCACCATACTTACGCCCCCCTAGACCGCGTCCGTTGTCCCCAACACGTGCTCGTCATCATGGACCCCGCACGCGAATGCGAACCCGATGACGCTGCGCAGCGCCAGCCCGTCGTCCGTGTCCGCCTCACGCGTATGGTGGTCTCCGTCTCACAACCTTGCTGGCATTCGCGATCCGGTCATTTTGATCGCAGGCACAATAGCCGGCTGGTACTTCCCCGTCTCCCGTCTCTCGAAAACGAAGTCCCCGGCCGACCCCACCTCCAATACAACTTCCAATACAACTTCGGGCGACGGGCAGCCGTCTCAGCAGACGCTCGGGAACACGTCCACGGCTATATTCATCCACGTCGTATTCAGTGTCGTCACCCTCGTCCAGGGACTATTTATCGAGCGGCACATATTCCGCCTCCGCGCCGAGCGATACAGCTACCTCCACCCCGGCGAGATTCTCCCCAGCACCCGGCGTCGCGCAATGATGGACACATCCCTCGGCTTCTCGCCATGGAACCGTCCCCCGCTGCCCACCTACGCCCGCCGCTTTGGCCCAGAGCAGCGTCGGCACCGGCGATGTCGAAGACTACCTTATCGCTGCGCCCCTCCCCCCGCATACGGCAACACGCGCGGAAGCACCTTCCTCCTTTCTGGCTTCCTGCACGAGAGCTTGCGTGCGCAGAAACCGGTTTTTTCCACGCAGACAACCGCAAGCCAAAATACCTCAAACACACCGATGAGGGAACACAGCGGCCGTCCGATCAGTTACCGCTCTGTCGACGAGGAGCAGGAGGTGGTGTGCAGCTCGAGCCCCGCGCCGGGGCGGCTGGACGAGATTGATATGGGGATGGTGGTCGAGTCGAGTCCGCCGCCGAGTCCCAAGTTGCTGGGGCTGATGACGGCACTGGGGGGGTGCAGGGGAGCCCGCTGAGCAGCCCCGGCATGGGGAGCGCGGGGAGGCATTGGCGCCGTGGGAGCAGGAGCGAAGAAGGTGGCGAGAAGGAGGCGGCGGAGATGGAGGGTGTGCTCCCACACGCTGAAGAGAACGAGAAGGTGAAGGAGGGTGCGAAAAGGGACAAGGTCATCGAGATGGGTACGCTAGGCTTGCTTTTTTCTGCTGGAGCCGGCACTGACCGTTTTGTTTTGGTGTAGGGCAAGAAGAGCAGCACTGGGAGGGAGACTCGCAGTCGTCTGCACTCGCCCCGCCCACGGTCCCGAATGCGAATACGAGGAGCCCGACCCCGACCTCCACCATTGCGCATTGCGCACAGCACACCCTCCTCCCGTCCGCACGCTCGCCGTGTCCCCGCCGGCTCTCGCACTCGCCGCACTCGCAGCTGCCCAATATATTCGCCCGCACGACCTTCCTCCGGTGCTCCCGCTCCCGCTCCTCAATCGCGCACTTCTCGTCGCGCAGCGTGGGGGTCGACGGCGGCGCGAGGCTGCTGATGGGGTATACCACCGCGATCTCCGGCAGGATAAAATGCGCGCGCTTGAGCACCCGCGCGGCCTCCGCGTCCATCCCGCCCGTTGCTCCTCCATTATTACTACTCCCTCCTGCGGTCGATCCATTTCCGCCTGTTGCATTAGCACCACTTGCACCACTCCCCGCTGCGCTGCCCCCAAAGACGGGCCTCAAACGCCCGCATGCGCCTGCGCCGCTCAGACGCGGACACGGCGCTGGACACGGACATGCACCCGAGCTCGACTTGGGGCTGTCTCTGGGTTTGCGTCTGGGCTGGGTGCGCCCGACGTCGCGCTGGGCCTGCCCGTGTCGCCCGACTGGCCGTTGCTGCATGTGGTGCGCCGTTTTGCGCTCGCAGAGAGCAGCAGCAGCGGGGGGCGGGGGCGGAGCGGGGGCGTATGCGTCTTTCGGTGTGGCGTATACCGTGTCATCGTCCCCGTCCGCCTTCACCAACACCTTCACGCCTGGGTGCCTGCGTCCGCCGCCCCCCGCGCCGCGTACCCGTACCACCAGCAACATCCGCAGCACCCACAGCAGCAGCACCCACCATCGCCCGCAGAGGGAGCACGCGCTCGTGGATGCATGCGAGGCGGAGGAGCAGACCCGCGGGGGAGCGGTGGGAGGGCGAGTGGGGGCTGCTGCCGGGGAGGGGGGCGCCTGTGCGGTGGGGGCGTGCACACGGGGGCGGGAGCGGGGGCGGGAGCGGGAGGGGGGCGTCTGGTGGTGGGGCGTGCGCACGGGGGGCGGGAGCGGGAGCGGGAGAGGGAGAGGGAGTGGGAGTCGGGCGCCAGGAGGGGGAAGGGATGTCGACGAGATGGGGGAGTAGCAGGAACGGGGGTCGCTTGAAGGTTCTTGAAGAGACAGTGTTGAGGGAACATTTTCAAGCCCATGGAAGCCGAGTTTTTCAGGCCGTAACATGTTGAAAACTGACTCTTGTATTACACTGAAAGCGACGAAAAGACTAGTGCTAGCTAGATCAAACCAGAGTGCCTAAAGAAACCCCATGTCATCTCGGGTGTAATGATATGAAAAGCGCGGTATAGCGCGTAGTAAGCGGATGTGGGTGGAAACGCGCTAATACCAATACGAGAGCCTAGTAGGATGTGATAACAGAAAACACTTGCTCAATAGGGTTGTAATGGGGTGAGTACGGTGGTAGGTATACTTATTCGACAACCTGGTTCTCGTCAGATAAGACTGGAGGTTCAAAAACAGGAAAACTGACCGAAGGATTCCACAAGCTTGATAATATCCTCAGAATGGTGGATGCGTGCATATCAAGCAGTAGAACACTCTGCGGGGCGGGGTAGGGGTTCATAATGGGAAGCTAGATTGAGATGGGCAGAACGGTAGCACAATGCGGGGCCAGTTAAACACACCAAATCATCACGGAGAAAACTCGATGAAGGTGTCCCGGTCAGAAGAGCCTTCAATATCCTTGACGCGATGACACCCTGATCAAGAACCAGTGCGGCAATGCTGGTATATCTTCGCTTCCGCACAAAGGGATAGAACTGCCTCCACACGCTTCCCGACTGGTGATCTTCCCCAGAGTCGTGCGTAAGTGCGGTCATCTTTCGACATCTCATCCAATGCAACAAGATAATGTGCGGGGGTACTGCGAGACCTCGGCGATAAAATGCCACTCCTTCATTGGATCTCGTTCCGATGCCATCTTCTGCACACGCTTGACACTGAGTCCAGCACGTTCAAAAGTGCGGTGAACGGTAGAAATGGACACTGGGAGATGGCGGTACTTCTCCAAAAAACCGTTGGTATTCGTCGAGGAAGGTGCAAGGTGAGTGACGTGCAAGTCGAAGGAGGATATATGGAATCATTGGTCATCAGAAGACGAGGTCGACCACGGCCAATTGCAGTGGCTTTCGCAACACTCCCAGTAGTACGGAATCGGCGCACTGTACGTCTGAGTGTTCTTGTCGAAAATCCGCATATTGCAGCTATCTCCCTCGGGGAATCTCGGCCTCGAGCCAGCAGACGAGCGCGATCCGTTTAGAGTCATCGTGGATGCGGCGGTTGCCCATGTAAGTGAATAGAAGTAGTCTGGATGGGGGAGTGCAACTGAGGATATGGTGGGCCAGAGTGATACAAAGATGGCTAGTTGTAGAGAGTGAAAGCAAGAGAGAAGAGTCGAAGCGAAGAGCGAGCGCGTTCTGTCACCCATCAGTCACTCATCACAACAGTCGAAAGCTTCGAGCCAAGTGCTTTCTGCTTTCATGGTGCTGGAAGGGCGAAATTTATTTATTTTCACCTGTTCTGCCCATAATATGTACATTTAGTGTATTCTGAGCTTTTCTACTGAGGGAAGAATAAACGCGACCTGGCGCACTCGAACCCACGGCCGGTCCTGATCCGAACCATGGCCCCAAACTTTCAAACTTTTTTTTTTTTGGCGGAGGACATTATTTTTGAAAATTGCAATAACTCGGAAGTAATTGTTCGATCAAAATTGTTGAACTTCAGATAACTTCTTCAATCATCCCCCAAATTGGAACTTGGAACAACACAGGACATCGCGCTGCACGAAGGAATGACACGCGGCCAAGTGACTGTCGGCTGGCGAATGATGTGACCGAAGTGACAACCAATGATGGGTGCGTGACGCGACATGCTCTAATTGAAGTTTGACTATGCGTGTTTTTGGACATTTCGAGGATGTGGCTTCGAGGAGACGCTCAATGTGATGTCCTGTGTTGTTTCAAGTCCCAATTTGGTGGATGATTGAAGAAGTTATGTGAAGTTCAACAACTTTGATCGAACGATTACTTCCGAGTCAATAGTGCCTCAATGGAAAAGAAAATTATAATTCTGAAGACATCACCCCTCTTTATAATGCATGTAAGTCTTCCATCCCAAAATTTAGCGTGTTTGAACAAGTGCCCACCCTCTGAGGTGGAAGTTATGTGAAGTTCAACAATTTTGATCAAACAATTACTTCCGAGTCAATAGTGCCTCAATGGAGAAATAAATTATAATTCTGGCGACATCACCCTCATTATAGTGCATGTAAGTCTTCCGTCCCAAAAATTTAGCATGTTTGAACAAGTGCCCACCCTCCGAGGTGGTGTTCAATAGAAACAATGCCTCAGGTGCCAAATGCAAGATAAAATACATTTTTTGCGATTTCCTCGACATCACTAATTGCGCATGACTTATTCTGAAAGAATGGTATAGGTTTCGAGGCAATCTGACCAAAAACTCAGAGAGATATGAGGGAATCGGTCGGTGCGACGAAAAAGTTCCCAAAATGGAAAATTTTCGTTCGCGCCTTAGGTTCCGACATTAGCTGTAACTGTTTAGTTTTAATTTGTTTACCGTTTGCAACCCCTCGTAAACTAAATGAAAATATGAACCGTTTTATTAGCCTGTTTGCACTGCAGCCATTGGAGTCATCCAATGGCTCCCAGAATGACGTGTTTGACATGAGCTCCACAGATTTTTTCCGCGGTTAGCGGCAGGAAATTGACGCTAACACCCCCCTCTGCAACGACCATGGGAGAGTTGGGACTCATATCTCTGGCCGGGCCGAAATCATTAGCCATTGGATGGCTCCAATGGCTGCAGCGCAAACTCTCTATTGGTTTTAAAACCTTTACTAAACAAAAATAGTTGGAGTCTTGGCATAGGTACGGCAGACCCAGAATGGACGTACATTGGATATTTTGCCGAGACGCGTTTAGAGTCTAGACTCTTGTGACGCGTTTAAACGCGTGTAACCACACCACGATTGTGTCCTCTTCTTCCCATCTCCGCATATGCCGAGGGCCTCGCCGAACCCAATTTTTGGGCCATTTTGGGCTCGAGCACAGCTTCATTCGAATTTTGGCTCTGACCTTTTCCAAAACCGTGCTCCGATATATTTTGCTCATCTCTCGATTTTACCCGAACTTACTCTGACCTCAGGGCTCAAAATCCGGAATTTTACCGAACCAGGGATCAGACCGATCAAGGGATAATCAGGGCTCCTCGCCTACCTTACTGAATACTGGATACTGAGTGAACTTTGAAAACACGTCACGCGTTTGAAAATGTAATGGATTGCGGTGCGGGCAATGGAGTCATGCGGTTGAAAATGTAGCTGCGGAAAAATCAAATTCGGTACACCAGTTAGTGCTGGCTAAAATTGGTCAATGAAAATTACATCTGCCCAATTTTACATGTAAATTACAGGGCAAAATACATATTTTACATTAATACACACAGAACCCCTTCTGAGGTGACACAGATAGTGGACACAATTGAGGATATCTCGTGAAGTGGCCGCCGATGTTTACATGCTTTATAAATTTTTTACACCTCTAGGAAGAGCCATGGAAAATTTAACCGCCGGCAGCTCAACTGTTGTAATATTTTTCGCATCTGCAGGGGAGGTAATCCGGCGTCTAGAATGGGGGATAGTTGTGCTTCAGAACTGTCCTGGTATGTCAAAAGCTCTCGAACCACGAGCCGACATGGAAACCATTGGTACGACGAATCCCAGTACAGTGTCACTACCTCCGCCAGAACGCCGAGTTTGGGCGGAGGTGCCATGTTGGGAGCAGCAAGCAATGGATCTCGCCGAATTGAAAATGGATTTCCTTATTGCTCTGGAGAAGATACTGACTCTCATATGGGACCTTACTACGGACTATAATTCGGGAATACGCAGTCGCGGACAGCCGAACATGACGAGTCCATTCCTACCGAGCCCTTCTAGTCTAGTTTCACTTGCCGGTTGATCGTGTAGGTTGAGTTCTCCGCAGCACACGTTATTCTGTGCTCACTACTGTTGTTGATGTCCTGTAGAGGCTCAGAATCCCTCGAATGGATCTTATACTATTCACTGTAGTGTTCCGCGACCCCCGAATTTAGTTGGATTCCTGTCCAGAGGTCGGCAGGTTTCGGCAATTTTTATCTAGACCCCAAATCGGACAATCCTCATCTGAATTTCACCCGGCCTGCACCTGGGTCGAGTTTTATCTGACTTTTTCAACCCGGCCTCGAAAAAATTGCCCAAAAAATTCCATAGTGTCTCTTTTTTCTTCCGACCACAGTACTTTAGCAACTTTATGTATGTACCATCCGGTACAAATCTGAGTTGACGCAAATCTTTGCACTCGACCGCAGCTACCCCCTGGACTAAACACAATCGGCTGCCGGCTGTAGCCAACAGGCCTGTCTGGAAGTTGTGTTCTCAACAAACACAACTTGACTCAGAAAATGAAATATGTTTCTGGTATTGCCAAACATCAAAGTTGCCAATCAGTTGAAGTTGCCACAGTCTGAAGTTGCATCCTATGGCGGTCAAAGTGCACATTTATTAAAACGGGTATAGAAACACGTATTGCGCGAAAAAAATAGACATTTCGACGTGAAAATTGAGCAGACCACGATTTGGAGGTATTTTGAAGTTCTGTACACCAGATTTCCTCAACATCCATTATGCACTATTACCGTATGCATTTTGGGCCATTCAACTATAGTGAGGATAAATCAATACGATAGGCTCGAATCCAGCCTGTCGTACCGATATCGTTTGTGTCGGTAGACAGGCTGGTCGATCGGAGTTTAAATTCGGGTGACGCGCGGCTTTCCATAAAAGGCTATTAGATAAGCAAGTGTGCCTTTCACCAGTAGAAATGGAAAACTGCTGGAATAACGATATAGGGCCGTAGGGAACATCAAAATAACCTTTTTCGGCTTTTTACCCAACTGGAAATTCCCGGTTTCCATAATGTTAGAATATTTTTCAATTCTGTTGTCGTTGTTTGGCTCAGCCCTCGCTCCCCCTAAAGTAGACTTACAGCATCACCACGTGTTTCATCGAGTTTAGAACTTGTTTTATAGTAATCTAATATCGCATGATAAGGAATGGCTTAGACACTCTCACCATGCTGTGCCTCCAGATTTAGCGTTCAGATCTTTGTATGTAGATACCTTGAGTGAATGGAGAAGTTTTCTTTGGGAAATGCGCCCAGACTTCAGTGACCATACTCGAGTAGCTCACCCTCTTTATAAAAATTGCGCGTGTCATCACTTCTCCTTCATTTAAACTCCAGTCACGGGGCTCACTTGCTTCTCACTACTAATATTGGGCCGGTAGCCGTTTGCTTAAACTAAAATTGATTCATATTCAGCACAGCAGAGTCCGCACCTACGCCGTAACGAAGCGAAGGCATGCCTTGTATTGCATAAGGTTTTGGGAAGATTTATGCATTTTGAGGGCAGTGTTCCAGCATTTTCTCTGGGTTTTTCGTGTATTTCTGAGCTGAAACTATGGTCTGATTGTCATTCTTGGCCGAAACCAACTAAATTGATGGTTTACATGCGAGAATTTGACCGAATCAATCCCTATTCAACCATGATTCCCTATTTAGGCCAATCACATAATGTTGACTTGCCTCTGGCACAGTCAATGCATTCATTCCAAAGAACAATTGGGTGGCCAATGTCAGCCATTCTTGACTCCCAGAGCTTATTATTCTAGCTCCAGGAGGTTACATCCTGAATCACAACATGTGACGAATGTCACGTATGTCACACCATGGGAAGAATCACACAATGCATATTGCTCATAATGCATAGGGTTTGGGGTCCACCAGCCTTATGCATTATGAGCAATTCAACTGTATAGGCCTCGCGCCAGCGAATAAGACAGCACCAGCGAGCGGGAGGGGGTCTGGGGGAAGCATTCCCCCAGGGCACAGCCACAGCGTGATGTCACGCGTGACCAAAGTTCCGGGCGTGGGTTTTGCCAGGTAAGTGGCATATGCCGAAAGTGGTCCGATCCTTATGCGGACGGATTTGGCCTCAAAAAAGGCCAAATGTCTCATCACTATGCTGACGAGATCGGCTCAAAAGGAGCGCTTGGTGCGCTGACGGAAACGGCCGGTCTAGCCCGATGTCCCATCCATATGCGGACGGATGTCGGGTAACGCGCCCAGGTGTTCCCTACTGCTCGCCTCTCGCGTTTCTCGGCTGTTTTCTGACGCGTTTTACGCGTCAAAATACTATTGTTTTTCATTTTCCTTCACGCCGAATTTCATCAGGAAAACCCAGATTCCGCAATTGAAGATACTGTACAATTTCGTTCAAATCGACAGGGGGTGTGACGCGTGACCCATTTTACCTATTCGACATTTCGGCAGCCGCCGATTTTTTTGCGTGACACCTCGAAAATTTCGGCATTTGAACCGGAAATTTTGCCTTTTTCCCCCTTTTTTTTTTTTTTAGGCAATTTGGGGCCTGTGTGACCACTTGGAGGTTCGACAGAGGCCTGAGTGACGCGTGACATCGACCAAAGTTCGTGATCGACAGGGGGGTGCGTGACGCGTGACTGCCGATTTGAACGAAATTGTACAGTATTTCGTGCCAATTGGCGCCAATTGACTGATTGGCGACAATTACCAAATAAAGATTGTCCTTACATTTCCACGCCAAATGGCGCCATTTACCTAACCCTTACCGAACATTTGCATGGATTACGGCCAATTGCCAAGGCTTTCGAAGACTATTCCAGGACTATTGCCACTTTCACAGAACATTCCGCACATTTACACGAAGCAACTATGGTGTATTGAAGTAATCTATATATACAGGGTGTAAGGTAAGACTAGGCTTCAACGCATACTACGACACAGGAACTGCCCTCCCTTCATTCCCTGCAGCAGAGCGACATGAATATCATAGATTTCTTACTTGCCCTCAAAATCGGTCGCCCCTGTGGTCCTGTTGTCAAGGGTACTGTAGAACCGTACCGGAACAAAATAAATAAATGAAGCCATCAGACAGCGGAAGACTTACGGCAGCACAACTAAGCGGGACCATGGGAATGGTCGCCTTGAAGTTCCCCTTGTCGTTGCGAGAAAACACATCAGCACAACGTTCCGCGGTCGTCATCTCCAGAGAACTCACCTTACGAGCAAAAGCAGAAGCTACATCATGTCGAAATCAACGGCTGTGGTGCAACGAGGGTCAGTCGACAGCCAGAATGAACAGCGTGACATACCTGACGAAATTGCAGCAGCGGCAGCTTGTCCCCGGCGACAGCCAGAACGAACAGGGTGACATACCTGACGAATTCGCAGCAGCGGCAGCTTGTCCTCGGTGGACAGGCAAGAGGTCGCTTGCGCCATGATAGAACTGCGCAGGCTGTGAATATGAGACCTGTAATAGGACACTGGCATACCTGTCACTTCTTTGCACACATCACAAGATGACCGCCGTTTAAATGTCCGCCTCCTCCCAGGAACAATGCTGGGCAGGACTCCAGCCACGGCAGTTGCAGGGTGATGGGGCTGGACTATGAACCCTGCAAGTAGATGAGGGCTGGAAAGGTAGGAGAATGAACGAACACAATATTGGACGGTAGGTGGGGACATAGTGGGAGGAGAAAGTGAGGGAAGGAGGAGGCAAGATGGGGGGAAATGGAGAGAAGCATTTGTGGCTGTTATGACCCTATCAAAACGAACCATTTTGCTGCCCACGTGTGCTTGATGTATACCGTCGGCGATTCTCAACCGTCGGCAATTGTGAGACGTGATGTATGCTGTCAAGGACTTGGCAAAATTCTGACTTCAGTTCACTGAGACCCACCCAGTTTTCAGCATCATATCGGAGTCCAGGCAGTTTCTGAACAGGTAAGACACAATACCGAGTGATTTATCATTGTTTCGAGGCTTCAGGTGAATTGTCGTGGAAATTATCTGAGATTACCCTACATTGGCGGAAATTATCGCTGATTATTTGGATTGTCAAGCTTGGCAATAATTTATGGCAATTGGCTGCCAATTATCAAATCTGGTTTTTCCTGATGTTCTACGAGCCACAATATCGCCTGAGCAGGGCGCTAAATGACCGATTTAATCCAAGTTGAGATAAATGTGTTCACCGTGCGGTTAATTTTGACCTGCCGTTCGTAAAAGCACTTTGAGTGGAGTCTGGGATAGACAATATAATATTCCAATTTTTTATGGATGCTCTTCAAATCTCCCCCGAAAGTTATTGCACAACTTCTGGTGGTCGTGGTAAGCCGTGATGGCAATGTGACACATGTGTGACCTTCAACTAAACAATCTCTTTTGACCTCTTATATACTCCTCTCTACTCCTCTACTCCTCTGCTTCCGCGACACATCATAGCCACAGCATCATGGAATTTTCCAAGCTTCGAGGTTCTGTGTTCTATGGCTGATCTTCAGCGGCTGGACTTGGGACCGCACTACATATTGGATCCGCTCACATGGTAGGATCCCACTATGTTGCTTAAATCGGCTTGGAATAATGATTTTCTAGTCCGTATATCGCTGACATTAACCTTAGATATCCCAAGATGGTGTTTTGGGCACAAAATAGGCAATTGCGCCACGGCCACAGCGGCGGGCCACAAGCATTATCTGGCCATATGATTTTCTAAAACTCATATGGAGCGTATCCAGGGCTCTAGCTGATATCCGAAGCGGCTCTCCGACACGTCGATTTTCTGTCTCTAAGGCTCCAACCATTTCCGTTTGAAAACGTTTTCAAACGGTTTTAAACCGTTTTTATTTCCGTTTAGTTTGCCCGGGGTCGCAAACAGTTTACAAACAGTTTTTAAATGGTTTAAATGGTTTTGCCCAGAGCCTGGGCAGCGTGCGGTGCATGCACCCCAAATATGGACAATGATTGATTGAGCTGATTTCGGCTTTAGACGGCACTATGTTTGCCAGAGTCTGCAGCGCGGCGCATTTGATGACGCGTCCACCCACCAGGCGACAATCCAGCATTCGTTGCTCGCAACATCACCCATCTACCCAATCACTCTCCGGATCTCTGCGTCAAAATGTGACGGTGAGTGACAGGACGCGTTTTATCGTACCACCATGAGTCGTAAGGCCCCCCAGCCAGATTCAGCACCCAAACCAGCTCGGTCGCGTCTCGCATCCAGTAGGCTTCGTGATACCTCTAATGGTGAAGCTCCAAGCGCTGCCCATCAGGCTCTCATGGACGAAACCCAGGCGCGTCTTAACACTGGCAAGTCGCGTTTCTTCTCACAATTTGACACGTCGTACTGATCCCCGAGGCTCAAACCTTTCAGCCGGTGTCATTGCCAAGATCATTCAGAGCATAGAAGACCTCGCTGCCGTTCTGCCGACCTCCATCGCTGAGGGCACAGAGACAGACAAGATCTATCACGTCATTACCAACATACAAGGCCCAGATGGCGACGCCTGGTCTACATTTAATCGTCGCTTCGATATTCTATTCAAGGAAGACGCGCAGTACCGGGATGCGGATGGGCGTCTGCATATGATCCGCCGCGGCGAGTTGGGCATGACAATAGTGGCCCGTTACCTACGAGACATCAAGTGGAATGCACTGTCAGAGGCACTCCCTTCCCATCCTGACAATATATAGATGTATTGCTGTTCAAAATCAATGGCAGCATTCTGGGTGATATATGGGCCGAGAATCCACATTTCTGGTCAAATGGCTTTGCGTATCTCAGCCAGCCACTAGGCAACTTCGCTGCAGCCTTGGAAGATGTAATGATGAACAGAATCAGCTTTGAGCAAGCCAGAGACGTAGTCAGAAGAAGCATGCACAACATCAATCCCGAATACTTCCCTTTTGGCCATCGATCAACTGCTATCAACAGAATTGCATCGTCATACTGCCGAGTCGACATTACGTGACAGGGAGGCAAAATTGTTCAATTTGCTGGCGTCAAGATAGCCAAACATACGGCATTCGCATTTTGAGCCACGTGCCCCGAAATGGCATTTTGAATCACATGCTTTGTAATGCCATTTTGAAACACTATTGAATTGAATGGTTTAATTCACATTTGAACCATATGCCTCGAAATGCCATTTTGAATCACATGCTTCGTAATGCCATTTCGAACACTATTGAATGGTTTAACTTGCATTTTGAACCACATGCCTCGAAATGCCATTTTGAATCACATGCTTTGTAATGCCATTTCGAACCCTGTGCCTCACTATCAAATGGTTTAATTCAGCTGAGAGCAGGAGGGATAAGGGAGCACTAGACATATTTAAGGTTTGAATTGTTCCCATGAGATATTCGCATTTTGAGCCACATGCCCTGAAATGGCATTTTGAATCACATGCTTTGTAATGCCATTTTGAACACTATTGAATGGTTTAATTCGCATTTTGAATCACATGCCTCAAAATGCTATTTTGAATCACATGCTTCGTAATGCCATTTTGAACACTATTGAATGGTTTAATTTGGATTTTGAACCACATGCCTCAAAATGCCATTTTGAATCACATGCTTCATAATGCCATTTTGAACACTATTGAATGGTTTTAATTCGCATTTTGAACCACATGCCTCCCTTGTCCCTCCTGCTCTTGGCTGAATTAAACCATTTGATAGTGAGGCACAGGGTTCAAAATGGCATTACAAAGCATGTGATTCAAAATGGCATTTTGAGGCATGTGGTTCAAAATCCAAATTAAACCATTCAATAGAGTTCAAAATGGCATTACAAAGCATGTGATTCAAAATGGCATTTCAAGGCATGTGGTTCAAATGCGAGTTAAACCATTCATAGTGTTCAAAATGGCATTACGAAGCATGTGATTCAAAATGGCATTTTGAGGCATGTGGTTCAAAATGCAAGTTAAACCATTCAATAGTGTTCAAAATGGTATTACGAAGCATGTGATTCAAAATGGCATTGTGAGGCATGTGGTTCAAAATGCAAATTAGACCATTCAATAGTGTTTGAAATAGCATTACAAAGCATGTGATTCAAAATGGCATTTTGAGGCATGTGGTTCCAAATGCGAATTAAACCATTCAATGCGTGGGAATCTTCCTGGTTTCCCAAAGAACCCCTGTATATTTTCAACGGGATGTTTCGTTGTCGGGGACGAGGTTGTCTATTCCGCCGAGAAATGGGGGGCAGCCATGGGGGTGAGAGGAAAACTTCACCCTGCTTGGTAATAGTAGCATAACAGCATTTCAACCGGTTTGAAATTCTCAATGAATGGGGATGCTTTTGCTGATGAAGAGACCGAGATAGGCCGGTTGTATTGCTCTTTACACCCCTAATGGTCCATCAATCTTTCGACTGGGGAATAAGCGTTCGCTGCCATCAATAGGGGTTCGGGGGTCTGGCAGAACACCTATGCTCCTAATCTTGTATGCACTCCGAGAGCAGCTACAGTATAACACTGGTCTTTTCCTTTTCTTGCCCCCCGGGTTTTACAAGTTCGGTAATCGCGTCGCTTCCCATCCCAAGCGTTTCCCCGGCACAGCCAGTCGGCACAGCCGCCCGCAAATCGCTATCCTCGGTGCAAACCGGTGTATCGCTCCCGATTCTCTTTATCAAGAGGTGAACAGGCACGCGTCAAAGAATTGTTTGACGATCATACGGTCCATGTAATACTTGGCGACGCGAAAGTCACTCGAACGGATCTCGCCACACCGGTATCTCAGGTCATCCCCGAGACCTACTCGAGGGCCCGGGACGAAAAGATTTGTGTGCAATTTTTTCCCCTCGAGACGGCGACCCGACCAACCTACCCAGGGCTCTGTTTATAATTCTTCGGCCATTTATAAGCGGTTTTTCAGTAACCATATTAAGTTTACTAAAACAAAACGTGGCCACCAGCTAAAAATCTAGGCGTGCCTGTGGTGACAATTCCCACTGAATCAGACCAGTATATTAGGGCTGCCCCCACCCTCGGAGCAACAACAACAACAACCACAACCAGCACCAGAGGTTCTCTATAAAAGCATTTTTCACCAAATATTATGTGGTTGGTGCCACCATGAACCTACAACGTGGTTTAACGTGTTTCGCAGTATTCTCACGGTTCACGGCCGAGCCGAACACAACAGGGCAACTCCCCAATTTAAGTAATGTGGTATCCTTGTTAGCGGAAACCAGATAAATATGGGGCTCTGCACAGAAATGGGCACCTTCTGCTTTGGCTTGAGTCCCAACTCGATCAGACGAGTCTCCACTCGATTAGAAAAGCTGATTGTAGGCAGATACAGAGTTGAAAACCCGGATCCGAAAAAGACCCAGAAGAGAAAAATATGATATTCTAGGCACAATTTTGAGGAGGGTAACCCGATTCTTTTGTGTGAGACCCTTATAGAGATCATGAACAATCCCACTTAAGCAAAAAAGCCCATACCAATCGTCGGCTAGCACAGAAAATTGCAAACATGCCAAAAAGCAGAAATGTGTGGCTGTGCCAGAAGTCCTGAGAAGAGAATCATTATTGTGAATGCCCCCTATTTTATATAGACCTGAAATTGTATATGGGAGGACTTCAGCACTTCCTATCCCTCCTCATAGTCTCAGATTGTCCCAAGGGTACAATCTACTCCCGTGCATGACCCCATTTTTCGGATCGGGGCCCTCCACCAAAATGAGCGATAAAAATAATGGGCTCATGTTCCGTAACCACCCATCGTAAAAATCTGAAAATATTTGTTGGCACACTTCGAAGCCATTGTATCGTATCCATCTATTTTGTTTTACAAGTGCTTGCACTGCCATCGAGATATATGGAAGAACATTTTTTTTTTCGGATCCGGGTTTCAACTCTGTACCAAATTCTGGGTTGATGTCCAATCACAGGAACATGGAATCATTTCTGAAGCAGACAAGGGCCAAATTGCCTACCACAAAATCATGGAGGCAAACAACAACATCGACCCGACATCTGCAGTCATTCCACAGTTCACTGAATCGGAGGATAACTCGGGGGAATTTGAGAGTGATGCAGATGGTATTGCCCAATTAAATGACCTTCTAATTGCTCGGACCACTCTAAAACTAATTCCCGCTACTGTAAGGTTCCCCCGAAATATATCTTATTTTCGTTACTTCCAAAACATCACTGAACATAAATTTGCCGCGTTCGGGCGCTGAGCTCGGTAATTATAGCGTTGGTGTTTAGGAATGTTAAGTACTCATAATAGTCGCCATTGCACTGCATAGTACTGTGGCCGCGACGAGTTAGAGGGACTACTGAAGCTCCCCCATATACGATCCCAGGGCAGGAGAATGTAGCAGACACTCACAATAACCATTCTCTCCTCAGGACTTCTGGCACAGCTGCAAACTTCCGTTTTTGACATATTTTCGATCTTCTGCGCTAGCTGACGATTGGCATGGGGCTTTTTGAATAGCTGGGATTGTTCATGATCCCTATAAGGCTTCTACCAAAAAAACCGGGACTTACCACCTCAAAACTGAGCCTATAATTCCGTATTTTTTGGATCTGGGTCTTTTTCGGATCCGGGTTTCAACTCTGTAATTTGTCAGATGTTCGCAACAGCTGATTTATCTGGAATAGCGTCTTTTACACTGCATCAACTGACCGCCCGTGGCTCGAGTGGTGCTGGGGAAACATTTTGCAGGGGATTTGCAGCACTGCGTACGGTGGGAGTCGCACGCTGAACAAAAAGTTCGGTCATTAGGGCGAAAAGGTATCCGGGGAGAAGGGTGGGTCGATAATGAATATGCACTCGATGGTTCAGGCTAAAACGTATCACAGGTGATTGGTTGGATGCGGTGCAGGTGTGCCATTAGACCCAGAGTTCTGCGTGTGGCGTGAGCGGAAATATATGGGGTGCAGAACATTGGATCAGTCTAGAAGTTGTATCTTACACTCCACAATGATGCGTGTTCCCAGCTCTCAAAATCTCCTGATTCTCAAGTACGAAGGCAAAGAGTCCACATGTACGACTAATATTGTCTGGGAGGAACTGCTTTTGTAGTGTAATTTGGACCGTAAATACATTCTAAATACAATTTACTGTCGATGATCAGCAGAGGGGCTGCCGGACCGCGAAGCGGTCCGGCAACCGCTTTACATTAGGTTACTAGTCAACTGTACCTCTTATAGATTTCAGTACACTCTGTTTCCCATAGAGATATCTACTTATTGTGTGGGTGAAAATATTTTCTTCAGCATACCCCGCAACAAATCCCAGCCCTCGTGGCAACGAAAACAATGTGTTGAAAACTCCGGATCGAGAGCCCAGAACACTGGAGTGGAGTTTGTAGAGGACTCCAGGAACGCGCTGAAATCCAGCTACAAGACACCCACCACCAACCTGAGACGTTACTTGCTCTGTGCAGAGGAAGAGATAAACACACCTGAAAGATGGCTGACCCGTCAGCAAAATAATATTCAGGGTGGTGGTTGTCGCCCGCCGTGTTCTCCGACTCGCCGGCCCGGGACATCTTTTGTGGCAGGGACAAAGAAGACAAAGGCGCAGGCGATCAAGGTAGATCCAATGCACGTCCAAACATTGCTGTCATCCCACCAGTGCCTATGCAGTTGGTATGAAGAAGCTGAATCTAGTCATGTGTTAGATCGTGGCAAGTTGGTGGAGATTCCGAAAAGCAGGTTGATGTGGTATTGATGTCCGCACCGAGGAATGAACATCCAAGGAGACCCAATCTCAACGATGGCAAGCGTCCTTACTTAGCATCCTCTGGAGCGTCCAACTGGAGACTTGTTCACAGTGATTCAAAATGCCATTCAGTGCCATGGGGTTCAAAATGCGAATTATACCGTTCAATAGGGAAGCACTGGGTTCAAAATGGCAGCACGGAGCATGTGATTCAGAATGCCATTCAGTGGCATGGGGTTCAAAATGCGAATTAAATCGTTCAATAGTGAAGCACTGGGTTCAAAATGGCAGCATGGAGCATGTGATTCAAAATGCCATTTGGTGGCATGGGGTTCAAAATGCGAATTAAATTGTTCAATAGTGAAGCACTGGGTACAAAATGGCAGTACAGAGCATGTGATTCAAAATGCTATTCGGTGGCATGGAGTTCAAAATGCGAATCAAATCGTTCAATAGTGAAGCACTGGGTACAAAATGGCAGTAGCATAACATTACTTACGAACATTTACCACGTCCAAGCCTTATGCTTGGATCATAGCCGTTACTTATCAGGAAGGTAGTTCTTATGGTTTGATTAGACACAACGAACAGTGTAGAACCGTGGGAATTAGCCTAGAATCCACAGAGCAATGTGCAATTCAACGTGGAGGGTGGATGTCTATAGCTCGAATTTCGAGGAACCCAAGACTATAGCCGTACCTGCTATGCATAGTGTAGGTCGAAAGCCCGCTTCCTCCCTCTCCAACGCGCTCAAAATCTAGAAATGACCGAGAAATGAGCACGACAATGTGGGGTGTTCAAATTGGTCTCTCTTAATCTATTTTTAGGAGGTGCCATTACTTCTGCAAAGAGCTGTAATTCAGGTCGGTTACGAAGGTTTTAAAGGGAAGGTCAGATTTAATTCTATTCTTCTTGAACTCTGTCTGTTCAGAATTTTTGCAAACACCTTGGAAAGTGTGCACCGGATACCTAAATTTAAGGGAAATGATGACACACTGCTCGGCCACCGTGGTGCCGGTGATCGGCACCACTCGGGGAATTCAAATTCCTGCATCGGACTCCATCGGGGTGTGGAAACGGTGCAGAAGCACGTGCGGCGCGTACCGTACAAGCGCGTCCGGATAAAATATGTCGTATGTATTCTAACTTTGCACATCCTTTGTTTTGTTGGGGGCGATTCAATCGGTAAATGCTCATATGATAAGACAAACCAGTATTCATGTGGGTAAAGGTGCAAAATCGACGCCTTGAGGATTTCCCCGCACATTACCAGCACAAGGCTTTGGGACGGACATATAAGTAACAGAACCAAACATCATTTTTTCGTCCTCTCCATCTGAATTCTGGCTTCGTCTCTTTCCGATCTTCAGTCACCATATCCTACAGATGTCGCAAGGCGTGGGAAGCAAGAAGTGGGACTCACTTATGCCAAGTAGGTGATGCTAGTTCAATTGAATTCTGTTGAATAATTCGGTCCAGAGACGCCCGCGAGAAAAAAATTGATTAGCACGTACGTTTGCTTGGCCAACTCGATTGTTTCATCGTCCATCGAAGCTAGAGAACTACTTTATAGACCCGAGTGAGAGGAAAGGGCGTATGTCCGTGCAGCATGTCTAAATGCTCTCTGCTGGGAAAGAGATAAGGAGATTACACCTGCTCGAGGAGCAAGAAGAGCGATGAACGTGTGGTCAAAGTGGAGAAGCCTCAGAAAAGCCGTCGTGGATCAAAAATTAGCATTTGCTAGAACCCACGCACCTCGGCCTCCGCATTGGTGAAAGAAGAGCGGTGGCGTTCCCCCCGAACAGACAGCGCCCCATCTGGTTTTATGCATTTGCAGCGCAATTTTCTCAGCTCTGCAAGTAACCTTACGGCAACTGGACACGATAAGGCCCGGGTGGGAGACTGCCGGTTGCTTGATGATTTTCAAGCCTGAGAGACACGTTCGTCAAGAAGTACCGAACAGATTTGTGGTCATGTTACGCCACCAAGACGCGACGCGACGCGATTGCAGAGCATGCGATGTGACGATCAAAGCGTGATGTGACTAAACGCGACGCTTAAGACGCCGAATCCTTAATCCTATATATCTGCCCCTCCGTTTTGTAGTACAAAACGGTTAATGCAGACGCCCCTAATGACAGCAAAATGCTCACAAAACAGACGACGTGGACTTCAAAGCAAGAGCGCCAGCGTCGAGTCGTCGACAGGTGCTGAAACGTTGAAAGAAATCAACATCGGGGAATGTAGTGTAGTGGAAAACGCACCCACCGACGTGAAGAATGGCAAGCATCAGGACGTCAGCGCAAGTGGAGATGGGGAATGCATAGCCAGTGCGATCCCCGGGCTGCAATCAGATGTTGTCTTGATAGAAAGAAAGATGCAATCGAGGAGTTATTGAATTGGGAAGCGTGAGCTAGGGGCTGCAAGCTTGAGAATATCTACGCTGGATTAAAGAACCGAAGGGATGGGTAGTCCCTCCCGCCTGCCGCCTAGACTTCTTTGAGTAGTCGCAAGCGCCGGAAGAGGTATAGCACAGCCAGTCAGATATTGCGGGCAGCACCAGGAAAGGTGAGGCTGATTTCCTAGATGAACAGCGATAAAAGAAGAGGAAGGGACTTCCGAGTAGAGGCTCACAGGAATCGGGATGAGTAATATTTCAAAAGGAGAAGCACAAGCGATCTCCGCCCTCCAGCACAGTCAGACGGGCACAGTCCCAAAGCTATTGTTCTGAATTCGATTGAGAAAGGGCGTACATGTCGCCAGACGACGGCGAGAATAAGCAGTAACCCACATGAGATCGCGAATTATTGTATAGGTAAAGCGCCAGCGATACCCGCCCTCCGCGGCAGTGAGAAGCCCACAATGATGATAATGGCAAGACTCAGACATTGGGGCTGCGGTGGAGGAGGGCCGACCGACGCCCGCCGAGACGAAAAATGCCAGAAATAGAACGCTAGAGGAGCGCTGCTGCGGGCCGACGCCCAGAGTAACAGCAAGACATCGTCAAGTTGAGGTGTGATACTGAAACAGGAAGGCGAAAGGCGCCAACGCCCTTGCCTCACCCGAGCTCGACGCGAGAAGCAAGCCACCATGAAATCCCGAAATTAATTGGAAGAAAGCATCAGCCATGCCCGTCCTCCGCCGAGTTGTCGACGCCGACGGTGAGCCGCCAACAATAATAGCAAGTCGCTGAATCAGGTCGCGCCAGAATCAAATCTCGTTTCAAAGAAATGAATTCGCGGATTCATTGTATCGAGAAGGTTTGCCCGCCTTCCACCGAGTTGTCGACCGCCGGCACCAGGGAGCAAGATGTGAAGACATCGCCCGAGACCGACATATGGCACATAATACGCAAAACAAAGAGGAAGTGCAGCCCACCTGAAGCGAGAATAGCTGTACGAGCCACTGCAATAGCATCCATGGAATCAGGTCCCGCCAAAAATCAAATCTCGTTTCAAAAAAGAACCAAATTCGAGCATTCATTGTACAGGGAAAGGGCCATTTCACCCGCCCTCCGCCGAGTTGTCGACCGCAGTGAGACGCCAGTACTAATAGTGAAACGCTGAGTCGCATCCAGGAGCAAGATGTCAAGAACTCGACGCAAACGGTGCAGGCGAGGGAGCAGTAAGCCAAAATACCAGATCTCGCGCTTTTGAATTCGAAAAGTGTGAGTGATGGTGTCTCACGCGGCCTTGTCTGACTTGACGAAGACGTCCACCAAGAGCTTTTGAGAAACAGATAATTTAAAGAAACAAGATGCAAAGACGGAGCCTGGGAAGTGAGACCAAACGTCTTGAGGCCGACGAAACTGCGACCAAGGAAGCGCTCGAGAAGCAAAGCATAGCCCTGGATATCGACGTTGGAGTGGATGTTAGCGAAAAAGCGCCCGCCGATGCGAGAAAGATATTGTCGGAGACCCGACGGTGCGCTCCCCCGATACCATAGCGATCATATGTCTCATTTGATTTACTTACTTATTCCCTACTTCTTTCCTAACTACTCATTAATTCCATTTCAACTCCCCTCGTATCGTTGAATACCAAACCCTCCTTATATTTCATATTTCCATTCCCATAGTTACTTGCATGTATATAAGCCCGGAGCACTGGACGAATATACTCACCTGTTCTTGTTCTCACAAAAAAAGATAATGCCAGGAACACCGTCGGGGAGCGACACCTACAATAATAGCTAGATGCCCGATTCGATGAAGACGCCCACAAAGAAGCAAAGCATAGCCATGGATACCGAGATTCAGCGAAAAAGTGCCCACCGACGCCCACCGACACAGCCAAGAACCAAGAATACCACGATTATCTTACTTAGGTCCACCGAGGACCCACAAGTATAGCAAGACGCCGTCGGACCTGCACCAGTGTTTCGCCCACGTGCGAGAGTCGCCTGCCCGCCCGACGATAGCGCTTTCTCCCCATGATGGTCGCAGTCAAGATGAGGATGCGTCGTCATCATCACCCCGATGCTATCACCCCCGCCACTGATTGAATCACCGCCAGATCCCAACAGTCGTCCTTCCTGTTTTGCTCGCGCGTGCGCTGCGCCACGCCCCGCCAGCGCCCACAGCGAAGAATCTTTTTTAAAAAAGAAAAAGAAAAATCCAGGCCTCAGCCAAACACACAGAAGAATCGTGAATGCAGTTTTGCACTTGTGCTTTGGGCCAACTGCGTGCGCATGGCAGTACAAGTCCTGGGCCCGGTGCGCGGCTGGTTCGATGTTGAATTTTTCTCGGGGCTATTTCCCACAAATGGGTTCAGTTTATCTATATCTATATTACGATCAAACAGCCCACATGAATGCACATCATTTTGCGACGGAATTGGTAGGTCCATCCATCGAAATTTGACACCCAGGTGCTCAAACAACCACCAGTCAAGGTGCCGTCGTAAATCTTCCGGCACTTTGCCCCTGAATCCGTCACCATAGCCTACTGTCTCCTCCTCACAGTCAATGGCCAGCCCAACCCAGTGATTTTCGTCCTTGTTCACAATCGTACCCAAGCGGCGGCGGTCCTTTGTCGCGAATGCTTCGCCAAGTCGCCGAAGCCACTGAAATTGACGTGCTGTGCGGTATGTGTCGGGGTTCATGTATGCTCGAGCAAGGCCGTGTGCAAAGTATGTTGGCTGGACTGAATCTTTGCTGCCATCGCTGAGCCCGAGGTCGTCAGCCAGCATTTCGAGCATCCCGTCTTCATGGTCTGTTGTCAACCAATCCGTGGTGAACCAGAGGGCCAGGTCGCTGATACTGCCGCCCGCCTTGAGGCCCTTCACGTCACCAGTCCATGCAAGATGGTCAAACAGCTCCAGCGCACGCTTCGCACGTTCCGCCGCCGGGTCGCTGGGTGCGGTTTTTGCGAGTGTTTCGGTGATTCGGTCGGCCGCGGTGCGCCACACTGTCTGTGCCTCTCGGACGCGCTCCATTGATGACCATACAGTTGCCAGCCACAGCAGAGGTAGTCGGTAGGATTAAGGAAAGCTGTGGCTTTGTGCAGTGGTGGAATCCTGAACTTGATGAGTTTCAAGATAGACATGTGGGGAGGGGGGAGAGAAAGTGTTTCCATCCCTTCCAGGACTTTGAGGAACTCGGGGAGACCACCCATTGCGACGAGGACGACGGTGCGCGAAAAGAGTTACGGCACGCACATGATGTCGCGCCATCTTTTGATGCGACTTTCTTGTTGGCACCATAAACACATGCTGGTGCGTGAATGTGCTTATTTGAGTGAGAAATGAGCTCTACCTAGGCGGTCGGCAGCAACATTGTCGGTCCATAAGAACGAGATGGGTTCATGCCCATGCTCGTGCAGAGACCGAACGACATCTTGAAGAGGCCGTTCAATATAATGGAGGTGATCTGTGAGTGTGAAAAGCATTTGGCGAATCTGTTCATTTTCGTTCATCATAGTCCAAAGACTACCCAAGCGCCCGATGTATTTGATCACTTTAGATTGATCCCACCGAATAAGGGAAGCTGGGTGCGCAGCCATGGCCTGATCTTGATGACGTTTGATGTGCCCGATGTACTCAACGTAGATCTAGTTTAGAGACCACCGCGAGGGGCCAAACCCGGCAAAGCCATTTTTGTCCGAAAAAAGACGAGAAGACTGGGGGCTTCTCAGGTAGTTCCGCAGGTGAATATATCGTGAGTGCGTACAGATACGATTGCTCGGCAAGATCCCGATTGCAAACATGTAATAGGGAGGTTGTGTAAAAGCCGAACGAGCCGCATGCGGCTTTTTGCATTGTGCAAAGCCGCATGCGGCACCGTGCGGCTTGCATTTCCCCATTCATTATGCATACCAACCTGGCATATAGTGCATTAAATGCCGCTGGCATCGATTCCGGCATCAGATACCCGGGAAAGTGTGGGAAATGGCCCGTCTCGGCACTGTCACGGCCATAGCCGCACAGTGACTGTGGCAAAGCCGAATCATGACGTCAGAAATGATGCCCATTACATTTGGTAAGTGCTCCAATGTACTGTATACAACCTGATTTCCCTATACCTCTTCGAAATGACCATGTTTTCACTCACAAATCCCTTGGTTCATTGTGCGGCTTTGCACAATGCACAAAAGCCGCATGCGGCTCATGCGGCTTTTGCACAACCTCCCTAATTCATGCAAGATTTGCTCCCAGGCATGGGAAGTCAAACCATGTGCAATGCCTCTCCGAAGCAATGTAACCAAATTATTATCGATTCCACTGGGATGTCAAAATGTTGGAGAGGCTTCAGTCCAAAGTTGAACGAGCATCAATAACAAGTTACCAGGAAACTCATTCCGCAGATGTTGCGGAAGTTGCGCGAATATCTTATCGTGCTATAAACTGTATCAAAGCTAGTACCAGGGGATGGCATATTTTTTTTTGGGTGCTATCCTAACTCATTGTGATTTGGCACTCACTTTACCAAAGACCATATTTGTGTACTAACATAAGTAGAGCCTACCAATCAGATTTGAGTGGATTTATATCTGTAAACCTAATAGTCCCCTGGTACTAGTTCTGATACATAACATATCCAAGGACTAAGTCAATTGTCCCAGTATTCATTGTGGTGCAGCTGTTCTAAGGTGGAGGCCGTGGGAACCCAGCACTCTTTGTAAGCCGTGACTGTAACGCGTGACATCACGCATCACAGTTTCAAATTTCGGATGTTGAAAAAAAAATCAATTAGAATGCAGCCGAAGACACAAAAAACAAAAATTATCTATCAACTTCAGCCTTGATATCTCTAATTACATCAGGTGGCAACATCCTATGGCTCTTGTACTCCCTTTTCAGACTCTGAAGTTGCAACTGAGTGACTCCTGTGACCTTTCCAAAGCTCTTGTACTTCTTGTCAACAAGAGATATGTGTGATCCATTCAGCCCTTGTGCATATGCTGAGATGAACCGTGCTGCACGATTTGCATATCGAAGAATAGACAAGTTTGGCACATCATCAAGGCATCTTTTGACATTTGTTCTCATCTCTTCCATTTTACTGGTCCGGGGACTCTTGCGATATCTGAACTTTACTGCACCCCAATACATCTCAATGAAATTGAGTTCGCAGTGGTATTTGGGATAGAAATCACAAATATGTCCCCGACTTTCAATAAGTTCCTCAAGTGCAGATTTCTGGTTTGCAAAATCTGGTTGGTTGAAGAGAATCCGACGACAGCAGCAGTCAGCTACTCCTGTTTGACATTTGAAACCAGGGCATTGAGCCAAGAGCCCATCTTCCAAAGGTTACGTTCTTTCAGAATTTGTTCCATTCCCTTAAACCAGCCTTCTGATTCCTCCTCTCCAGTTTCGGAGTTCTGCCCAGATTTTTTTGCAGTCTGGGCTGCAAATAAATCCTTTATATTGCGATATCCAAGCTCTCTAAGTCTCTCTTCTGCCTTTTTTGTTCGCCACTGTGTTGTTTTTGATTTGCCTGTGGAAGTCCCTCTTTTCCGCTTTCTACCACTCTGTTGGTGTTCCAGTTTTCGTGCAGCAACCTGAGCATCACTGAGAAACTTTGGGAATGCATCAAATGCAGATTCATGAACAAGTTCGACATCTTCTTCATCCCCAAGGCCTTCCTGCAATTCCATACACTCTGTATCAGGAAGCTCTTCACCAAGTGCCAAGTCCCATTCCATAGCTTGAGTGGTGTCTTCATTGCTCATTGCTAAATATTCTGCATTTCCTGTGTCCAAGCTCCCAGTCTCATGAACATTCCAAAACCTGCTTCAAGTACCGGCGAGGGCCACCAGAGCAATGACCGGGTGAAAAACCTGCATCCACCGAATCTATGAAGGCAGAGCCCGCGAGTAGTCGAAGAAGTACCAGATTTGGTTCAGTAACGGTTGAGGAGATCGAAGATGAGGATAGTGATACACGCAAAGCTGCTGGCAGGTTTCCAGTGATATTGGAAGAAACGGGTGCGCTTGTGAGGGCCAGCGGTAGGGAGTGGGGAAGATAACGAAGCGAGCTGTAAAAGATTAGCGGGGACCAAAACCAGTCCAGAGGTCGACGTACACTGTCCTCCTCCTCCTCCTGCTCCTCTGGCTCCTTCTCTGCGCCCTCAAACTCTTTCTGCATCGCGTCTACATCCCAATCCGGGCTCGGGGACTTGCGCGAAGCCTGCGCAGCTTGCTCCATGCCAGCGAGGGGATCGGCAACCATGGTGGGCTGAAAAACATTGTTCCCCTTCGCCATGACGGGCATGAAGGAGTACATAGCATCGTAATGAGGCCACCCCGTGTGCATGAATTGGGATACGTCTGGGTTTCGAGCAACAAATGTGTCCCAGGTCCCCTGCGTTGCGGGGCTCGTGTCGACACCCTTCTCGTCGTTCCAGCTCCAGCCCGACATGCCCTTGATAGTCTGGACCAGGCCCTGTAATTTTCTGCTCAGGCAAGGGCAAGCTGTGCATTTAAAAAGTTCAATTTTGCGTTGAAATAGCCCCTATATCCGGGTTTGATCCGAGCCAAGCCATCAAACTTTGCATTCAATTGATGGCACAATCCCAATTTGGACACTTTGTTCATTTGAATGGTCCCGGCTCACACTGTTTGCCTGATAACTTGGCAACGGTTGCACCAATTGCCAAGATCCTATCGGCATTTTGACTCAGAATTGCTGTGGCTATCCAATGCACCAGGCCCCGTAATTTTCTGCTCAGGCAAGGGCAAGCTGTGCACTTAAAAAGTTGGTCCTGGGTCGAGACGGCTGTAGTGGTTATGTTGCGTGTCGTTTGTGTACGTAATCTGCGGATGTCGTGGGTTCGATTCTTTTGTGCCGCTCTGATTTACTTTGTATTCTTTACAGCTAATGTCGGAACCGAAGGCGCGAATGAAAATATCTTGTTTTGGGACGTTTTCGGAGAATTGTAAATATCTCAACCAGTTCTCCATCGATTTGGATGAAATGTATCTAGATATGATGGAATAATCCGCGCGGAATTAGTGACAGAGCGGAAGGCGTTTAAATATTATGTATTAGGTAATTTGTCTTTTCAGGCCGTTTTAGGGCCGAATGCATTCTAGCATGCCCAGAATATGTCCCAGTAACCTAATATTTTGGAAGGGACAACATCTATACCTTGGTAAACATGTGACAGAGCCATAATTCTATGAAATTGCTGGATAAATGTAATCCTTCCAATATCTCTGAGTGTCAAAATCACTAAATGTATCCAATGGAGCTGGAGATACTGTAACTAAATTATCCCTACTTTTGGCTCTGTCACATGCTTTCACATGTATACATGTTGTCCCTCCCCAAATACTAGGTCACTGGGACATGTTGTGGGCATGCTACAATGCATTCGGCCCCAAAACGGCCTGAAAACACAAATTAACTAATACATAATATTTTCACAAATTCCTCTCTGTAACTAATTGCGCACGAACTAGCCTGACAAATCTAGCCACATTTCATCCAAATCGGTGCCGAACTGGTTGATATATTTACAATTCTCCGAAAACATCCTAAAACAAGAAATTTTCGTTCGCGCCTTCGGTTCTGACATTAGCTGTAATTCGTTCGTATTCAGACCGTGCCATGTATCACTACTTACCTACTTACTTACCTACCTCCTAGTCCTACGCAGTGGGCCTCGCGGCGAGCGTAAGGGGCTCGGCAGGGTCTCCCGAGCGCTACATACCCCACAACCTCAGCGTCTTCGGAACGCTGCAGAGGCCCAATAACCTCACTGAATGAGCTTTAAAAGTTGACCAAAACACACAAAAGAAAATCTACTCCAATAAAACTCAGATTAAGCTCAATAAATTAAAAACTAAGAAAAAATTATGAATAACTCAACTCAGATGTGCCATCAGGCCAGAGGAGGGGCGTCTGTGGGGAACACTGTTCCCCCCGGCGACGAATCTAGCTTAAAGGTCTCTTTCACCTCTCTGACAGACGCGTCCTTCAAACACGTGATGGGAAATGCTCACGTGATGTCAGAATGGGGGGAGTTGAGATGGGTGGCACTAGCGCCAAAGGCTTGCTCCGAGAATTTGATACCGCCGGCCAAAAAAACGCATTCCCAGGTTTTCAACGAGTTCTTCGAGAGCCGACTTTTGGTTGACAAAGTCAAGCTCGCAAAAAAAAAGTCGGCGGCAGCAGCAGTCAGTACCACCAGGTTTACGTTCGAATGGAGGGTATTGTTGGAGTCGCGTTCCCGGAAATGGATAGCCCTGCTCAATACGAAACTTTCTGTGTCCTCCAAATTTTTGTAGCATGCTCGGGGTGCAAATGCCGACCCAAACAAGGTCCCAGGGGACGCATCAGTGCGATCACGGACTCGGAAGACGCGTCTGGGGTGGTCTAGCCTCACAACATGACTTGGTATGGAGACCTGCAGGCCTGATTTCTCAAGCTTGATTGGGAGGTGATAGCCAGCAGCATGATTCTGAGTAAAACTGTCTCTTCGGATTTCCCATTGCCGCCCTCGTCATTGAGCCTAGGGTTTTGAAGGTCTCCATTCCAAAGGCAGGCGGTACTGTGAGGACCGTATTCCGTCGGTCTACGGTAATTCCGGTGAAAATCGTCTAAGGATTAAATTTGGCAACTTTGTTTGAGACCACCTCTTATCGAGAAACTGTCTATGTGGCTGGAACGTGCTTTCAAATGACACCCTATCCATATTTTACTCGACTGGAATTGCTTGTGATCTGAGCTGTTAATGCACTGGACAAAGTGGCTAGTCTGGGAGATAAAAATATGCGCACAGCCGCAAAATCCAGAAAATATCTGACAACGTGGTTCGCCGGGGGTTAAATTTTTTTGCGCACATGTTGGTGGCTGCATTAACCTAGCCGGATCATTATTCCACCAGAAAATGAACACTCATTCCACTTCTGCATCGGGAAGAGATAAAATATGTGCACAGTACAAAATTCAGAAGATATTCGACAATGTGGTTCGCCGGGGGTTAAATTTTCTGTGCTCGTGTTGATGGCTGCATGCACCTAGCCGGATTATGATTCCACCAGAAAATGAGCACTCATTCCACTTCTGATTCGGGGAGAGATAAATACAAGAGCCCGCCGGGCCATGGAGCCCCTTGCCGACAAGTCGAAATTTGATGAAAATTGAATCGGGGTACGCCAGCAATCAACGCCATCGTTTTTTGTTGAAGGTAGCAAGCGTCGAGGACTTGAGCTTAACCTCTCCGGTCTTTAATATATCAACTGTTGGCTTTCGGTGGGAGGTGTTAGGTCTTTTCATGTCGAATTCGTGCTAACCGTTGCACTCTCCACACCAGGTGCAAATTATCTGGCGCTTTTGTATGAGGTGTTCAAAGCAGCTGCTACCTTGTTATTGACGCCGTGGATATGAACAATGGCGGCAGAGATATTGCCGAGACGATCCCACGTTGAATTCATCTCCTTTGCTTACAGCAGGATCTTGAGACAAAAATGAACTGGACAATGATTAATGACACCTAACGTGCCTTTAAATATCCTCTCAGATGTTCAATATTGAGGTCCATGCCCATACAATGACCTGGTCCGAGCTCCGACATACAAATAATCATGTTGACGCGCATGATGTCTCTTCCACAGGAAATGTCAATGAAATTGATGTAGAGTTGAAAAGGAACCTACGCGAACTCTGGTGTCCAAATGTGCTTCAAATTCTAAAATCTCAGTGCAATATTTGTTGCAGCCAGATCCGCGGAACATCATTGCCAGGTGAGGAAGTAACACTTCCACTCGCCCAATATCACTCGGAGATCGCGCGAACCAAGACGGCGACCACAAGCAGATCCCGCATCAGCAACCGAATATTTTGATGAAGGATGCGAGCGAATCGGCGACAATGGACTAGCCGAAAATAAGACGGCGGAGACGGTGAGTAGAAGACTGGAGTGGGATTCGGAACGGGGTTCAGTGTCGAGAATGAGTCGGAGAGCGACGTAGCAGCCCTGATCCGAGATCGCCACGGCAGCGACGGACGACGGCGCCACGCAATGCCCAATACGCGTCGGGCCGAACCGAGCAGGTACCCGGTAGATTGAGAAGGCTATAGCATTGGGGAGTCCTGCAAGTTGTACATTTTGTGCCACAAGTTTGAGTGCAATGTAGACACTTAGGCCATCAATTAAACACATGGGACATTGGAGGGAACATATATACAGCTACAGGACAAGATTGTAATCTCTGGTTCGCTCTCAGGAATATTTGGAAGAGGATACATTCAATAGGGGTACTAAGTTACCTTATTGGGAACTGTGGGAATTCTCCGGGCATTTGCAGGCACTCCTTTGAGGCCAGAGGCAGCTAAACACCGTCTGGGAACGTCTAGGCATCATCTGGAACGGCCAGAGTGGCCTTGGGCGCCGTTTTCTGAGTCCTAATGAGTCAGAAATGCCAGCTTACAGGGATAGAATTCCCAATTTCACCCTTGTTCTCGAGAAAAATGCTATAGTCCTCCATCCCTGACATGTCCTCAGTGCCCAATATCCGACCCTCGTGGGTCCCCTCAAGTCCCAGCCATACTGTTGAAAAGAATCCCATTTCGGCAGTGCACAGTGCCCAAGGCATATTCTTCATCGTCGAATCATTGAGATACTTGGATGCAACTATGAACGCCCCAGGGAACACTCGCTCCATGGCCCAGCGGTCTGATGCAATTTCTAGATCTGGCTTTGCCCGCCGCCCATACACCATGGTCACAAGTAGGTTGCCATTCCACCTCCGCGCGGGTCAAAACCTTGAGCGTTCGGTATTTCTAGTGCTCCAATACTGTAGCTAATCCAAATGTCTCGTAAGCACTCTACAAACGACTTCCGCACAATATTTGGCCCATTCACGGTCCATAGATAAAACTCTATCCAGCACCAACGTAAATTTGTCGGAATGAAACAATTTAAGGTTCTGTTTTGCCAGTCTCCTGGCTTGATGGGGGGATGTAATCGCTTGTGTTTCTCCGAATATGAAGTATTCCACTGAGGGCGTGTTGATCTCGGGGTCAGTAGTTGCATTCGTCCTAAATACTGGCCAAGGAATGTGTCGGAACTGGAGGGGGAACCCGAGCTCTTTATGTTGTCTCAATATTGCCCACTTCCTTTGATAACCCTGTTTCTGTTCCAGAGCGTCCGAACCCCAGCTTTCCCACTCCAGATGTTGCAAAAAATCGAAGGGAGGTTATTTTGATTCGAGGTCAATAAGGGGCTTTTCATCTGAGAGTCTGGAGGATGATTGATCATGAGCAAGTGAAGGTCGCAAGTTTGAACACCACAAACCGCTGGTAAGCTCAGGCACAGATTCAAACCCTACCGACATACCTAGATAGGTTTTTGTGCTGCGCACGTCTAACGCCAGAGGCACTGGTTAGTAGTCTACATGACGTGACCAATGCAATGCATGCTCACCAGAATTATTCTCTGGTGGTGTATCTACATTGATTAGGTGCTCGGGAGTACTGATGGAGGGGTTCACTCCTGATGAGACCAACTGTGATTCAGCGAGTCCGAACTATAGACAGGGATTACATACCAGTCCCGTCAACATCCATCGGGGTGTAGACTCTGGACTCTTCAAAATTCATAGCATTGTAAAGTGCTGGATCGTCAACGTCCATGGGGGTGTAAACTCTGTCTTCATCACTGTCCTCGGTATGGATAAGAGCAATGAGATTGAGCGTCAGTCGGGTTTTCCGATCCGTACTTAGATGGACCGCCTCGTGACAAAATCGGTGTGGTGCCGGCCCACAGTGTCAAAAGTCAAAAAGGTGTTCGCCATGGCCCACCGGGAGCAGGTGGCAGACAAGGACCATGCAAAATGTAGGCGGGCTTTTATCTTTTACATTGGCAATCGGACTCTGCCCCAGCCATACATTAACAGTTTTAATTTCTCGTTTATAAACCAAATACAGTCAATATTTTCGATTTCGGAAGTGCAACTCAGCGCGTCAGTGTCCAGATCCGTCTCCACGTCAGAAACGTCATCGACAATGCTCTCGAGATCGCTACCTGTGGCAGTCCCAGTATTCGTTTCCTCGAAAGATTAATTGAACTTATCTGTTGCTGGTCTGAAGTGGTCACGTAGCGTCGATTCAATTCTTCATGGAGCTCTTGTTGAATCCTGGCTACAGCATCTCGAACCTCGTTAGCGGGGATGGCGTCGTTGCATTCTAGAGAATGGAAAATAGCACTTAGCTCTGCATTCGAAACTCCGAGGCAAGTGGCTTGATTAAGAATGTGTCGCAGTTCGGATATGCGGTCAGTGAGCTCATTCGATCCACAGAAATGCACATTACCTTCCTCGTGTATGTCCTGGGGTCCGCAGTATACAACAACTCTTAGCACTTTTTTGGTTGGTAATTGACACAAAAGGCATACCTCAACATGGGACACCAAAAATTAGCTTCTTGTCTACTTTCGTTGCTGCGAAAATCGAAATTTAAATCATTTTTTGATGAAGGGAGGAGGGGGGTTGGGTTGATCGGGTCGATTTGGTTATTATGTGCGTACCAAGGTCTACTGGGACACGAACGGACGGGCGTCCAGGACGCCCGTGAGCAGAGCTGTGCTCACTAACAAGATCTGAAAATGCGCGGAAGGCGCAATAACCTCAGTCTCCCGCTATGTGGGATCAAAGACTATATATTAAATACCTGAAAATGCGCGGAAGGCGCAATAACTACAAAATGAGTAAATAGAAGTAATATAAATAAGTATTGGACTCACCCTCAGTCTCCCGCTATGTGGGATCAAAGACTGAGGATGAAGAACAAGCATGTGTGCTTATATGTAGCTACAATTGTACCATGTGACAGTGAACTAACATTGGAATGATTGTTATCAAGGGCCGAAGGTCCGGGGCGGACCATAGATTAATATCAACTTCTGACACTCACAGGTCACGGGACCTGGCATTGTCCGGTACTATTCGGCGCCCGACCGATTAACACCGATTTCCTCGACATGCTCCTTATCCAATTCTAGTTGATCTTGCCTTCGAAGTGAGAATGCTCAGTGTTGAGCTCACAGAGGTAACCGAGAATCTCTAATTTATTTTATCTTGATTCAGGGGAAGACTCAGGTGAGGAACATTAGGTGGCCGGCGGGATTTCCACTCAACGTTACCGATGATCTCTTGTGATTATTATTGAATAATATTCAGGAGTGACCCGCGTTCAATGGTTTGCATGTATGATGAAACCAGAACTCACAACAATGAAGTTCAAGGGAAAGTTCGGGACGAATGTGAACCGGACAAGAAATGAAACTATACGCAAACGATGTCCTCATCAGTGTTGTGATCGCAGCAGAGGGATAATAACCATTGTAGCGCGCTGTAGTCTCTGCGACAGAACCAATATATGGATGACGGGTAAGCCAAGTATCTATATTCAAGGTCAAAAAGTAGCCAAAGAAAGAGGGTCCCCATGTCGGACACCTCTCGTTACTTTGAAGGGGTATCTGCTTCGTTCCTCGTTTACCATGACCATAGTGAATGCGTCGCTGTATAAGGATTTAATGGTATTTATGCATTCCTCATGCAAGGTAGACGAGGCAGAAGGAAGTGGGGAGGGAGACGAGGTGTCAACACACCACCCTGCACGGGTCCATTGATTGAGCCTCCACCTTACTATAATTGAATGAAATAATACAGTATGCCCTCCGGGCCGGCCGTCGCGGACACGTTTGACACCGTGTGGCATGCAGCGTCCCATGATAACACTTGGTATACCGTATAAGTAAACTCTTCCCATGATTTACACTGTATGACCACTACGAAAATCGGGCACACACCTTCCTGTACTTCCAACAGGACAATGATCCCAAGCACACATCGCAACTCGCAAAGGCATGGTTCCGTGATCAAGGCATCACTGTGTTCCCATGGCCTGCCAAGTCTCTGGACCTGTCTCCGATTGAGAATGCCTGGGCACAGCTGAAGCGGGAAATTCGCATGCATCCACACTATGCTGATGTTCCGATTAGCGCAGGAGATCTGGTCGTCGCCGGAATTCAAGGCATATGCAATCAATTGTTACAATTCTTTTCCCTGTCGTTTGGAGGCACTGAAGGAGAATAATTTTATTTGGATTGACTACTAGTTATATCTTGACCTAAAACACAGTCTGGATGTTGTATATACTCGAAATACTTCTTGGTTTGTAAACTGCGCATTTTGGTGGCTCGATTAGATGGCCATCAAGAAATTACTATATCAGGAAGGGGACATCATTTTTCGCCGTGACTGTATACGGCAGATGGCCGGGGCTGTGAGTCTCATGACGCTGATGAAGCATTGACATACTTATAATTCACATAAAACTTCGGGATTCATTGACGTTTTCCCCTGAGTCAGGTGGCGTCTCTGTCGGAGAAACCCGAGACGAGTCCCAGCCATCTGATCTCGGGTATGGCATGCCGGCTGCTGTCACATACCCGCCGCTCATTGGGAAGAGCTTCGTTGCGCCACTTGTAGCCGGGAATCTGGTGAGTGTTGCGAGCGCACTAAGAATCTCTGATCTTTCTCCCCCACATAGGCTACCGCCTCACAGTCTGACTTGGGGTCTTCGGATCCCGGCGTTTTTAGTGAAAGGTCACGGTACAACGTTGATGACATGCCGGGGATCCGCGCTTCTTCTGTCGGCCCGGCTCAACCTGCTGCACCCAACAGCTTCCCTGCCGTCCACGGAAGTCGAGAGCACTGGTCGGATTACGGTTCTTGGTGTGAACCACGTAGTTGCAAGCCTCGGCCCAGAGATTGAGCGGCAGGCCGGCGTCGATGAGAATGGTGCGAAGATAGACCTAAATTGACGTTACACGACACCATTCTGTGCGTGCGTACGTGGGGCGCTAGTTTTGAGCTGAATACTTTCCACTCGTCATTGATAAATTTACCGCCGTTATCGATGTGCCAGACCTTGATTTGCGACCTGTTTCGCGCTCGACCATTTCCAACCACTCCTGGAACGCGTCAAACGCGTCGCTTTTACGCCGGAGGTATGTGCCGTTCAAAGATTGAACCGGAGCAGTCCAGAGATCCGAATGGGCGAGGTCAAGAATATTCTCGGTATTTTCATCCTCCGATCGAGGAAAAGACACACGAGTCATCCTGCCCCTTTGGCAAGATGCGCAGACAGGCGGCTCGGCATTGAGATCAGTCTGCGGAATTTTCACACCTGAAATTAGTCCCTTCCGAACGAGAGTGCGAATCGCGGGATAACCCAGATGACCGAGACGCTAATGTGTCTCTTCGAGTTTCGAAAGAGGACGAGATGAGGTGGAAAAGCAATTCTCCGTCGACGAGGAAGTATCGAGGTGATAGAGTCGATCGCTATCGAGAGAGGCGATTAGAATAACCTTCTCGGACGAAATGAAATCGCGAAGTAGCTTGCCACCGTCACCCTTGTCGTAGCACGAGTTGAATTGAATTGACTTGAAATGTGCAATCGGATAACCGTTATGAAAGCAGCTCTGGATTATATGCAGCCAATACTCGGCGAGTCGGATGATATGTTGCTAGTATTTCGCGAAAATAGCCCAAATCGGCGAAACATTGATCGGATGTCAAATCCGGTTCACACCGAAAATGAGTCAGAGAAAGCAGTTATAGCCCAAAATTCGGGTGGTTAGACATCATCCAAATAAAAGTTCCAAACTCCAGGTTTTCAGCAGCCAAATGATGTATTCAGTCTATTAGACGTACCTTCATGCGTATCCGACATTATCAAAATGCTGTGGAAGGAAAGAGAGGCCTGCGCGGTACCTGCCGCGGCAAAAACACAGCCACCACGATGTATGCGACAGTAGTTCAACTTTCCTATCTGCCTACCGATCTCTCACCGACCTGAGATTAGCACTTAGGCTTCAGGGTAAGTTCATTTGGCACATTCTGTCTTGTTTTAACTATAAATCTTATCCGGGATCCAGTCGGTATCCAGTATGAGAAATGGGGTGGTTTCAGTGATGTATCTCGAGATGTGGGAAAGGCATTCATCCTCAAAACGATGTTTTAGCTTTACAAAATATTGTCCCAACTCAATGTGTGGTCAAAGAAGCGCGGTGGAATGAGATATAGAGCGTGCGGCACTGCGCGGCAAAACCTAGCCACCACTGCAGTTCCTTTCCTTTCCTTCCTATCGACCCTAGCACCTCTTGAACAACTTAGGGAATTGCAATTAGGCCTCAAAAATCGGATGATTGGGCAACAATTAGTGCCCTATTTTGGCCATAAATTCATCAGAATCCAGGATCTAGTGACTTGGTCAAGGTCTGTACAAAAATGAGGTTCAAGTTGTATAATGCAAGGTTCTGAAGGGAGATACATACACGGTTCTAGGCAATTTCCCAGCACCGATCAATGTTGCCCACCCTTGACCTGAAATCAGGGAATGAAACATATAAATGGTGCGCACCTGCCGCGGCAAAACACAGCCACCGCTGCGTCTGTGTTCAAGTTTTATTCCTTGCTATCTGGCTACCTCCCTCTTGGCAGTTCAGGAATCAATGTCAGGCTTAAACCAAATGACCACCGGGTCAATTGCTGTCATATTTCCCCCAAAAATGGGGCAGATAGGCAAGATTTAGTTAACCCTTAGTCCAAGAAATGGGGTGTGTATTTTGAGGTTTAAGGTGGTTGTATTTATGGTCAAAAGGATGTATTTACATTAATAAACATTTCTCCGACGGGATTTGAGGTCAGAGAAAGACACTGTAATGAAATATAGCCTGCGCGGCATTGCCGCGGCGAAACACAGCCACCGCCGCGTCAGTGCGCAGCCCGTATGTAACATGTACAGAAGCACTCTGCACGTTAATTGGCATCATCCTCGTCGTCAGACGCGCATTCGGTCGACTGCGCAAGCGGCGACGACTTGTGTGACTGGCCCCGGTTCGAGGATGAGGATGTGCGGAAGTGCGAAAGGGGCCGACACGCCGCCGCTTGGCGCCGAAGGAGCAGGGTGGCCACGGTCATGCTCGGAGGGTGGGTGGAGAGGGGGGGAACGGGAGCATCGACTTCGCTTCCGGAAAGCAGAGAGGGGTGCGAGCCCAGGGGAACAACGGCGGAGTCGACGCCAGACCCCGCGTGTGACAGCCGATAGGCAATGGCGCGTCGAACAACCGCGGCAAAAGCGTCGGTGGCGGTAAGTGGTGGGGCGGCGGAGCGCGATGTTTTCACATGTTTCGTCCGTGCGCGGGGGGGGATGGTGTGAGGATACACAGCGGCCCATGTGGAGCGGGGCGGCATAGTAACTTTCCGACTGCGGGAACGAATGGTATTTGCGCGCCCAGCTGGGGGCACGCTCAAGGGACGACATTGTTGGCGGTTAGATAAGTCGATAAAGGGTGAGGCATTGCAGAGAGGCATGAGGACGGCGTGTGCCTGTCGCGAGGACCTTGGCGATGAGTTCGAAGGGTTTATGAAGCCTCAGAGACTCTCTGAGGCTCAAGGGTATGCCGGAATTAAAATTTTTGACATGTGGTCGAAATGTGATAGGCAGTGGCCCCAAAACACTGAAAAACCACACCTACGAATATTTGGAACAGTGACTGGGCCAGTAAGTGAAAAATCAATCGCACCTTTTATGGTAACTCCGCTACCATATAAGGCAAGTTACGTGATAGTTAGTCCGTCCTCAACCGATTTTTTTTCCTGAAAGTTGTACAGAATTGCCAATGTGTTCGAAAAAAAATTCAGAAAAAAACTTAATATTTCTGAGTAAAGAATGCCTTGTATCTCAAGAATGGCAAGACCTCTGAACTTTTGGTGTTCAGATTCGGATTCCTGGGGGAATTTAGAGCCAAAATCGACCCTGGGTCAAAAAATTTAATTCCGGCATACCCTTGCTGAGGCTTCTGAGTCAGGCTCGAGGAGTTTGTATAACTTGGTGAAGTTGGTCACGGGATCCGCACGTGACAAGCAACACGACCCAAACAATCGCAAGTCAATGCAGTCGAGACAAGGGGTACCCGCTGAAGAAATATCCTACACTGGGTACAAAAACTGATTTAAGAGCTCTTCCCCACCCACCCACCCTACGTAAGGCCTTATGTAATATACCCCAAATGGTAGTTTGATCAATTTTGCTTGCCGCGCGCTTCGTTCCTCCCTTGTTCTCTCCCAGATACGGCCGCGTTCAGTTCAGACCTACTAACTGAATGGGATGTCACTGAAAGTGCTCAAATCCTCAGCCGTATGGTATAACTTATACCATACGGCTTCTCCCCACCTATAACTCACTAGTCAGAAGTTAAAGGGCAACACAAAAAAATAAAAATAAAAATTTTACGTAAAAGACGGGTGCAAGCCCTAGGTATAAGTCTCATATTTATCTCTTGCGACTCCGGCCCGCCTGCGCCTGCATTTGCGTGACATTCGTCATCGCAGAACCAGGGACCACCGGGGGCTTTGGTTAAGCCAATGCAAGCAGAGGTGAAACTAGAAAAATTGAGCAAGAGCCATTGTTTGATCATAGGACATACTTTTGCGTCCTGCCTCGCGTTCCGTGCCCAATCCATTTCTTGCAGGGTGCACAATATTCGGCGTCGTCCTGCTGAATAAGTAGTACCGTGTCAAAAAGAAGTTCATAGTACATACATACCCTGGGAAGCACTTACCTCCACGAGATCTGCCATTGCGCCGCCCAAGTGTCGCCGCGGCAAAGATGAAAGTTCTGTGACATGGCGGAGTGATTGGCAACTCCCTGTTGTTGTGATCATCATGATCTGGTGATGTGTTTCTTGCTTGCAACATAAATCGGCCAAAAAATCACCAAACTTGGGCAAAAAAAAAATCAATTTTTTTTCGACCCCTTTTAAACGTGTTTTTGAGAGGATCCGCAACTTTTTCCAAAAAGTGAAATAAGCCATCCGCGACCCCCACCCACCCCCTACCTGGTGTCTCGGCATTCTCCGGCGGGTACCCCTTGAGTCGAGAGGTGAGCGATCTCTGGATCGTTGAATTGACAAGAAAGCCCAGACAAACATCCCGTGCACAGCTTGCATGCGCAGGTTGGTCCTCGCATCGCCTTGTCAGAATTGTGCAAGTTAACTGCCAACAAGTTAGTTTCGCCAAGCGTGGGAAAGTAAAGTAAAGTTAGCCCTGCCAAGCCAAAGGGGTGATTACTCGTATCTTAAGCCGTCGATGATGCCGGAAACATGCGATAGATGCGCTTCACATAACCCCAACATTGCTCAATGCAATTGAGCTCGGGGTGGTATTTGGGAAGAAAATGACTTCATACCCCACGCTTTTCACAGTGCTCTTCCAGCATGGATTTCTGGCCTTGAAAGTCGGGCTCTGAATAGATTATTTTCTTGAGGCAACACTGCGTGGAAGCGGAATGACGGCATTTGAAGTTCGTGCCGCACTGAGCTTTGAGCTTTTTGCCGGATGGCGAGTTAGGGTCTGGAGCATCGGGATCAGGAAGATCATGGCCTTTCTGACGACGCTCCTGGATAATAGTCTTCATGCCTTTAAACCGGCCATTGGGCAAATAGAGTGACTGCGGGGTTCCATCACGGAAGGTTCCATCCCGCATACGGACAAGGTGCGTCGTGCCGTCGTTATTTTTAATCTTGTTGAAATTATCGGATGGTTTTGTAGTCATTTTGGTAGCACTGAGGGCATCGGGGGCGCGAGCCGTATGGATTGTAGCGTTATTGTAGGCCAAGACATGCTTTTTATCGGCGTAATCCTCGTCCAGGTTACTTTCGCCCGCCTGACCACTGGTTTGCATTTTGACTCGAAAAGGTGAGCTCAACCCCCGACACCACTGGTTGGCTGTGAGGATTTTTTCCCTCAGTATAAATACTCATATTGGTCCTAGAAGCTTTGCAGACCACGAGTCCAAGGTTACCTTCGGCCGCCTGATCACCGGTTTGCATTTTGACTCCAAAAGGCGAGGCTCAACCCCAGACGCCACTGGTCAGCTGTGAGGATTTTTTCTCTCTGTAGAAATACTCATATTAGTCCCAGAAGTATTGCAGACCACGATTCCAAGGTTACTTTCGCCCGCCTGACCACTGGTTTGCATTTTGACTCGAAAAAGGTGAGCTCATCCCTCGACACCACTGGTTGGCTGTGAGGATTTTTTCCCTCAGTAGGAATACTCATATTGGTCCTAGAAGTGTTGTAGACCACGAGTCCAAGGTTACTTTCGCCCGCCTGATCACCAGTTTGCATTTTGACCCAAAAAGGCGAGATCAACCCCCGACACACTGGTCAGCTGTGAGGATTTTTTCTCTCTGTAGAAATACTCATATTAGTCCTAGAAGTGTTGCAGACCATGAGTCCAAGGTTACTTTCGCCCGCCTGACCACCGGTTTGCATTTTGACTCAAAAAGGTGAGCTCAACCTCCAACAGCACTGGTCGGCTGTGAGTATTTTTTCTCTTTGTAGAAATACTCATACCGGTGTACCAATGGTGAATCCACCTTCAAGACTGCTGTGGAGGGGTCGTTTGGCCGACGTGTGGAAATTCATCCGCACGTTGGTTTCGACTTTACAATAGTATGCCCCTATTTTACATTACATTATTTGTTTGTACTGTAAATAATGCCACATCATCACTTTTTTGACCACGAACCACCACCACGCGACCAGTGCAAGGCCAAGCGCCTAGAGGTAGCGTCGGAGCTCCTCGCCCCTTACCCCAAGTAATTAGAAAGCGCTGATCAATTTCCTCGAAGAACCGGGAGAATCACATCGTTTTTTGGTCCTTGCGCCGACAGGAACTGCGGCAGCTATTTTAAATGGTAGTACATATCATTCGGTCCTCGGAATCGTGGACAGGGACTCTGGTGAACGAAGTGACCAGTTTGAAAAAAGTTACAGAACGGCTTCGAGGAGTTGGAGTACATCTTTCTGGACGAGGTCTCTATGCTTTCATGCAATCACATGTACAAGATTAGTGCGAAGCTAGCCAAGGCGCTGAATATACATGATGAAGCCTTCGGCGGTATGAACACGATTTTTGCTGGGGATTTTGCTCAACTGCTACCTGTTGCTAGCGCATCTCTCTTCAGTCCAGATACAGAAGTCGTATCTATGATATCTGCTTGAATGTCTGTTCACGAGCAAGAAAATGCCATAGGCAAGCTCATCTAGAAGCAGATCAATACAGTCGTTATATTGAAGAAAAAATATGAGACAAACGGCTCAAACTCCGGAGGATGTTCGATTCAGGACTGCACTGGCAAATATGAGGTATGGAGCATGTACTCCCCAAGATGTAGAATTTTTGAGGAGCCGCCAGATCAGTCGGCGAGCCAACCATCCTAATTTTAATGAGCCACGGTTTAGGAACGTATCTCTGATAACTGCCTAGAACTCTCATAAGGACAAAGTCAACGAACTTGGTTGTGCAAAATTTGCTGAAGAGACTGGCTAAGTATTGACTGATTTTTACTCCGAAGACAATCTCGCGGTGAACATTGGTTCAAATGATAAAAGATCGCGTGCCAACCGTAACAAGGAAGTTGTACCGCCTCGGAGAGCTCTGACCACTCAACAAAAATCTTACCTTTGGAATACACCTCCATGCACAAGTGATCATATGCCTGGTAAATTGAGCTTACGCATTGGACTTCCGGTTATGATTCGAAACAATGATGCAACTGAACTTTGTATCACAAAGGGTCAAGAGGGGATTGTTATCGGATGGCAGGCAACACTAGGGTCCTCCGGGCAGCCGATCTTAGACACATTATTTGTCAAGCTGGTAAAACCACCGAGAACAATAATGATCCCAGGATTACCGGATAATGTTGTTCCTCTCTCTCAAGAGCCACTAACAAAATCTGGGCCTCCTTACCTAGTATTTATTAGTTCTGTATAATTTGGGGGCAGCCGTAGAGTAGGGCGGTGGTGTGGGTTCATTCTACGGGTCTACAGTGATCTTTGATAGAGGGTAGGGGTCTGCCGCCAACGGCAACAATGCGAAGATCGCGATTGACGGAAGATCACAAGAAAATCAATTGTTGATCAACCTCACACCAGCTTGATGAGGAGAATTTTATGACCACCCTCCAAAAAAAGGAAATAAAAAGAGACGCCAGTTTGATGACGAAGCGTCAAAAGCCTTGAAAGGTCTCTATTTTGAATCTCTGGCCATTTGAGCCATTTTCTTGGGACTTGTCTCATACCTAGGCACACTGGAATCTGGGGTCATTAATTTTGAACTCGAAAATAGATTCTTTAGGGTGGTAGCCTTTTGCAGATTTTGTCCAGGAGGAAGTCCGCAAAGTTTCACCCTCAATGTCATACCGAGCATCAGATACAGCTCTCTTCCGTTCAGATACCTCTCTTAGTTTCGCATTGATTTTATCCTCCAGATTGAAAATAGCCAAAGCTCTGTCCTCCAGAGGCGTATCGTTATCATGTATTAAAATTTTTAACTGAGCTCTCCAGGTTCGGATTTGTTGAGTTGTTTCATTGATAAAGCGTGAGCAATATTTGCCGTATGCTGCTACATCCACTTTGAACTTGGCCCACAGAGTCTGAATATTTTTGTCTGGGTTTCAATCAGATTTCTTCAGGTCTTCTAGATCTTCAAGCAATTGTTCAGCGAGGACCGCAACATGGTTCATAAATTTTTCGGGTCTTCAGCAGTAAAGTGACATGCTCCATCGACCACTGCCGGGTTTTTTCGTTAGGTCTGCATGTTAATTGAGTCATTACCAGATGATGGTCGCTTTTGACAGCACAGTGCATAATTTCCCAGCCTCGGAAATCTTTAAATCTTTGATTGTCGACCTCAATGCGGTCAATACGTGAGTACGAGGAGTGAATTTCCCCAGACTCTCTGTTTCTCCTATGTTGAACACAAGTATAGTCTCGAGTATCAGGAAAGGTCGCACGCCACCCATCCCGCAAGCATAACAAATCTTTAAGTCGATTGAAACTTTCTGGAACAGTATCTGTCGTCCCCAGAATTTCTATCCATTGCATCTTCAACAAAATTCCAGTCTCAAGTGCAACAGTTGGGAAGGGAAGGTGAGGATTATCAGCCCCACTTTTTCCAAAGTTCTTTCCACATTTTATCTCGCTGGTCTGCACGATTTGGAGCATACAAGTTCAAAACGGTGAGAGATTCACTCTGCCATGGAATAGTAATCATCAAGGCTCTACCTGGAATTATTTCATATTCACAGATGTTTTCTGTATCCACAAATTTTTTGTTGAGGACGAAAGCCACACCCGCAATGGAAGTCGGTTTTGTGAGATGAGCTGAGTGGTACAATTTGAACCAACGACCCAAAAACATTATCAAATTGTGTTGCGGAATCCAAGTCGAAATGAGTCTCTTGAATCCCAAGGACACCAAGGTTATTGGTGTCAATAGTTTGTTTGAGAAATTTGAATTTGTGGTTTATGTTATGCATAGACATATTCACCTCACGGCCAGCGATGTTAAGGGAACCAATGTTTAAATTTGAGCGTGTGAACTTACCAGTTTTCAACATGCGTGGTGGTTTTGTTCCTTTTCCGTATGGCTAGGCTATCGGCTTCCCAGCCCCCTCCAATCAAAGGGAGTACTAGATAGATTGTTATTGTCATCTTGGACACCCAGTCCGCTCCCGCGCCTATGCACTACACACGCCTATTTCAACAGTATCCCCAATACGTGGGCGGACCTGCGACCTACTTTCTTCATTCCCTTCCCCGTTTGCCTCCTCCACCCCACACCCATGTTCACTATGCCCGGGTATCCGCCCTTTCCCTCGCCGTTCCCTGGGTATGGCGTGTACGCTCCAGGCCCCTACAACTCACAGGGCGAATACATACCCCTGCCCGCCCTCCGCTGATCCGCGAGCATCACCATCAAGCCCAACGCGGCCCGCCACTTCTTCGTCTGCTGAGTCCGCTATTCCTGTTCAACATTCGGCCTTCAATCGATTCAGCTTCCGATCCATACAGCTACCCGATGACACAAATGTGTGCCGCCCAGTTTTTAAACGTGATAATCTAATTTTTTTTATCCAGTCCCGCTTCTCGCAGCCAACCCTCGTCGACGTAAGCTCATTGCATATTATAAATTTCACCTTGCTGAATTATTTGCATCTCCGACACCAGTACTTCAACGTCAAATCCAGGTATGACACCTCATCCTTCTTCTGTCTCTGCAACGGTCGCAACGGCTCAACCCCCCTACACGATCTGGTCCACAACCGCCTCCGGCTGCTTCAACCTCTTCCAACGCATCAGGATCAACTCCTGGCATGAACCTTCGTTCCAGAAAGAGTTAATAATTAGTGCAACCATGTACCACTACTATAACATCGCAAATAATACACCCACCCCCACTCTCTTGCGTCCAACATCAACTTGAGTTCCACTGGAAGGCGAGGCGCGTACCATCATGAGAAATATTTCTCATCACCATGATATCAAGTCACAAACGTGATTACGTGTCGACCAAATGTTGAATGCGTTGCAAGAACACAATGAAGGTCCTGGTACGGATGAAAAAATTTCAGAGACTGCCCTGAGATGTAATCTATCTGCCTATGTTCCTAAAATTCCTTATGTCGCTGTCCCCCGTACGTTATGAAATATTTTTGATCGAATCCGTATGACTCGGGTAATTTAATGCCGACTCTTCGGCCACCGGGATCTCCCGGATAAATCGGAACTACCAACTCTCTTCAAGAGAGCTGTTCTACTGGTAAACATCTCGATTTTTTATCGCTCGGATCTAGCTCGCAGCAAGGTCGCAGCGGCATATGACTCACGATATGAGCTACTATCTCCACAGGCCACTGTAGGCATTATCTGCTTTATCCTACAATGGCAAGTTTTTAAACACGACCTGACCATTTTGGTAATTAACAAGCACTCGTCGGCTCCCACTTGCTGGATGTAACTAAAATAGAACGTTGATCCGAGCCGCCAGAATGATAGATTAAAACCGGAATTTAAAAAGCCTTCGGACGAACACCACACCGCTCTTGGAATGACGGCGGTTCTCCGTTCAAGAGCGGTTCCCGTCCCGTCCATTCCCGCTTTGCTTTGCAAGTTTCACTCATCTTCATTTCTTTCTCACTTTCGAGCACTCAGCAGCTCAATTTCTGCCGCCCACAACTGTGCATGTACACCACACTGTGGCTCTGGCACCTCCTCCAAACTTTTTGGAGGGGGCATAGCCTTGGAGACTCTGCTGAGGGTATTGATAGTAGTAGAGCTTCCGGTTGTCGGTGGTAACAGTGTATTGGACACGTCTGACCGAGCTATTCCAACGCAAAATTGAACTTTTGAAATGCAGACTTGCCCTTGCCTGAACAGAAAATTACAACCCCTGGTGCATTCGATAGCCACAGCAATTCTGAGTCGAAATGCCTGCGAGACCTTGGCAATTGGTGCAGCGGTGGCCCAGCTATAAGGCAAACAGTGTTGGACAGCACTGTTCAAATGAACGAAATGTCTAAATCGGGATTGTGCCATCAATTGAATGCTGGCTCGGCTCGGATCAAAGCCGGATATAAAGACACGGTAGAGAACCTGTAAGAAGTTGGAGTAATTAGACCATCAACATGCAGCTTGGTAAATACTCACCTCTGTAAGCACAACCGGTGGAGAAATAGATATCCGGGTGAAATTTTCTGACCCAAAAATCCCAAAAGTGGCCGCCGTATCGAAAACACGATTGCCGCAGTCTCAGAAAGCATGGGAAAATAAACAGTGTGTAGGATCTCCGGAATTTTGGGCCTAGCCTCCAAAGGGATTGTCAGGGGTCCTATGTCAAACTAAGGGAGCAGGCGTACAATTTTGGATATCCTTCGTTACGCTGGTGTTCCAGTGGATGTTTCTTTTCAGCTAATGGAACACACAGTGGAGTTAGTGCAGTTTCCACTGGAATAGCGTACGCGGCGTTTCGACCGATTTTGGAGTCAACGACACATCGTTCTGTCTCGCACTCGACTTCTTCGGGGTTAAATTTTTTTATACTCGGCAAGTAGGCATATTGGATGTCGACCTTTGATTTCAGCAGCTCATCAAAATTGTGGAATTACTCCTGGAGCTGGAAGAGCGTACGCTGCTTTTCGACCGATTTTGGCGTCAACGACACATCGTTCGGTTTCGCACTCGACTTCTTCTGCGTTAATTTTTTTTGTACCTGGCAAGTAGGCGTATTGGATGTCGACCTTTGATATCAGCACAGACCAGCTTTCTTGCTTCGGTTTCCTGGAGCGAATGGTAACGAATAACAGCGGTTTGACTAAAATCCTGGGCGACAATCTTTCGCTGTTGTCGCCAGTTCTCGCCTTATAGTTGAAGAACAAACGCTTCCGCATAACCAGAACTAACGCAGGTTAGTTCCGCGCAACAGTTGAACTGAATCAACGAACAGAGTTGCCATGACCCATTTTTTTGGATTGAGCAACTTGCGAATAATAAAGCATGGTGATCAACCTACCAAGCGGGGGCGGTCCGAATAAATTGCCGAACGCTGATTGAGGAGCTCCTTCGCAATTTGGCCGAATTTAACACGACAAGGGGTTGTCCAAGGACATCCGCGTATACGATGTTACCTGGGTTGGCGATTTCGGCGGTGTAATTCATGAACAAGAAGGTGTATAGAACCGTAAGTCTTAGCCCATTCGGCAAAGGTCAACCAAGAGTAAGTTCGGGGTACGTGAAGTGCACTTCCATTGAAGGGCAGTCGACTTGGTCCAGGCGGTAGACTATTCTCTTTCGAGAAACGGGCTTTCAACAACAGATACACTGTTATGGTAGCCGCCAAAGTCAAGACGGCGACCGCTTGAGGCATTGTGGATGAGAGCATAAGGATGAACACGGGGTTGGAATGAAAGCCAGAGGCCGAGCTGAGATTAGGCTCTTTATAAAATTACGGATGTGTGAAGCTTTTAAACTCCGCTCTCGGTAACTTATCTGCTCCAGAGTTATGGAAAGCGCAATTTACGTGGTCACCGGATGATTCTTTGACGCCGAGAGGCTTTTAAATTCAGGGGGGGGGATGCGAGGCGGCCGATCAGCCGCTTGTACAGATACTGATCATCGCAAAGGCCACTTGACCAACGCGCACAAACTCCCACACCACCAGCGGGGTTGCTATTTTTGCCTGTGTTTCATGTTCGCGAGCATCTCGTTTTCTTGTTTTTTAGGCTTCCCAAGCCTTTAGGAATGCAAGAAACCCTGTTACTGCGCCATATACATCCTGATTCCCACTTTTTGGCCCGAAAACACCCAAAATTCGATATGCGAGATTATTACATCGAAATGATTCCCCAGTGTGCCCCACCACAGGGGTAGTAGTCCCCAGGTATTCGGACAAGAACTGAGAGAGAGATAAGCAGAATACTGATTTCGATCATAAAACAAAAGCTTTGATCCGCGCCTGTTCCGACCATAGCTGTAACGAATGGCGCGGCATGTGTACCGCCCCAAACACGCCATGCCATCCTTCGGGCACGCATTGCATCTACTCCGGCCTTCGGGCCCTGCATCGGCTGGCACCAGATAGTACCGCCCCCATACGCGTCATACCGTTCTGGTCTTCGGGTATGCACCCATTCGAACCTTCGGGTCCTGCATCGGCTGGCGCGAGATGGTACCGCCCCCATACGCGCCATGCAATTTTTCCATTCTTCACTTTGCCATTTGCATTCCTCGCATCCTTACATTGCATCCCCTGCATCCACATTCTACATCTGCATTCCCTGCATCCCTGTGCTGCATTCCCTGCATCCTTGCCGTCGCATTTTGCCATCCGTATTCACACTCCAGCATCCCATTCACATCCCATCTCATTTCCACATCCCTGCATTTCATTCCCCGCATCCCTGCATTGCATTTCCCATCTCTCTGCATTGCGTTTCCCGCATCCCCGTATCCGACATGATTTCCTCTTGGCCCGATGCCTGTCCATCTGGCATCTGTTTGTTGTCCAATCTGCCAGAATCAGTTGCAACAGAACCTTTGAAGGTTCATGCAGAAGTTCCTTTGAGAAGCATATGTTCCGGTCTTACTAAACCACAGCTAAAGCAACTCGCGTTGGTCCACAATATTAAGCTGCCCTCCAGGGGTTCGATTGCAGTGATGGTGGATGTCAGATCACGGATGCAGTTATGAGCGTTCCGTGTCCGTGTTCAATTTATGGCCTGCAGAAGACAAAAAAAGGGCAGAAATGCATCAAGAGCGAAACATCAATTACAAGATCGCTGGGTGAGTACTAAAACACGCGATCTATCATTTAGACCTCGCAAGCCCTCTTTTGCCGATATTATTGAAAGGACATAACAATTGGTTGCCTGGGGATCTAGAGGAGACATAATATAGTGTATCTACCACAAGGAATCAGACGCCAGGTGCCCATATGATGTGCAGGACACGCAAGCCACTTTCGGCCGAATGGCTTGCCAAGCCAACAAAATGGCTTGCAAGCCATTCGGCCGGGCGTGGGCGGGTGATGCCACCAAAATCCACGCCCACGCCCGAAACAAGCCAATCCGCGCTGGCACAAGCCACTTTTGCAAGCCAAAAACGTCACTCTCGAACATTCAATTCTTCTTTCGCGCAGGCTTCTTTGCTAATCGTTTTGAATTTCTTCAGCTCCGTTTATTGCGCCGCGCTTTCGGATACACAGCCGACCCGGTTCAGTGGACTCCACATGGCTGATATGACTCAGAGGGTTTCATACGCTTGAATACCATGCATTCTATTGAAATGTATATTGTTCGAGCCACCAATTCATTTTTTCCTGAACGGCTTTGCACAATGACCAAAAGTCGCATGCGGCTCTATGCGGCTTTGCACAACCTGGTTTGCCCGTGGTTAATTTTTGTGTTCTCCACACAGAGGATCCCTTTCAGGTGCATGAACCCGATTCTGCCGAAAATCTGTACTCATATAAAATTAGGGTGATTCTATTCGGCGCCCCGGGGCGCTATGCCTTGAAACGTGCGCCCCCCAGGGGCGTTCAAGGGGTAATGGCGCCCCTCATAAATACATGAATCTTGTCGTAGATCTCTGCCGTGGCGCCAAGATTCAGACTCGTCCAATGACCTGATTTGGAAATTTCGAGCTGTAAAGACTCTGCTGCGGGCTGCATCTTTAAATGGCCGTTTGGAAATTGAGTCCTCGTTGACAAAGGTGCTAATGTGAATGCACCAGGCAAAGATGGTGATATACCACTGCAGGCCGCATCTTTGAATGGCCACTTGAATATTGTTCAAGTCCTCATTGAGAAAGGGGCCGATGTGAATGCACAAGTCAGGGGATCTGGTAAGGTACTGCAAGCCGCATTGCAGAGAGGCTGGTCAGCCAATGTTCAGCTTTTCAAGAACCAGGGGCAAAGTGACTGCATAGTAGAAGAAAGAGAGTAACACCAAACATCATAGGCTGTACAGTTCTCAAGGAAGGGAGCAAATCACCTGCATGGGAATATTTTTATGCTGCACAATAGTTACATGGGAATATTCTGTTTAATTCCTCCATACCCAGACTGTCCTTTGAGGACGGACAACATATGCCAGACGACAGTTGCGTGGGAATATTTAGGTTAATAGCTCCATACGCAGCATATCCTTTGAGGACAGACAGTGTATGCTGCATGACAGTTACATGGGAATATATTCCTCCATACCCAGACTGTCCTTCGAGGAAGGACCGTGTATGCCGCACGACAGTTGCGTGGGAATATTTTTATGCTGCACAATAGTTTTAATTCCTCCATACCCAGGCTGTCCTTCAAGGACAGACAGCATATGCTGCACGACAGTTATGTGGGAATATATTCCTCCATACCCAGACTGTCCTTCGAGGACGGACAGTGTATGCCGCACGACACTTGCATGGGAATATTTTTATGCTGCACGACAGTTACGTAGGAATATTCTGTTTAATTCCTCCATACCCAGACTGTCCTTCGAGGACGGACAGCGTATGCCAGACGACAGTTGCGTGTAGGATAGCCAACTTCCAACTGTTCAAACCAAGTTCCAGTTTGGTTCAAGTTCAACTTGAACTTGAGTTGAACTATATCATCATTGGCACCCTTAGTCCTCCAGCATTTCGTTCACTTGATCGATTACTGTCCACTGCCTCGGTACACTTGAGACACACAAGAGAATTTAAATGCTATCTATCATCGATCATAGATGGACGGCAAATTTGTACAAGAGTGTCCACCGACTAGTCATCCCTACTTCATCAAGGACTTGGATGAAATGATATTTGGATTTATATTTCCTACTGTATGGTTGATTCATTATCGGACAAGGCCGCGGACTTTTCTGTGTTCCAATGCGGTGTCTGGATCAATGACTAATTTTTGGATATGTCAGTTGCAGCGCAAAAGCTGGGAGAATTTCCATCGTAACCAGATACTACACACCGTTCAGTATCATATTAACATCTGAAACCAACAGCAAAATTTTACATAGATGGGGGCGGCAGTCGGGGTGTGACGTCACACTGGGGGCGTCAATGTCCGCGATCGGAGGCGTCACTTGGCGGCAGTTGGCGTCACTGGCGTCACTTTCACCAAGCCCCATCATAACTGACTAGCCCTGGCGACCGTTTCGCGTAATTTTTCGTTCCTCTACAAGTGGTGTGTTTTGTTGTGTATTTTGCAATATGAAAAGTAGACCTCCCAATAATGCTGATGAAAAATTCAGTTGTATTTCCTCCTGGTCGAAAGTCACTGTCAGGATCTCTCACTGCGTTTCAAGGGGTCGTCTGCACATACGATGTGCGAGCCCCGTCGGCAGATGTCCGCAGAGCCGGATGCCGGCACACTATGCCGACCCCCTCCCGACATCCGTGAAAGTCGAGAGAAGACTAACTTTTATCCTCTGGACGCCTCCCTGGAATGTTGAGAACTTGTGGTGAACGGTTTGAGAGCAATATGGTACCCACAAATCAAAAGTTGCAGCATTTTGCTAAACCAGGTCTCGGCGAATGTCCAACTGGTCTCCGAGACCTGGACCTGCCACGCTATGACCTGCCGGCGTTCACGTACTACCCAATGGACTCAAGTCTTGCCTGGCCTCACCGTTGTCCGATTTCCAGCTCATCACCGTCACACTCAAACCATCTACGCTAAGACCTCTGTTTCACAAATTCCTCTCTGCCGCACTCACACTTGAACAATCACCACTGTGCAATGCAATTGCTATCTTACAGGACTGCTCGGCTCACGCTTCGCATCCCGTTCTCCGCGGCGAGCACCGTGCGACTCCAAAGTTGGGCGATGGTCGCAGAGCCAGGGACGTCACCCTTACCCTTTCCTCACCGGCCGCTCTGATGGCTGCGCTTTTTGACTCCCCTTTCGGTCGCCCAGCGCCCTTTCTTACTGGTGGCGCCCCTCCCGGGACGCACACGTGTAATTCTGAGCTGACGGTCCTTATTTCACTCATACGCACCCCGAACCCCCGCTTTGTCAAAACGCCGAGTCTACCGTTCTATCTACTCACGAGTATGCTTTCCAAGATCCCCGCCGACGGTGATCACTACCTCCTCTGGACCGGCCAGCGGCATCTTGTACGACATCACGATCACTGCTATTCAGGTTCTGCTTGCACGTGAACCCGAGGCAGTAGATGTCCTTTTCCAGGACCTCATGGGGACAGCGTTGTCCTGCCGCGGTCCGTTTCCTCCCTCGATTTCCTGTGGTGTTTATTCACTTTGCGCTATGTAGCATTCACCGCAGACCAACTATCTGGTCTTTCTGGGCTGCTGCTAAAAGGGCCGCCGCCATGCGATGTCTCTCGGGGTTTATTTGGTGTTGTTACTGAGCCCGTCTGACGGGGTCGGACAAGCGGGATAAGACAAAATTCAGGCCAATCGTCGGCGGGGCCGGGGAGGTGGCTGGATGGATGGCAGAAATTTTTTTGTGTGCAGTGGAAGGAGCTCAGCCGCACGGATAACCACATCTACTGTAACAATGAACGGCCACCCAAGGATCGACAAGGAGGTGGTATCATGCAACAATCTTAGGCTCCTTGAAGCTTCAATTAGACAGCACTAACAAGACCAAGGTCGCTCTTCACATCGAAGACAGAGGTGAGCGCCTTGTACGCCTGCGTGGCGGTTATCTCGTCCTTGATGCCGTAGCCAATGGGGTTTTGGACGTTGCTGATAATCATCGACTGGGTGTACCCATCGCGCATATCCCATTCCTCCTCAGACGGGCTATGTGGCGACATAAGGAATAGGACCAGATGGTTTGGTGATGGTGCCTTTGGGTAGCCGACAACTCCGCAAGCCTTCATGCCAGCGAGGAGCTGTGAGTTGAATTCAGCGAAGTTAGTGCCCTTGAAGTGCGGGGCCCATGACCTGTTAACAACTGGAATTAGCTCAGTTGTAGCAGGGAAACAACTCCATTCAAAATGTCATTACAAAGCATGTGGCTCAAAATGCCATTCTGGAGCATGTGGTTCAAAATGTGAATTAAATCATCTGATAGTGAGGCATAGGGTTCAAAATGGCATTACGAAGCATGTGACTCAAAACCCCATTCTGGGGAATGGGGTTTAAAATGTGAATTAAACCATTCGAGATGCACAGGGTTCAAAAGCGCTCGATTCGAGACTTCTGCTGGAGATGTCTTCATGGATCATATAAATGTGGAACCTACTGAATAAACATACCTGGTTACGAACATTGGGCAGTATCAGCGCCGCGAAAGTGCGTTTGGCCGGTTCCCACGCTTCCAGAAGTAGAACGATTTTATGACTCCGCGCGATTTGGAAGATTTCTTGCCACTTTGGGTTTCACATAGTTCACCGCTCAATTTCACCGCCGTCTTCCCGCAAACTGCACGACTTTTCTCACGGTCTGCTCCCCGCGTACCGTCGGTGCTGCGTCGGCATTCCCCGACAACGCTCTTCCAATCGCTCCGGCACTCTCCCGCAAGTCTTTCACACCCGACACAACTTCGCAACTTCCCATGCTCGACTCGACAACTGCCCTCCCCGACTTTTGCCGACTCAGCCGGCAACCTCCGCGATTTGTTCCCTTCTCAGCTCGGCAACCTCCGCAACGTTCAAACAGCCGGCACGACCTCCACAACGGCTGTGCCCGCTTCTTCTTTCCGACGAGTCACGACGACGACGACCGCGACGACCGGCCACCCACCAGCGCGTTCATGCTTGCGGCTGCAGTCCATGCTGCGGCCTCCCGCTCGCTCCCTGCCACCGCTGCCGTTATTTCGGTTTGTAATATCCCGTGTCGCTCTCGCTACCCCAGCGCCGATCCCAATTGCCATCCCCGCGTTCGCTGCTCAGCGTATTCTGCGCCTGCCTACAGCCAAAGTGCCGCAAGACCGCAAGACCACAAGACACAAAGCACAAGACCACAAAGTCTTTTCACAAGACCCCTCGTTCGACTCTGGCCGGGGGCGAGAATTGTGAAAATCAAAATGCTTCTGGGTGTCGCACGGTTGCTATAAATTTTGAGAGGACTCCTCACAATTCTCACAACCCTCTCGTCTCTACCTGGTGCATTTTTCAGAGGGCTTTTCTTGCACTTTGACCTTGTGAGCTTGTACCACAAGGTCACAAGGTCCACAAGACCACAAGATTTTTGTAAAATTGCTGATGATGGAAGGAAAATATCGAGTTTTGCATGGGACACGCTGTGCACTGGCAGCCCTGCGAAAAACAGCGTGTCCCATGAATTCTAAGGATCTTTTTTCCCTTGGGACATGCCGCAACACTCATTGCCTCCAAATGGTCGCAAAATGGACGAAAAGGAAAGTCACTGATGGTGTGATCAAGGATTGATTTGCCCAAAAACACGTCGTTTGGGAGCCTCGGTGAGCCTCCTCACTCAAAACTAATTCAGGGAATGCAGAAGATATACATGATTAGGAAGGTCGAAGGGTTTGACCCCAGGATGGATACACGTGCCGCAAAAAATGAATGATCCATTGACGGGTCATGATCTGTACTCGTCATCACAAAAAGTAACCGGAAATTCGGCTACACGGGCACATAACCCAGGTTTTCCCCATTCCTTAGAACAGCTTCTTAATCTACACTAAATTTGGTAGTGGATATGACAGTTGAACTTGAGGTATGGGGAGGTGGTTGTGCTTCCAATCCGTCTTCGACACATGGATGGTTTTGCTCCGTCTGTGATCTGAAAGATCAGTAGTGTGGAGATGGGTAGGTGTGTGGCCATAGTAGACAGGTTTAAATATAACAACTTCAGAAAACACATCTAATTTGCAAAGAGGGACAATTCTGCATATTATAATGTACAACTTTCAATCTGATGGACACAACCAGCAACTTATCAAAATACAACTTCATTCTCTCGCAACTCAGTTTGCAAGACAACTTCATCTTATGGGGAAGCTTGCTTCCCAATTTACTGGTATTAGCCCTCCGAAATGCAGATGTGGCTGTGGTGAGCTTTTGAGTCAGCGGAGATATTAGATAATTATAATATGCCGGCAGGACGGCTCGGACCACATTGGATTTGACAAGCTTCCCCTGTCGTGTGAACCATTGTTCACATACAACATATTTTTTCTGCATCTCAATATTGTACAACTTTTCAAGTGTATAAGCCAAATGAATACAAGTTTCCGAGCAACAACCGTTGATCTTGATGCTTCTTCTAGGGTACAAGTTTCTTGGGGCAGAGTGCAACTTGCCAAATTCATAGACACAACTTCTCAAACATCAAATACAACTTCACTGAGTGAAGGCGCAACTCGTCAGATACAAAATACAACTTGGGAGAGGCAGGTTGACAGATCTGGACTCCGATCAGTGGCAGTGAGAGTCGAGCCCTAACGTGATTTGTTTGAAACTTGTTGGTTGATCACTCCTCCTTCATCTTTGTCGCTTCCTTGTCTGCTCCCTCTAGTTTCTTTATAGTTTCGAATAGTTGTTCATCCTTTAATTGTAACTATCTTTCTGATATTATCACCATATTTCAACACAATGTGAGGCGCCTCTGTAGGATATGATCTCGGCGAACCACCTAGTATTTGTGGTGCAACGCAGCTCAAAAGAGTGAACATCAGAAGATGCAAACAAGCACAACTAGAATTTTGTCGGGCCTAGTCTGAGTGTTAATAGCTGACTCACTTTTAGGGCCTCAGCAGTAAACAAGCTGAATAGCTTTGATTCAATGCTAATCTCGCCTCTCAAAAGCAAAGATATGTAAGTATTTTGTAAATGGTAACGAACACCGCAGCTGGAACACATTTAACTACTTACAACACTACACAAAAATTGTGGGGCTGTTATATTAACCGCCCTTGTTCAAGTGAGATCGAACCACCAGAGTGCGCCTGATGGCTTGATGGACCCCCCAAAATAACGAGCACCCATCATGATGGATTTTGGATTCCATGAATGGAGGGGATAAATGAGGTCTAGCTAGGAGGCCGATTGCACACTACAGCACTTTGCGGAACATAAGGCGCGGCTTGTTTTTTTCTATTTTCGACAGTTTTGACTAGAACAGCTGCCACGGGCTGAGTTTTGATCGGATTTCCTTGGGAGTAGGCGCGTTCAAATCACATCGAAAATCTGCAGAGGATGAAATACCGGCTTCTTTGATACAACTACATATAGAATTTCTTCAGAAAAGTCATGGTTTTAACTAGGACAGCTGTAGCACAATGAATAATGGTCCGATTGACCTAGTTTTTGGATATGTCATGTATCTAAAACGATTCTCTGGGGGGACCGTGAGGTCTACAGATATGGGTATACCCCAGCTCTAATTCAGAGCTCTGCTTCTCACGGGACATGAATATGGCCTCACTAAACTGAGCGCAAAATCACGTTGGGGTCATGATATTGCTTATGGCGGTGGCCCCATCCTCTAGTAACATCCTAGATACATAACATATTCAAGAATTAACTCGATCGGACCATTATTCATTGTGCTACAGCTGTCCTAGTCAAAACCATGATATTTCTGAAGAAATTCTATTACGTAGTTACATCAAAAAAAAGCTGCTATTCCATCCTCTGCGGATTTCAATGCGATTTGAACGCGCCTATTCTCAAGGAAATCCGATCAAAACTCTGCCTGTGGCGGCTGTTCTAGTCCAAAACTGTCGGAAAATAGAGAAAAGTGAGCCGCGCCTTATGTTCCGCAAAGTGCTGTAATACCGTGCGCAATACACTACCCAAATTTCCATTTCTGCACTGCGTGATAACAAACAAAATGATTATTCTACAAAGAAGATACAAGAAAAAATTATAGATTTGGGTCGAACACAGGATTATTTACGTAAAGGCACGACTAATTAGTGATCATACAGAAGAATTACAGCTATTTGCGGTACATAAGGCGCGGGCCGTTTTTTTTTTTTTTTTGGACGGTTTTGACTAGAACAGTCGCCCACGGCCTCAGTTTTGATCAGATTGACTCGGGAGTAGGCCGCGTTGGAATCGCACTGAAATCCGCAGGGGATGAAGTATGTACCGGCTTTTTTTGATGTAATTACATAATGAAATTATTTCAAAAAAGTTATTGTTTTACACTAGAACAGCTGCAGCACCATGAATACTGGGCTGATTAACCTAGTTCTTGGATATGTTGTGCATCTAGGCTACTGCTAGGGGACCGTGAGGCTCACAGACAGAGGTCGGACCAAATCCGCATAGTGAGCTCTACTTATGGTAGTACCCAAATATTATCCTCGATAAAGTGTGCATTGAATGAGGATCAGTGGTAATATTGCCGGGAGGAATGTACCATCCCCTAGTGGTAGTTCAGATACACAGCATATCCAAGAAATAGGTTAATCGGCTGAGTATTCATGGTGCTACCACTGTTCTAAGGTGGAGGCTGTGGGAACCCAGCACTCTTTGTAAGCCGTGACTGTAACGCGTAACATCACACGTCACAGTTTCAAATTTCGGATGTTGAAAAAAAAAATCAATTAAAACACAGCCAAAGACACAAGAAAAAAAAAAAATATCTATCAACTTCAGCCTTAATATCTCTAACTACATTAGGTGGCAACATCCTATGGCTTCTTGCACTCCCTTTTAAGACTCTGAAGTTGCAACTGAGTGATTCCTGTTACCTTTCCAAAGCTCTTGTACTTCTTGTCAACAAGAGATATGTGTGATCCATTCGCCCCTTGTGCATATGCTGAGATGAACCATGCTGCTCAATTGGCATATCAAAGAATGGACAAGTTTGGCACATCATCAAGGCCATCTTTGACATTTGCTCTCATCTCTTCCATTTTACTGGTCCGGGGACTCTTGCAATATCTGAACTTTACTGTGCCCCAATACATCTCAATGAAATTGAGTTCACAGTGGTATTTAGGATAGAAATCACAAATATGTCCCCGACTTCATTAAGTTCAGTGCAGATTTCTGGTTTGCAAAATCTGGTTGGTTGAAGAGAATCTGACGACAGCCAGCAGTCAGCTACTCCTGTTTGACATTTGAAGCCAGGGCATTGAGTCAAGAGCCATCCTTCCATAGGTTACGTTCTTTCAGAATTTGTTCCATTCCCTTAAACCAGCCAGCATTGTGGGATGGTCATCAGGCCAATACAAATCTTGAGGAGGGGCAAATTAGGTGGAGAGCCCTTTGCACATCTGAATAGTTTGTCTCCATGTTGCACTTGGACCTTTGGGCATCTTACATGCAGAAAGTGCATCTGGTGCTCTTTTTAGATGACCAGGAGCATTGTCAAGGCAAGCAATAAAGTAGCAGTTCCTCCTGTCTTTGCATTGAAGATATCAATTGTTTTTTCCACTTGCTCAAGCAACTCAGCACTGGTTAAAATAGCCATCTTGATTTTGTCCAGCCTCAAAGAATAACCGGCTTCTTGGCCACCATGCATAAGATGTCCCTATTCAGGAACTAGAAACTCTGAGACTATAAGAGACTCTCCCTCTCCTTTTGGTCTGGGGCTGCTTTGAACTCTTCTTTTTTGAGTGTTTGCCCATTGGTCTCGGATGTGGTAGTGGAAAGAGATGTTTGTGCAGCAAAAACGAGGCTGCAATGTGTGTTTTCTGGACCGTGGGAACATCATGTGTTTTGATTATATATCATTTCAATTTTAGCTTGAAACAAAATAAACATAGCGCCAAATGAAACCAAAATGCAATTGGGTGCATTACTTCCAAAAAAAGGAAAAGAACATGGTATTCCTCCTTCATGGTGAAGATTTTGATGAAAATCTTTCCTAGGAACTTGTTAAATTACTTATTAGCACATTTCCTAGGAGCTAGATTATTGTTTACATCCTCTCATTTCACCCGAATAAGAGTTGTCACACTCTGCTTACATAAGAGTGCTGGTTTCCCATGGCCTCCACCTTAGTGAAAACAATAACTTTTTGAAATAATTTCATTATGTAATTACATCAAAAAAAGCCGGTTACTCCATCCCCCTGCGGATTTTCAGTGCGATTCCAATGCGCCTACTCTCGAGTCAATGCGATCAAAATTGAGGCCATGGGGATTGTTCTAGCCAAAACTGTCCCAAAAAAAAAAGGGCCTGTGCCTTACATACCGCAAATATGTGGCTGTAACGCAATGTTCTCGACCTTTTCAGACTCGCCCTTGGCAATTTCATATCGGTGAACATGAGTGTATGGGGGGTGGGAATGATTTGAGGCAAAATAGCCGAATTTGGGGTTTCGTTTTTTGAAGAATTAGGGCCGTGGCAACTGTTCTAGCCAAAACCGTCCAAAAAAAAAAAAAAATGGCCCACGCCTTATGTACCGCAAGCTGTAAATGGAATAAAGGAGTATTTAAATAAACAAAAAAAAAAAAAAAAAAAAAAAACTATGACACACATAATACACAGAATGCACAGTGCAGCGCAGAAAGTTCATCTATAACATCTAGTAAGTAAAGTGATAAAACCAACTTGCCTTCAGTTCATACGAATCAATCTATACATACAGTAAACTCAACTCTGCACTGCGGGTGGTACCAGCAAGCGCTCCTACCACACCTCACTACATAATCAGGACAAATTAACACTTCAGACCACTGAACAAAGGGGAGGAACATAACTGTATCTGTTTCTCTCTCTTTATAAAATTACGGATGTCCGCCTGAAGCCTGTGACGCCCCTCTTTTGGTCATTTGTACCCGAATCTTTGGATACTCTCACGAGCTGCGCCAATGTTTCTTCGGCTGTCTTCGGCTTCTTCCCCGCACTGTGCATTTTTCCCCGTCGGCTTGCGTCTGTTATGTGGCCGTCTCTCAAAGAAACTCAAGCGCCCCCACTATCCACTGCGCCTACGGGCAATCTGTCAAACAACCTCAGCCCGCCTGATGTTTGTTCAACCGGTATTTTTTAGAGTCAGTGGCGAGGGTCCAATGAGGCGCCCATCTCTCAAATAGACTCATGCCCCACTTCTTCTCTGCTGTAAATACTGGCCTGAGTCTGACCGAATTGTCCCGCATCGAAAGCTTTCTACCATCGTCATCTTTGCTTTATCTCTGTTCCTCTTCCCCGTTATGGAGGGCGTTTTTGCAATCGGAGAGCCCGAAGCAGCCACGGACGAAGTGCTGACCGCACTCCAAGTGGAAAAACATCGACAGGCTTGCCGCGCAGCGCAGCGAATCCGACGAGCAAACCAGGATAGCGCCGAACATTATTCGATACGAGAAAATGATACTACCTGCGAGGTTGGCCATTAGAACCGGCGCAAACAGCTCGAGTTTGTCGGACGATGCGGTTTCAAAAAATCGGGTAAGTCCCCGAGGTGACCGTCTGCTGGGATTGCCTTGTTTGCGATCCACTGAGAAGGGCAGTCAAGCTTGAACCTTTGGGCTGATACCGGACTCACCCTCATGAGCGGTGGCAACTGGGAAAGAGCGTTGGGTAGAAGAGCAGGATGCATGATGTGGATAGTGATGAATTTGGGGTTATAAAATGTTGGAGGGGATGTGTTTGGCACACCGACTGCAGCCGACTGGATTAATAACTCTGGTAGGGCCGACAAGCGGCATGGCCCATTACCTTCTGGATTAAGACAGTAATACAACTTAGTCAGAATACAAGCTACACAGCTGAAAAAACGGGCACAGTGGCCAGATATGATGTGCTTCGTAATTTCCGTATGAATGTCCTCAGCATTGGCTATGGGAGGGATATTGATCCGGTGGAAAACAGCAACAGCAATGAGAACCGGTTTTCGATGGGATTCAAAGGAATTGAAAAATCTGCAATAGCCGCAGAGCAACGGTTGACAGATTCAGCCAAGTTGACATGGAGCAAATTCTTTCAGATTGCCGCACACAATTTAAATCTGAGGGGTAGAGGTGGAGGTACAAATCACTCAACCTCTACCTCTACCTCTGAAACCTCTACCCTTACAGAGGTATACCTCTACCTTGCCAGAGGTGTTCAGAGGTATAACCTCTGTATCTCTCCCCTCTACCTTTGAAGAGGTATTATGAGCGGTTTGGCCTATATCATTGTCCAAACGGGTTCATAAATTGTATTATGGGTAATTTATGTGACTGGCACCATCTACTGGAGTATCGTACACACTCACACTATACTAATCTCGGAGACGTTATGTGCTGCTGTTCCCCAACCATCTCCAGGTTTCTGGCTGTGTTCAGCCAAAAGTTCAACCAAGCAAATCTCGGCGATTATCTAACCTCCGCACTTCAGGGGTCGATGAATTGTCCCCAGCCTCATGCCCACGCAATATATCCGGGAGGCGCAGCCCTGGCTCCGCTTCCTGTCGCCCATCATCAACATTTCATTGCTTGCCAGGAAGTGTCAAGTACGAATTCATAACTTCCTCATTACTCCCCCGTCGCTGCCATCAAAGTCCGACGGCGACGTCGCTAATCGCGGTCCCCGACACCTCCCATGAATCTCATCAATTTGCCCACCGCCCCCTGCCAAGTCGCCCGTTCCCGTCGCAAAATAAAGATAAATTCACGAAAAAAAATTGGAGTATATTCTGTGGGTATATTAGTGTCCGTAGAGATACAAATGTTATATAGATACAGCAATGATAGGTAAATTATACAAATACAAGTGTTCACCTGTCCTCGGCCTCGGCGCTGCTGTCCCCTGAGATATGAATGATGTTGAGGAAGACATCAGAGAGCATCCCATCCTCATCGTCATCGCTGGGTACGTCCTCCTCCTCCTCTGGCGACGGCGGCACCCAACCGCATTAGGGCCAGGGGGTGGAGAGGGCGCGCACATCCCCACATCCCGCTCCTCGGCGACAAGAGTGTGGCGCTTGTGGGAGATGCTGATGCCGGGGAGGATGTCGCCCGTGAAGGTGGGCACCTTGCTGAGCTTCAGCAGGCGCGCGTTATGAAGGTCGGTGAAGCGCGTGCGCTCCATCCGTACCAAGCGCACCTGATGCGCAATCCCCGGCCTCCCTTCCTCCCCAAGGCGACCTTCATCACGGATGAGGAATGCCTCTTCGTCCCTCATGTACGTGACGAAGCGGCAAATCTCCACATTGAGCCGCTGGATTTCCTCGTCCGCACAGAGCAGCTTGAAATGCTGGTCCATCGTGGCTCGACCTGCAGGCTGATCTTGTATTGAGATATTGGCCTTCTGTAGCGCTTGACTGTCGCCGTAAGAAATGATTCTATATGCCTCCTGTATGCGTATGGTTATTCTCTGATTTATTGGGGCACCTTCCGGCTGCGGTACAAAGGAAAGAATGCCTGGTGGCACAGCCATGCAATTGCGTAATCAGTTGGTGTCTTCCTGAGAGCCGTGTGATTGCTATAAGACTAGCCTTGTAACGACTTTGCGATGTGCTTCCGTAGTTTTTTAGCCTGCCAGATAATGTCAGTGTTTGCTCATCGGCCAGAGAGTGAGAATAAAGATTACCTGTACCTGACATATATATATACATTAACAAGACACAAGACGTGCCGTCGCTTAGCTCTGGCATTCAGAATTGGAAATAGAAACTAAAGACTGATGTTGCATTAGGAAGTAGTACAGTATAGTAGGGTTCCTTGGATACCCGCTTTGATGTTTCCGCTACGGCGTCCGCAACATGAAGAAATGAAGTCTGAATTTAAAGTTCGTAGATACTGGACGCTCGAGTGAGCTATGGAGCACAATCTCACCAATTTAGCATGCAAATTGTAGCCACAGGCAAAAGAATGCCATCGACGACTGATCGGTCGATTATGCCAACGACGTTTGTCAGGAACGCGCTTGGAGCTGTGGGCCTAGTCTCTTGCACTCACTTCCCACTCGCAACCTCGTGGGCCCCCTTGACGAAAACCAAATTGCATTGCCGGTTGATTGCCGAGGAAATGAAGTCGTTGGTCACATTTAGTCACGTCAGTTTGATGCGTAGGTGGATCGCCGCTGAAGGCCCGCGGACACTCCCTTGGAACTTCCTCCGCTTTTTCACTCAAAAATCCACTGATTTACCTTATGAAATTTGCGCTCAGAGCCTTGATTTACCTTATTTTCGGAGGGGGATATCCAAAAAAAGCGGTTTTTTTTTCTGGCCGCAGGCGCATTTTCGCGTTCCAGAGGTGTACTATCGACTATTTCTTCTCTTTGCGACCCCTTGCCACCGTTGCCGCTGCCCTCACGGTCCGATTTCCTAAGTACCTTAGCGATGCCGAGGCCGATCCGGCCATCCACGGCCACGCTGCCTCACACTGTATTCAAAAAATCTCTCGCACGGAGGGTGATTTACCTTATGTGCGGAGCGGCATCCGTTATTTTGCCGCTGATTTACCTTATTTTGAGGAGCGGGATAGAGGTCAAAATTGGGCCTTGATTTACCTTATCGCGGAGGAAGTTCCAAGGGAGTGTCCGCGGGCCTGCCGCTGATCGGGGTCGCTTGGCGCCGCCAATCACTCGGCAAACGTCCGCCAACATGCCAGGTCCGCCGCCAAAGTTCGGGCTCAGAATGCATCCAGACGGTCCCGCTCTCAGCCTCTCACTGGGAAATTCATGACATTATATATATGTATCGGTCCCCGCGGCCATCGGCCGGCATCCCTATTGCTTCGTTTTTGTTTTTGTTTTTGTTCCTCGTACATTTCAATTGCTACCGTTTCGGTCATATTGCATTTGCAAACGTTCTGCTATTTGCGGCACCTGCACTTCCGACCACCTCGGGTGGCGGTTTCTTTTTCCCTCCCCTCTAGTGAGGTAGGCCCCCTGTACCTCCATTCTAAACGACTACTGCGGCGGCCAGAAGGCTGCAACCAACCATTTCTCTGTTACACTCTCGTGTCCTGTTCGCCAGCTGCCCATCTGACTCGTCGACCTTTCGACATTTTCAATCTCATTTTCTCGGGAACGAATGCAACAACCCAGTTCGATGTTAGCAATATTTCCCCCGTCCTTGCCGTCCACAATAGCGGGCATTATTTTTTAAGTATTCGAGCACTCCTAAACTACTTGGGGCTATCCTCATTCGTCTCCGCGTCATTGCTCTCCTACCACATCGGGTGTTGAACCCCTTATCTTTCTCACGTAGTTCAGAAACGATTGAGTTTTCAGACCACTGCGAGTATTCATGACTCCGTCAACTTATGTACAATGTCACAGCTCTCCAACTCCGCTCTGTGCCCCTTGCAATACGCAAGCTTGGAAAAGAATGGATTTCATTGTTGAATATAACAGAGGCCCCGCAGCAGAGGAAAAAAGATATTGAGGAATGGGTCGAATGTGGAGGTGAATGCGCAAAAAACAAGAATTTGAGAGTCAGTGAATAGTCAAGGAAATTTTCGAGAGTTTCATACTGACGTTTACAACGCTGTCGGAAATTGGAATGTGATAGTGGCAAGGAACCCCGGCCATCTGTCACGCCCCCACGGCGCGACCCATGGCGTGTGCCGAGAGTCATAGATGGAGGTGCAACTGACTGCATGGATTATGCACGACAGAAAATAAGAAGGGACGGCCCACCGTCGTCTTCCTGAAGCTGCACAGCCTTGGAACGCGTAATACCTCGGAGCTGCACAGAGAGTTTCCGGAGCATCGAAGTTGGGATGGGCGCGAGGCGGGTTGATCCCGGAAAAAAATCAATAATAATCGATGCGACACCGTCCGCAGTGCGATGTTCAAAAGCTGCGCAGCTGCCCAGATTCGATGATACAAATGCGCAGGTTGACAAGTTGCCGTCTCTCTACACGATGTTGGTGAGCAGTGCGAAAATAATAAGAATCCCGTACGCTATTCTGAACCCTGTGCCTCACAATGACATTTTGAACCCTATGGCCCACAATGACATAATGAACCCCGTGCCCCACAATGGCAATTTCAATCCCGTGCCTCACAATGCCATTTTAAACCCCGTGTCTCACTATGGAACCGACCATCCGGTGGCTGGGTTGGTGGGGGGCCTGGGTCCTGTCCCTACGTCACATATCTCCCGTCGGCGTTTGCTATCCTGAACCGTAGTCGTAGCAGGATGCAGGCGTAAAATGGGAGGCCTGTTGAGCTACATAGATTATGCAAACATTCACAATGTCTCCGGCATAGTTGAAAACGACCCACACTGCTATCGCACATTCTTTCGGCCTCATCGAGTATTTGACGGACATTGACCGGACAACATTGGGCGACGACGGATGGTTCTGTGTTTTTTCTTTTGGCATGAGGATATGAGTGTCGAAACGAACAGGAACCACGGCCGGTTTAACCCACCAAAAGTGCCTCAAGCTCTCCAAAGAACCTCGTACACAAACTCAGCACTTCCCCATCGCGTTTGAGCTGCTACATGAGTAATCCAGGTGAGTAAAGGAGGCTTTTGCAGTATGACTAGGTAAACAGACAGAATTGTCCTGGGAACCTGGAAGCCTCACGGCTCCGACGCCGCCAGTCAAGGGCTCGACCTTCCTGGATGAGTTGTAAGCCTCGGTTCGCCGAATAACAACGAAACTGAAACTTACCTTGTTGAACCCGTTCCCGGGCTGTCAACCTTGTCTGACCGGGCTTCAGAGCGGGGCACGACGGTCAATTTTTGGTCCATGAAGTCGGTGTCGGTAGCATGTGGCGGGCTGGCAGTTGCGACATGCTGGGGCCGACAGTGATAAAACCGATTAGCGCTTAGCGCTTAGCTATCGATGGCGTGTCAAGTGCACTCAATCGGCACGTGATGCTTTTTATTTTTTGAATTTGAATTTGAATTTTGGAGCGTTTGGGTATGATGCCAGGGAATCCGCTCAGGAGGAAATGCCGTTCCACACAAAAATTCAACTAGTGTGGGACTCCGAAAATTATCCTAAGATGGAGAGCGTGAGACCCGTATGTCAGCAGTCACCCGTGACAAGGTCACACCCAAAATAAGTAGCACCCCTCACAAAGCATTGTGGGACATGATTCTTCATAGAAATGTTAGTTCTAAGCTAAAGAATGAGCACTAGACATATTTCAGGTTTGAATTGATCCCGCGAGATATTCGCATTTTGAACCCCATGCCCCCAAATGGCATTTTGAATCACATGATTTGTAATGGCATTTTGAACACTATTGAATAGTTTACAGCCAATGTCGGAACCGAAGGCGCAGTCAAAATTTAGATGAATGCGCATATAATGTATGTGGGCCTGAGCAAGGCAGACTGACCCTGACGAGGGTAAAGCTTACATTGTTTACATCCGTGAGGAGAGGGGCTGACTGTGATCCCCGAGAACAAAAAAAAAGTAAAGTATGAGTTATGGGGCACGGTGAAAGTGCCGCCATTGCCGCCAGTGCCGCCTTTTGCCGCCAAGGGGCGGCAGTCATGTGCCGCCCTTAATGTGAAAAGTGCCGCCACTTGGGGGCGGCACTTTTGTCACGCTACCGCCTTCTGCCGCCGTCGTATTTTTTAAGTCTTAGACAAAGTTAAGGTCAGCCATTGAGTCAATATTCACTTCTACCTACTGTGTTATGTGTATGTTGAACCACCCCACGGTGAGTCGGTGACCCAGTTCCCAACTTAAACCAAACTTCCACATCAATCATTGGTTAGATGTTCTGATACCAAATATTCCTTGATCTTGTACCCTGTGAGAGGTATGTTCAGACTGGTTGCTGGTAGAAAGAAGACAGATAGTAAAGTAGAGAAACGAGCCGCCGCAAGTGAGTTCCCGATCAGTGGATCAAGGTTGAATATTGATTGAAGATGTAAACCCGAAAGCAAGCATCGGACAACTGACTCACCCCAATTAACCTCCAATGGAATCACTGATAGCCTTCAGGTACTCCAGGTTCCATAATTTCAACAATAAAATTCCCATGATTATACCCAGTAATCATGATTGTGAGGTTGATATTGCTAGTGCGAGCATTGTGCCCCTTCAGAAGTGCAACAAGGCCACAAAAAAGTGCTTGAAACTCGTAACCATTCCATTTAAACTCTCAAGGATGAACAAATTGTGATTGGATGCAAAGGCTGTTGTTTTATGCAATGGTTGACTTACAGTAATCTTGACTTGATTCAGTTTCAGAGATTCAATTTCGAGTTTCAACCACTTCCAACATTGTTTTTGAAGCGGTATGCTTGCAATAAGACACTAAAAACATGTCGCATGATTTGCACATTGTGCCGCCCTTCTCTTCTTTGCCGCCATGTGTCACATGAATGGTCACACTGCCGCCCCCTGTCACGTGGTAAACTGCCGCCCCTCGAAATAAAAGTGCCGCCCCCTCAAAAAAAAAATGCCGCCCCCACTGCCGCCCCCCTGCCGCCCCTCACAGGTAAACTGCTGCCCCAGTGCCGCCCCTAAAATACTGAAGTGCCGCCCTTGCCGCCCCTTGGCAGCCCTAAAAGCATAAATTTGATGTATTTTTCGTCTTTTGTGGGGCACCAATGAGCTCAAACACGGTTTAGTATTGACATACAGTACACTACTAACTAGTGTTTTAAAGTATGAGCCACGTACCTCCCCATTTCCGAAGTTCAACATTCAAGTGCCGCCCTTGGCACAGCCACTGCCGCCCGGCGGCACAAAGGGCGGCAAGGGGCGGCACTTTCACTTGGCCCTGAGTTATGCTGTGCGCAGCATCGGCCTCCGCCCAAGTTCAAAAGTGGAATGGTACGAATTTCTGGGTGGAATCAAGTTTGTGGGCATAGAATGAGTGCTCTGAGAGACCCACAGAAAATTTAACCACCGGCAACTCAAGTTGTGTAAAATTTTGTGTCCGGGCATGCAGGTCTGACTCCACACAAGAGGATTTTGTGTTGTTCTCATTCAAAAGTGGAATGGGTACAAAAGTTTTGGTGGAATCAAGTTTGTGGTTATGGAATGAGTGCTCTGAGAGACCCACAGAAAATTTAGCCACCGGCAACTCAAGTTGTGTAAAATTTTCTGAGTTTGGGCATGCAGGTCTGACTCCACAAGAGTATTTTGCTTTGTCCTCCTCAGAAGTGGAATGGGTACGAATTTCTCAGTGGAATCAAGTTCGTGGGCATGAAATGAGCACTCTGAGAGATGCACAGAAAATTTAACCACCAGCGACTCAAGTTCTGTCAAAATTTTCTGTATTTGGGCAGTTCTGACTCCACAAGAGTCTTTTGCTTTGTCCTCATTCAAAAGTGGAATGGGTATGAATTGCTTGGCTTAAAAGGGTTCAGACGGACAGACAACTTATTTTTATAAAGGGGGGATACAGCATCACTGGGTTATTCCCATTGACAGTCGCCAACAATAGCACTGCAGACAACCGCTCGATGAGGGAGGCTCAATCCCTGACAGAGTCTCACGTACCTGGCCGTAGTCATACCACCTTGAAATTTAACCGATACATGCCAAATTTGATGCTGAATGTAAGCACCTTTCACCTCACATAATCGTGACAGAATTTGGCAGTGCTTACTATCCACCGCTTTGGCCCATGGCCCCGTTTACATCACCTCTATTTACTTCCTTATAAATCCCTTCTATAGCTGGTCCATCTCATCCTGCCTGAGATTCTTCCCCTACACCCCCATTATTGGCTCTCGGCGATGTTGTTGACACTTCACATGGTATGTTTCTCCACGAATCTTGGTTTGTTCTATGCTCATGATTGTATCAGTTTATGGATGTAGTTGTATCTGCAGTGAGCCCTTGGCTTGCTGCTGTCCATCTACTCCCGGTTGTATCCCATCTACTATTCCCATGAATAAAGTGACATTTTTGAATCTTTTGCATGATATATTACTTGGACATCATGTTACCTGCGCCCGTATCTCCATATTTCATGCCGATCTCCCAATGATACAACGATCCATTGATTTACATGCCATCCCCCATGCCGGTTTCACTCTAATCCAATGCCGACGTCTTCTTCTCTATCATATCATGACTGGGGCCTTTGACGACTATGTAGTGGATGCCAATTTGACTCCACAACCAGATCGTTCTGCCTGCCGTGCACTCTGTCAGGATGTTTAGCCGGCTGCAGATGTGTCTAAAGCTGTTTTCAGTATCATTCTCGACACAGAGAACAAAGAAATCTCGACCTGAAAGTCTGTTCCATATAGCTGCTGCTGTAAATATTTCTGTATCTGGTGATCGCAACCTTCGCTTCAAGGTACACTCAGTCATTGGGAAACATGCCGAGGGCCTCAGCTCAGCAGGCACCAGGCACCGACGTCCGTTCATCAGCATCCATCGCAGATTTTCTCAAGTCGTTTGAGAGTTATCTTAGGCTTATTCTTCTGTCCATTGCTGCTCTACATTGCATTCAGGTTCCCGCAACCGCCACTAATGATTTTCTCCGTTCTCTGATCACTCAGCATTTGTTGTCAAGACACTGCAGTCAATTTTCGAGGTCCCATCCTTCAATATCTCTTCCTGATCATGATGGCTTATCCTTGCCAGATTGTGCTGATGTCCACAACGAATGGCTAGGAAGCAAGTTAGAGGTCGACCTTCAAATGCACATTCTGATGGCTATCTATGGAAGCAAAACTTCTTTGAAGTCATATAGGCCAGATGCGCAGAAAGCTCAATCACCACATCACTGACTTGCGCCAAGGTAAGAAAAATCGAACAGTCACAAGAACAAGAACAAGCTGCCCAAGCGAAATACGTTGAAGCACTTGAAGCAATACAGCAATCATGGCCACAACCCGTGTCCCAATTGTTGAAAAATGAGAGGCTTGCATGTTCCGAAACCAAACGAGTTCTGAAGCACTATTTACGTTTACTTGTACTTCATCTGCCGAATCTGCTTTTCTCCGAAATCACTGTTCCATCCTTGTTGGCGATTCCCATTTCGACCTGACTGTGCTGAAGCGACCTGATCTAAATTCGGACGAGACAAATATATTGGACCGCTACAAATGGCTTCATCCCGGCTGCATTCCACCCCCCTATGCCCTTCGATGAAGTTCCCTTGCGTGATCTGCTCTCGGATCCCGCGACTCTGTGGAAGACATTGTTGTACTTGCGTGGCTGGAGCAGACCTACGAGGTTTGTGAATTATCTCTTAGCACATAACTTTCACTAACGTGGTTCCAGATTCCGTACACCAACAGCTCTGCCTTGTCCGCCCCTCGTACTTCTCGCCAGAGAATTACTAAGGGGGGATCGACCACAGGAACCTCAGAGAGTGCACTGGACATCGAAATGGGTATGATCCATTGATATTCGATTTTTTTTCTTGACAATTCGTTGACCATACTATCTTAGAGCGGAAGGTGGTGACACTTATCCCCCAAGCGTTTCTTCTACATCATGAAACAGAAAAGTATGTCTCCGATTTTTGAATTGATTTTGAGGTCCCTTAATACGTGTTTCACAGGTTTACTACCTGATAGTAGACAAGCTCAAAGTCCTCGACCGTGGGGATGCCGAGCCCTGGGACCCGGATGCGGGCCAGAGACCATGCCATCGACACCGCGTTCAACAAATTCGGAAAGGCGTCGCCCAGCTCCAGTAAAAGACCGAAGCGCAACACCACTGCCGCTCAGTAGCTATTATATTGCGATAAACCAAACTCCCTTCTCATAGTTAGTATCGTACCCAACTCCTTTTACACTCCCTAGCCTCCAAACTTAACTCACAAAATGTGGTATTTTAATGTCACTTTAATAACTATCATTTGAATCGGGCATTGATCAAAGCCGGTAGCGGGCCATGCCGCTCACCGGCCCTACTGCTTTATATTGTTAAATCCCCTACTCTGTTTACAGAGAAGGGTTCTGTCGTCCTGAATGTATGAGCGGTCTGCAAACTGGATTACGCGAGGTTTTTCCGAAATCAGTCACATGTTGATATCAATTGTTCAAGATGTAATATATGAACAATTGACATCAACAGGTGACTGATTTCGGAAAAACATCGCGTAATCCAGTTTGCAGACCGATCATACATTCAGGACGACAAACAATTGATATCAACATGTGACTGATTTCGGGAAGAACTCGCATAAGTCCGCTTATGACATGGATTGGGCCTCTGCGAGGCGGGAGGCTGAACCTTGGGGGCCGTATTTTTTCACAGCAACCCCCAAATGAAGGTGGTCATGGTAGGACTACGATGAGATATTTCCCATAGATCCAGTACTTGGCTTCTACAACGAATCTATTGACAGAATATAGGTAGGTAGGTAGTAATACCAGATAAACCCTAACATAGTGGTCAATAAAATGTATATATAATTAGCATGAATACCGTACACCGTCGAACTGTCTTGGTTGCGTCAATAGATGTGTCACCTCGCATCAGACTGTAGAGTGATCTGAACTGCTAGCCCAGGTATGTCCTTTCTTTTGCAGATTCGGGCTTGGTGGACTGAGGCTCCCCGCGGTGCTGGGAAACGGTGTGTGTCGTTTTCGAGTACCAAGGAGAAGCATGCACAGCTGGATTTCGACACCTGTCAGCGACGGCGGGCTTAATCCAGCCAGCAGAGCTTCAGACTTCAATACGAGGCATGCTTCAGTACATTGGTGAGTGAGAAACTCTGAGCGTAAAACATCAGCGCTCTTCCTCGTTTCACCAGACAGTCGTGAAGACAAGCCATTATGGCGAGCAGTCATCTTCCTCAAAGCAAGAATATCAATTTGATGTTTGGCTATGAGAAAATGAACGACCGCAATTTTATCTTCCGAAGCCAGACGAACAAAAGGATCATGTTCGTTCAATATCAAGTCTCCATTCATATTGAGAATTTTGCCCCGCGGACGCGGTGCTACTGGTGAACCAGGTCGAACATCCTGGTCGGATATTCTATCTCGCGTACGAGGTCCACCCGTGGGCGCTGGCACTGATAACACCGAGAAACGCACTGGGCTCACTTGGAATTGTGGGAAGACTGATGATACAGAGGTAAGCTTGAGATACAAGCGTTCAAAGGTAACACACCTATGGATGATCCTGGTGTCCGAAAATCCAGTGGGCCGCTGCTGAGATGTACAACCACCCGCTGCGCCGATTTGCGCATGAGTGGGACCCAGTCCAAGCCAAGAACCAGATCACAAGTACCACAAGGTGGAATACCAGCTGGACGTAAGTTTGTTTCATTCTTTCTGCACGAAAACCCACTCTCAGACCTATTGTTAGCTATTCCGGTGTCCGGCGCCAGCTCGTCTGCCCAGATCGATTCCAGCTTGCTAATTCCCAATGGTGTGTAACCCATACAACTCTCAACTTTGTCTCTTTTCCCTTACCTCAGTTTCAGACCATGTCGAGAAGCGCCTTTTGTATATACATGTCACATTGGAATGGACTGAACGCTCTGGGAAGTCCACCCGCAACAATGCTCGCCCCAAGAAGATGCGTGAATCCAAACTCGTCTCAACTGCCGTGGATGTGGTGTCCACCTCTCGGGTTTCGTTCCTATCGCGCTCGGAGCTCATGGCTATGCGGACGCGTATGTTGCTGTCATTGCTAGCAGTCCAGGAATGCATATATCTTGGACTGGCTCACCGTCCGTGCCACTGTTTATTTATTTATGTACCGGCTACTCACTGAGGTAGCTATAGTGGTGGTAAAGGCGGCGCGACTGTGGTCCTTTCCGACCAGGATTGGCAGATTGTTGTCCAGAAACTCGGTGCCGCCATGAAGGCCTCCAAGCGCCTTGACACCATCTCTATCATCTTCAATCTCGACGAGATGGAAGGCTGGAAGCAGCGTAAACGGGTATGGATCTATTATATGCCTCGAATCATCTTTTCATCTTATTTTAGATTCATTTCCCCGATGCCTATGAGTCGGAACTCACCTATGGAAGCCGTGTACGTCCAATTGTTCATCTGTACCGTTATAATGCTCATTTGATACTAGGTACCCAACACCGAGAACTGCACGCCAGTGCAGGTTGCTCTCGGAGGAGCCATTGACGAAATCAAGGCTGCGCATTCCTGTGTAGAACATGGGGGGACCTGTTTCATTGACGGTGATCTTCACCACATGGAAATGAACCGGTTCCGCCTCGGAATGTGGGGCCAGGCTGTCGTGAGTGCTATTCACGATTGGGATATTCTTTCATATTCATAACATATTGTCTAGCTTGCCGGGAAATGCGAACCAACGGATCCCCCACCGCAAGACCTTGTGACCTCGTGGAACGGCGGCACTAGTTCCACTCTGTCTAGGCCCAAACCTCGTGGTCGCTCGGGGCCCAATCATGCCCAGCAGGCTGCATCGAGCTCGACATCGGATACCACCAATCTTCTTCTTACAACCATGGTTCCTGTCATGGCGATGATGGCGCAGAACATGGCGAGTAATATTCCTGCTCCAGCCCCAGTTGCCCCCGCCTCTGCTCCTCGTAGTCCTGTGCCACCCTCTCCGCCCCCTGCCATTGAGGATGATTTAGATGTCTTCATGGACGCATTTCGGCGGGCCAAGAATGTCGCCGACACTCGTATCGACAACGCCAAGGGCCAACTGCGAGATGCTTCTTACACACCTGACATTATTTGCGAGCCTTCTGTTACATCCGAACGGCTGATGGAACTCACGGGGTTTGCGGAGGGGGAAGTTCATCAGTTGAAGAAGTTCGCACGCCAGTGGTCGGGTAAGATGGAGGGGAAGAGGGCGAGACGAGGAATTTCTTTCTAACTATCTCAATACACAGTTCTCTCAATCACAAGTTTTCTTCGCTAGTCCTACGAGTTCGTCTAGAGTTTTCGTTCATTCCTATACTACCGCACTCAATATTACTGTTTGCATTTGATTTACATGTACCCGCAATCTCTAAACCAGCCCGTCGCCTTCTCTTTCAGTGATCCCAGCAACGGCTTGTGTGATCAACCAAGGAAGCTTCTATGGTCCTGTAAATAAGGCTTCATTGCGACGCAATGAAGCCTTGATGCATGAAAATGCTTCTTCAATTGGGTTGAAGTCGGGAGAGTACGGGGGGAGGTAGACCAAGCGTGCGCCTGTTTAGAGATGTCAGGATCAAATTGCCCGGCGCACACTGAAAGTCATACCACATTCCCCTTCAATCAAAGCTCTAATATCTTCGTCATGGTGGATGGAGCAGTTGTCGAGGATGATGACACTGCGTGGGGCGGGGTAAGGTTTGAGAATGGGGGCCTTGAGTACAATTAGAAAGGATTCAAATGAAATAGAATATCTGCGCACGATTTGGTCTCTAAGGAATCCAAGAAACAGGTCTTTCGTGACAGAACCTTCAAAGATATCGAGGGCGACGATACCTTCTGTGGTCAATGCCGGTAGAACTGAATATCGGGTACCCCGGATAAATGCAGCACGTTGAACACAAGGTGTGCCTGCCAGGGATCTCCCATGAGACCTCTGAGCAGTTCTGTTGTCCACCGCGCTCTCATCGAGAGCTATGAAAACCTCTGGATTAAGGCATTGCGCCATCTCTGCCTCCCAGATTGTGCGCAACTGATCATCCCGCTCCCAAGCTTCCTTCGAGAGCTTCTTACGCGTGAGCTGAAGATTCACAAGGGTACGACCAATCAGGGAGAGGGAGACGTGGACGTTCCAGACAGATGAAAGCTTCGATTGAATCTCGTCGAGGTAAAGAGTGGGACTGGCGTGTAAGATCGCCTGGATGTAGGCTATATCCCCCTCGTTCAGGGTGCGGGGTCGGCCGGCGCGCCGGCTGAATGGGTTGGTGACCTGGCCGTATTCATTGTGAAGAAAGATAGTCTTTAGCAAGGTCGGCGACCTGGCGCATAGTCACGTCCTCGTCCTCAAATTGTCAATGTACCACTTGACAATCTGTTCCTTCAAGTCGGAGGAGACAGAGGACATGACGGGGAAGATCAAGGTATAGATCGAACTCATCGATAAGCCATTGAGTATATATGGACGCGGCAATGAGGTTCGCGCGAGGCAGAAGCGGAATGTCACGACATAAGCCACGTGAGCGTGAAATAAAAAAAACACGTGTTCACGGAATTATGCAAACGGCTATAGAACACCTGTAGCACCATGAATACTGGGCCAATTGACTTAGTTCTTGGATATGTTATGTATAGGAACTATTAGCAGGGGGCTGATAGGTTTACAGATATAAATCCACCCAAATCTGCATGGTAGGCTCTACTTATGTTGGCATGCAAATATGGTCTTTGGTAAAGTGACTGCCAAATCACAATGAGCTGGGATAACACCCAAAAGAGATACACCATCCCCTGGTACTAGTTGTGCTACATAACATATCCAAGAACTAAGTCAATTGGTCCAGTATTCATTGTGCTACACCTGTCCTAATAGAAACCATGATTTTTCGGAAGAAAATTCATTACATCAAAAAAGCCGGTACTTCATCCCCTGCAGATTTTCAGTGCGAGTCGAACGCACTTACTCCTCCGGCTACTGGACCAACGCCATATGGTCCGCTTCCGAGTGCGGGGACGCGGGAACGGACACTCTCTGTGTATACCCGTCACTTCTCACGAATGAAGTGGGTCCATGTGAACGACATACTTGATCATCTAGGATACTGATATCAAAGAGGTTGTTAATTCAGAGGAAGGATGGAAGAGCCAATATGACAGGCCCCATTCAGAGCTTGCAGGGGCCCAGAATCTGAGCCATGGATTCTCTGAGCTAGCGCTCTGTTCAGCCCCAGAATATTATGCTTTGAATCCTATGTAACTCCCACCACTGCGCATTGAACAATGTTTCATAAACTTTTAGGAGACGACTTCCGGCAGTAGTGCTATACGCTTCCCAACAGCTAAAATTAAACCGAGAAGCAAAACATCTAAAGCTAGGTCCGGATCTGTCATCTGTCCCACGTGTCGAATTAAGATAGGTCGGGCCGCCGATCTAGATCGCCACATCTTCACTGTCCATAGATCGAAGGAGGACAATGCAGCCCTTCGATGCGGCGGATGTAGAAGACTTCTGTCCCGAGAGGATTCTCGACGAAGACACGAGTCCGTGTGTTTGCACAAGCAAGCGAAGGAAAGACTGGATTTGTTATGCGAAGTGCAAGAAAATGGGATGACGAGTGAACGACGATGTAATTAGCGATGTGTAGATAATCTAATCGAAATCGAGAGATGCAGCTTCCGACGGGTGGCCGTGAGCTTTTGCGAATGCGGCGATGCGAGTGTCCCAGGCGCGAGTGATGGAGAGTGAAAGAACGCGCTCGAGCCTGCGCCAATAGATGAGGACCGATCTTAATAACTCACATATCATCTGCAATATCATTAACAGCGAACCATGAGCGCGCCGATGTTATGGTTCAATATTCGGCCTCAGTGCTCGCAATGTATGTCAGAATCACCTTGTACTGTAGTCGAATTTATTAGGTACGGTCAGAGTAGAATTTAAATAGGCGATTCTGACGACGATTCTGGACTCAATTCTGGAATTTATTTATCGTGGGAGAATCGTCATAATTCAGAATCGTCCCAGAATCATCGAATCGTTGTAAAAGCGCCTCCAGAGGAGCTTCTACAACGATTCTCGAGGCGATTCTGATTCTGATTTAATTCGAAGTCTTGACTACGACAAAGTTTTGTGGCTGAGTCGGCTGACAAACCATGACTTTTTTCGCTCCACTCCAAGTCCACACCCTCCGTTGTCGTTCTCGCTCCTCCTCGCCATGCCCCCCGCAGCCGTCAAAGCAAAAAAGAGAGCTGTTACCGCTTCAGCTAAGGCCACCCTGGCTGGCGACATTGCTGCTGCCGAAGCTCTTGAAGATGAAGCCGAACCTGTGAAAAAGAGGCGCGGCCGCCCTCAGAAGAAGAAAGCAGAGGAGAACCCGGTGTCGGAGGCCATGTAGGAAGATACCGCCACAGACTCCAAAGATGAGATAGATGTCGAGTTGAAGGTGGACCAAAGAACTCACCTGGACCTTGGTCGCGTTTCCCTACGCCCAAAAATATACGGCTGTTTCTCTTCTCGAGCTGGGATGAATGCAGCAATGAACAAGAAATCGGCATCAGCCGATTTGCTCGTTGTTATGGAATGGGGGCAATTCCAAAGGTTCACTAGAAGCCCGTTAGCTTTCCTGTGTAAGCGCGAACACAATAAGCAAACAAGCCGCGGGCTCGTTACCACTTATTGTGTGATGGTTGTCCTGGGACTTGACGAGTGCGAGATGTTCGTCAAGGCCGTTAGAGGTCAATCGCTTCATTTGTATATCTAAGATTTGTTTTAACAGTGATGTTCCCAAACCTCTGATTTCCCAAAAGTGGAGTTTAAAAGCTTTGGACTGTCGTACCTCATTTGCATCCAATCCACAATGACCCTGCATTCATAAGCATTCTCAGAATTCATCTGATTTTTGAAGAAAATAGTTTTGCGGACACCCAAATGTTTTGCGGGCGCGCCGGTGCATATCTTTTGCGGGCGTTCAACTCTATCTTGCAGGAATCACTGATTTCCCCGCAAGATAAACGGAAGCCCGAAGATCGAGGACCCTACGCCTTTATCCCGGACAATCTGTTTTTCTCCACAAACCAGGTCACACCAACCTCGACTGAATTCGGTTCTACTTCCGGCTGGAACTGCAACTACTCGAAAAATCTGTTCTTGCCGAAGAATCCCATCCCACCAGTTGCAGATGCAGCCAGCCTGAACAATCTGTATCAGCGACTGTTGTGGGTGGAACGATTTGTCCTTGGGTGGGAATTGGGGAGGTGAGGTCATTGGTGTGAACGCGATCGTTTCTCACGTTCCGCCCCAGGAAACATCGCCTCACGTCCACTGAGGTTGATGGAGATGGAGATGACAATTCGGGTCAAATGCCAGCCACTCGTGTTTCCTCGGGCAATTTGGCTGGGCGGAAGAATGTGCGGAAGGAGTTTCAAAACGCGAGGATTATTGCGGAGCGGCGTCACGGTCAGGGGAAACAATACAAAGCTCTCTGGGACGGAGTAGATTTGCACCATTTTACATGGCTTTCCGGGACGGCGGTCAAAAGGAAGGGCGCCATGATACTTGCGAAATGGGAAAAGCAGAAGCAAGTGAATTGGTGGTAAAGTTGGTCATATGAAGTAATACTGTACCGGGTAGCAACCGCCGGAGAGCCGTTACGCTGACGTAGCTTTCGAAAGTTAGCGAGAACCCTTGGTGGTGTGGTTCTTCTTGAGGTCCGCCGATGTCGTCGGGGCCTTGATGTTGTGCTGGGTCCAGCCGAGCGCCGAGCGCCGAACAGCTGAGGTGACGCGCGGACGCACGGTGGACCAGGGGGATGGGGGCTGGGGCCGTCGGAGTTTGCGTTCACCTCCGGACTGTGTAGGACTGACGCCTGGGCTCAGCCCCATCTGGCTGTGATGTCGATGAACTCTAAGCAGCGAATTCGTTTCTGTGAGAGTGCAAAAAAAGAGGCCAAAGTCAAGATATGGCAATTTAAGCTTGAATACACATACAACTGTGTCAACCAGCAAGGGAATAAATAAATTTCATAATTGCGACTCCTTCGAACGGAACGTCAAACTTTTGACACAAATTGACAGATGTGGGCTTTCTTCGCTCGGCTTCCTTCTTGCTTCCTTCCCTACTCCTGAGGACATCGCCGTTTATTGACAGAGGTCTGCGCGAACTCACGAATGCCACCACAAGCTCACAGGGAGAGGAGCAGAAATTTCCTAAGAAACTGACGACAGAGACACGCCGGCCGCTATCCAGTGCGAAGGACTCGGATGAAAACGCGCGACCGCCGGTATATATCGAAGTGTACCGGCTGATGACACATCTCATGGACGTCTATCAAGACGAAAAGAAAGCGAGTCAAAGAGAATGCAAAGACCTACGAAGCGCACGCTGATATTCGAGCCAAAAGAGCGATGATCCCAAGTTGGAACGGCGAGGTTCAGTAGCTATGGAAAAGAGTCGGTCAAGGCGAAAGGTAAATAGCAAAGAAGCGCGCAAGGAGAGTTTAGCCATCAAAATTGAGTTGCGAATGAAGACAAGGAACAACACACCAGGATTGAAACCAAGCATGGATAGGATAAGGACGGATTTGACCTGAATTTACTGTGAGACTAGATATTAGAAGAACCGCGGCACGTTGGCTGGTGAGCAATTCACTCACTTTCATAGAAAAGAGAGGGGGCCGACGTCAGCCCCGCAATTTATTTATTTATTTCCTCTTGAATTTCGAAGTACTAACGTTCGCTCGTTGGAAGTATGGGCGGACCAATTGGGACATGAGATTAGCTTTAACGTACATACACTTGGTATTTGAATGCGTAGGGAGGGATTCGGTCGGAGGTAAAGGTAAATAAAGGAAGGGTAGGTAGGTAAAGGAACGCATCGAAATTTGAAGGGGATGCACGTGGTCGCTCGGGATGAGGATGTCGAATGTAGGAGAGCGGCGCGCGACAGGAGGGGTATGTCGAGAGCGCAGGAAGAACACGCTCCTGCGCTCCCATGCTTCTTTCGAATCCCCGGGCGCTGTCGGAGCCAGGTGTGGCTGGACGTCGCTGGCGCATGTCGTGCGCACTGCCCGCTCGTGGTGCCACCTAGTGGTCGTGGGGGATGTCGTGCGCGATTCGAGGGAGGCGGGAAGCGGACGGGGATGGGCGACGAGGAGGACGGCGCGGGGAGGCTGCAGGACCGTGGCACTGGAGACCATCGTGGTGGACGCAAGACGATGCCTCCACGATGCCGAGCACGTGGAAGCGGGCTCGTGGGGTGGTGTCCGCAGCGAGAGATGTCGAGCAGCAGGGCATGGGGCCAGCTGAGGATGGTGGTGCTGCGCGTGGAGGCAACGAAGGCGACGATGGCGGTGTGGGCGATGGGAAATCGCCGCCATGACCGTTGGGCAGGCCGCTGGTGATGCGGGTCGTGTTTACGGCGTGCGGCAGTCGGAGCCCGGGCGGCGGGATAGGATGGCCCCGGGGATCCTCACGGAATGCTTGGATGTGACGTGCACGATGGGGAAAGGCTGGTGTACGCTGTGCTCACGCCGGTGGCCCTGCGTGTGGTGCTGGGGATGCGTGCGAGACGGTCGTGGAGCGGGGAGGATGGTACTGCGCCGGGTTGGGTGACCAGGGCGGCGCCAGTGACAGCGAACGGGAGCTGCAGAACGCGGATGCCGTTGGAGGGCGTCGTCGTGATTCGCGAGTGCCTACAGAAACGGGACGTTGTCACCGACGTTGTTTGGCTGAGGGAATTGAAAATAACTGTCAAAAGACTGACCTTGCATTCAGATAGAGCGGGACAGGAAGTGGTATGAGAGGCCGACAGGTCACGCGTGTTGTTGAGATGGTCGTGCGAAGGATTGGCCAGCAAAGGGACGGGAGGTGTGACCGTCTCGCCATTAATTGATAGCCTCAGCGAAAAAGTGGAACGATGGTAAGTAAGAAATGACTTTCGTTTGCCAGTATTAAATCACCCGTGATACAGGGAGCGGCTACATTACCACAACATCCAATGAATCATGCATGCGGTCTTCAAGGACAACCCAGAACTGAAAGAAACTATGCACCTCGGCGTCTTCCTCAAGCTCGTCGGAAATGGCCCCGAACATGACCACCGTTCCTTCATCATCGACAAGCTGGCACTTATGCCGTGGGCCGATGAAAAGTTTTCTATGGTCATGGCGGGATTTTGCTCACTCCCCGATGGCAAAATGTCTTTCTGCCATAGCACCGCGTCGTATCGCACACAGGAAGCCGCGCTTCCACCTGGTTTCGACCTCCACCGCTTCATCACGCATGTCAACCGCGGTATCACGCACTTCCACGGCTCGTTCTGGCCTCTCTCGCGCACCGAATGGTAATAATACCACAGTATGAGCATCCTATAATGCATCATAATTCATAAGAATTTGGGTCCACGGCCCTATGCATAACATCTGAGCTGTTCATGCAGTAGATACAAGAAAAGAAATGGTCATTAGACAGGTTGCGCAACAGAAGACGGAAAGTGGTACACTGCTTCCCGACAAAAAGGTGTGTGCCACGGCCTCATAATTTATTATTCCTGGACTGACATTTGACATTTGTTAGGTATACCATGTCTTGATAGACAGAGTCAGAGTCCTCGACCACGGCGATGCCCAGCCATGGAATCTGCCCGTTCCCGAGATCCCCGAAGCCCTTGTTCACTCACCAATGACTCCGCAGCGCAGAGCCATGGACGACACCGCCGACACCGCTTTCAATGCTTTTGGTCGAAATTTTTGCCCCGCCCGTCCAAGAGAGCGAGGTGCGCCGGCGCCGGGTCTTTGTAAACTACTCGGATAAAACTAATAAAACTTCGCTTCAATAGAATTGCTCCCCATCTCCTCGTCTGTACATAGTTGCTCCGTACAGCCACCCAAACCCTCCAAACTCATTCATATACACTCCTCAGGAGATTCAGCTAGTGTATCATCAAGTTTAATAACATTTGAACAAATGCTTACTTATGCGCATCGTCGACTCCAGGTAGCGGGCCGTGCCGTTTATCGGCCTTACTTGCTTTATATATGGTCGTGGAATAGTTTCATCCAGATCGCGCACACCGGAGCTCGGGAAAAATAGGAGCGAGAATTTTGACTACTGTATAATTTCATTCAATTTGGCAGTCACGTAACCCTGTGCGACGACGAATTTTGGTCTCGGTCACGGGTCACGGCGCCCAGTATTACGTAATGACATAAAAATCCGGTATTCCAGCGACTGCCAATTTTGAAGGCGGTTCCAACGCACCGGTCACAAGAAATCACCAGAATTCAGCTCAGGAGAGCATTTCTGGCGAAAACACACAAAAACGGAAAAAAAAACACGCCCGCCCTAAGTTCCGCAAAAAGCTGTAAAGTTTGAATAGACCCCTTAAGATATTCACATTTTGAATCACATGCCCTAGACTGGCATTTTGAGCCACATGCTTTGTAATACCATGTTGAACCCTGTGCCTCAATATTGAATGGTTTAATACACATTTTGAACCACATGCCTCAGAATGGCATTTTGGATCACATGTTTTGTATTGCAATTTTGAACCCTGTGCCCCACTATTGAATGGTTTAATTCAGCTGAGAGCAGGGATAAGGGAACACTTGATACCAGCCTAACTTTAGACACTTACAGTATGGGTGACTCGTTACATGGTCCCATTTATACTTGGCTCTGGTGCAAAGGCACTGCTTCAGAATTTCCCATTTGTATCTCGCCATCTTCATCGTATGACCCCAGCATGGCCAGTGCCGGTGCTCGCCACAACAGCCCATCGGTACGGGCGATTCCGGCGCTTCATAACCTCCGCAATCTGGTCACCTGCGCGGGAATTTTGTTTTTGCTGCCGTTCATTCTTGAATTTGCGCTTTTGCAGTGACCCTATCGCTTTAACGATATGCTGAAGTGCACGCAAAATATCAAAGGCTTGTCCTTCACGCCATTTGGCCTCTTCCATGCCAAGAGCCACCACATCCATCGCCTGCCTCTCGATCTCAGTCACGTCGGAAGGGAGAAATAGTTTCTCGTCTTCTATTGCGAGTGCACACGCTGTTTGGGCCGCAACTTTATCACCGACTTTGGCCATGAAGTGTTTCTGAGACTGCTGGAAGGTCGTCATTTGATCGCGAAGTTTGGAGGTGCGACTTGAAATTTCCTTCCTCCTCGCCTAGAGGTCGTGTTCAGCTGTGTCGTTGATCAGGTGCCTGAGTTTACGTCTGATACACTGGTTAAAAGATAATTTCGGGTTCAGAGCAATTCAACACCCACTGTGAATCTTGGACTCTGAACCCCAGTTCCAAGAATTGGGCAATCTTGCTCTTGGGTACCAAAGTGAACCCGAAATTATCGTCCTCTGCAAGCATCTTCTGATATATCGATTTTTGTGAAGGCACTGCGAAATATTCGGTGATTAAAGAGCCGCAGAGAGGAAGTTGGAGATGATACCTTTTGTATCTCTGTGCTTGTACACGCTGACCGCCACTTTTCCCTGCTTATAGGATATCCTGGGCGCTTTCTGCCACTCGGTAACTCGATCCGCAAAGGAGATACTGAGGTTGATATAGTGATTGCGCTTCTCGAGGTATTTCTGCTTCGCAGTTTGAAGATCCTCGGCAAGGTCAGAGGCTAATAAACGGATCAATATTCGTCTTTATTTTTGCTCCAGTTTAAAAAAGTCTCACCAATTTTCATGGTCTTCTTGTAATTCCAGTCACCATGATGGTTGATCATGGTATCCTGGCGATGTCCGAGGTTCATTTGGCGAACATGAGGTCCCAATTGGTTTGCCTCAGGCCAGCAGTGCTTTGCCGTCTCACCGTGGAAGTGACCAACACATTACATGTATGCTGTTCCAAACAAGTAAGTGCAAGAATCTTGATGGCCTTGAACCTGGAAGGCAGGCACTCCCCAGCGCATCTTTCTGATGCTCTTCAGTTGGTCTGGAAAATGCTTTTCAAACCGTTTCTCCAGATTGATGACATACTCGCATGCAATATCATAGGTCGCAGCCTCGTCGACATCATCAACCTCAAGTTGAAGTTTAAATGAGAAGTCATCAGTGGGCTTGTGATTTCTGAGTGACATTGCGAGTGAGTAGTCGGCGTTTGCAATTCTGGGACGAGGCCAGTTATTGTGATTGCGGGAAGGAAGGAAACAAGAAAACCTTTCGGCATGAGGAAGATCAACACAAGATAGAATGAATACATGGCTGTACTGGCAGTTCACAGTGCCCGTAATGGCCATGTTCTTGAATTTCTTCTTGTCCTGCTTGTTTACCACCTTGAGATAGTTACATGTCGCTTTCTGAAACAACATGAGAATGAGAGCAAGAGGTAAGGTGTGCTACCTACCTCTGTAGATGTAGAGACGGATTTGAGATAATCTTGGTAGGTGGAATCCAATGGAAAATAAGCCTTTCCGGCGCAAAGTGAAACATCATCGGGGTCGGTGTTCTTGCTGAATAGGGTTCGTTGACTTTGGTTCAGATGCCTGTGGACGTTTCAATATCTGATTTATGTGAATATCAGAGTGAACTCACCTTAGATGTGCGGGTGTCTGGGGACAATTCGGATCCGGATTTAATCCTGGCTCCGGGCAGGCTGGGCACCACACAAGGAGGTTTCCCGGAGGGCGATGAGGAAGCAGGTCATCAATTCCATGGAAGTGGCCCGACCGCTTTTGAGAGTGAGGAAATTAAACACCCGCACAACACGAAGAAAGGCAGCATAGGGGTTCTACAGTTGTTCTGTCAGCCACTATAGCAGTGCATTTTAATTCAAAGTACGGACCGCAATGTCTGCTGTAAATGAATTATCACTCAAGCGCCGAATCGCACCGAGATAATCATATGCAGCCTTTTTCGATTCGAAGTTGTGCAATTGGAATTCCTTTAGCATGTTGATGGTGAAAGCGGTGTGAGGGTCCTTCTTCGTTGCAGGAAACAGCCCAGCCCTCATTAATTGGCGGATTTCATTTACCCGCTGTTTCTTGCAGCCACAGAAGGCAAGTCTAGTCGAATGAACACCGTTGCCATCAACTGCAGTAAAGAACCGCTCTCCAATTGGTGTTTTGCAGGGACCCCCATTGTGACCAAGCTGGGTTATATGTTCCAGCTTTGAAATATCGTGGCGAACAAAGAAACCAGCCATAGGATCCCAGACTTCGGCCCAGTGGAATGGGTTTTGTAGATGAGCCCGCACAAAGAAATCTGAACATGCTGCGGGGTAACCCGCGCAATCGAAACATTTGGTCGTGCGATTCTTCCCAGAGTCGCTACATTCGCAAAGCAATGAAGTATTGTCGTCGGCCTCTCTCTCGAGGAGATACTCCCCGAGATTATTAAATCCTTCCGCAAAATCGTCGAGAAGTTGACCATTCTAATCTCATATCAATAGTGGTTCGGATGAAAGAAGCGCGGCATCTAACCTGTGTCAGCATTTTATTGGTATTACTTGCCAGGTCTGCGTCAAGCTGGTGTGGCTCTGGCGCCTGCTCCAAACTTTTTGGAGGGGACATAGCCTTGGGGACTCTGCTGAGGAGTCACTGAGCATAACGCTCAGAGTCTATCTCTGGCTCCCGGCGGCAGGCAAGTGACCTGGACTGCGGCACCGGCGCGGCTTGATGTGGCAAGTTCAAACTATGTGTAAACCAAACTCATAGGATGTGCTCTGAGGTATACACCATAAATTCACCACGTAAAGTCATTGGAAATGATTGCTTGAGGTCAAAGTTCAACTGGAACGCATTGCTATACTAGTTCCTTTGTTCGCTCCCTTGGGCTCATTTCGGCCCCAAAAAAAGACGAGTATGAACCCAAACTTGAATGGATTGTCCCGAATGTGGTATTTTTTCGCGGTCAGAAGGGTTTTCTTGTCGACTGTTTTGCCTCGCATGAGAGCTCTGAGTCCCCCTAGACATCGTAAGTATGGGGGGATATATGCGCATATCGACACACTTGATTGGGTCCGGGGTTGAAGCAGGCGCGTCGCCCTCCGAGGCATCATCAGGGAGCGGTCCCTTTTCGTTTATGGCGAGGCGTAGGGGCCAGGGGATGATAGCGTCGTGTAGCATGGGGTGATTCAGGCGGCTGTCGGATTTGGATGAGGATTCGGGGATCTTGGGACGAGAGACTGGGTCTGGTCCGCCAACAGATAGTAGTGTTTCGGTCTCTTGCTAAATCACGAGCTGCTGCATCCTCTTTAGCGCGGCGCAGTCTCTGGGCGTCACGCCGAAGACTACGATGATATTCGGCATCCGCGGAAAATGACGAGTCCTATACACTACTCATTTGCTTCAATATAAATCACCAGTCGAATTCCATATTGAAAAACACATGCTGAGAGGAAATGGATGCCATTCGGAATGGTCAGAGTATATAGTCAAGTATTAGAAATGCGAGGAGCGAGTGCGTTATTCGACTATTCAGGAGACCAGCAGAACCGCCTGAGCGTCAAGATCGCTGCGAGCTACCGCTAACGTTATGGATTCCGCTTGAGTAGCGTACTGTACAGTTTCATTCAATTCGAATGTCACGCGTCACAGGGCCCAAAATTTTCGAAAATTTTCGAACCTGTCACGAGTCACCCAGCGGATTTTCGAATGGGCCAAAAAAGTCACAAAATCCGTGAAAAATGGCCCAAAAAATCGAATTTTCGCGCGCATAGCGCCTATTTGTTTCTGAACGCCGAGGAGCTCTCACGAATGGCCATCCGGGATCTTGAGGCTGTCGGGAAGGCCACTCATTGCAGCGAGGGCGACAGAATCGACGAAAAAAGTACAGATGCCACCAATCAATCAAATATTATTGATCGAGTCCCCTTTTGGTTGATTTGTCTTGGCAGAGCGTCCTTTGTTGACCGAGTAGCACTGAACGGCTCGGTTCAAAGGTCTGAGAGGCAGCCCGGCCGACTCCCGGTCAATTTTCGAATTTTTTCTAGGTGTCACACTTCCCCAGACCCATTTTCGAAAACTCAAGTTCGAAAGTTGCGGTCACGGGTCACACCCCAATTCGAATTGAATGAAACTCTACAGTAATATGCGCGCGGGGAATATGCTGTCGTGGACTGTAGACCACCAGAAGTGCAGCAGCAGATCAAGAGATAGAGTCCCGAATAAAAATATGCGCAAGCCACACGTAGATTCAGGGGAAGAATCGATCGAATTACAGATGATGGGAGAGGCCGCAAAAGAGTACGTCCGAGCAGTCTCCTACCCAACCGCGGTTTCGAGGCTCACAGATAGAGTAGTAGTTTTACAAGCTAGATCTCTGAAGAATGATCAAGAAAAATGAAACGGAAGAAAATAGTGTGACAATATGTGACCTAAGTTGGGGGTGAGCCTCTCCACGGCGGCTGGCACAAAACATTTGTCAACAACATAGCCACATCAGGACCCCGCGAGCACCTGGCACCGTCCGCATACATACGACGCGCTTTCCCTTCAAAAACACGTCCTCCCCTCCACCAAATGGCGCCGGTCGCGTCCAGAATCGTCTCCGCGTCGTCCTCGGGCCCTCCCCAGTACACTCTGCTTGAAATACGCGCTCAGGCTATCGCACGCCTCGGATATCAGCCGTGTCTCTGGCAGATCAGAGTGGTCGAGGCGATTCTCAAACGCGACGGGGACGTTGTCTGTGTCGCCGCTACCGGCTCTGGAAAAACTCTTACCTTCTGGCTGCCCTTGCTCTTCCGACCTACCGGCATCCAATTGGTCGTCAGCCCACTAAATATACTCGGCGACCAGAATGTCACACAGCTGGCGTCGATGGGCCTCAAGGGCATTAACATTACCGCGGAGACAGCGAATGCAGAGAATTTTCGTGTGCGTCCCTCTGTTATATCGACTTCTTCACGTCAGACTGACAAATAAATCCTATAGGATATCGAGGAGGGGAAGTATCGTGTCGTCGTGACAAATGTCGAGACGCTGATGCAGCAAGACGGCGGCTTCTCCAAACTCTGGAAGAAGGCTGACTTTACGCGCCGTCTGATCAGCATCGTCTGGGACGAGGCCCATTGCATCAGCAAGTGGGCCGGTTTCCGTCCAGAATACAAAGATGTCGGGCGCCTCCGCTACCTTATCCCCCGAGATATACCCTTTGTCGTTGTCTCGGCTACGCTCCCTCCTGCTGTACTCACAGACGTGATGACTATACTACAAGTACCTCCCAAAAAAGTCGAGATAATTCGGCGGTCAAATGATCGCCCGAATATTAATCTGGTGGTCCGCGAGATGAAGTATCCCATGAATAGCTTCAAGGATCTCGCGTTCTTGATCCCCGAGAATTGGAAGCCTGGTGATCCCCTGCCGCCCAAGTTCTTGATCTTCTTTGACAGCATCGCCGATTCCGTGGAGGCAGCAAATTTCCTACGCAACCGGCTACCGCTGGAGTATCGGCATAAAATCAAGTGGTTCAACTCAGAGATGTCGCCAGAATTCAAGGTGAACGAGTCCGACTCGTTGAAGGCCGGCGTAACCTGGGGATTAAACTGCACAGACTCGTTCGGCATGGTAAGTATCTGATCTAATCACCGACGCCATCGTGAGACTCATCTCATTCAAAGGGTCTTGACCTCCCCGACATCCTCCTCGTCATACAGTGGCGCTCGACGTGCGATATGTGCACACTCTGGCAACGCATCGGGCGGGCAGCGCGGGCGCTGCATCTCACTGCAACGGCGCTGTTTCTGGTCGAGCCCAAACGATTCGATGCGAACATTGAGAAGGCCGAAGCGCGCGCAACGAAGCGTGCTGAAACCACCAAGAAGCGGAAGCTCACAGCAGCTGACAGCGAGTGTCCGCCGTCTAAACGTGCCGCTGTCGCAGTACCGACAGCCCCCGACATTCCGGTTGCGATCCCCGTTGTGCAAACCATCAACAATTCTGACCTCGAGCCCGAGGAGGACGATGCTGGGGTATCAGATGAAGTTTGTGGGGCTGATGGTGACGCGGGCACCGTTCCAGTTGCATGGAGTGCCCGCGACGAGTACGCGTCTGAGCGCCGAGCTGCGTATGAATCCGTGACAGCATCAAATGAGCCGTTGTGGAAGAAGCAGACGAAGAAGAAAGGGACGGACCGTCTCGAGCCCGCTCTCGATGACATGATCAATGCGGCCACACGTCAACCTGAAAAGCCGTGCGCGCGCTTTCCTGTGATGGTTTACTTCGGAAACGATAAGACGAGTACGTGTATACACATTCCTTGTCAATTTTTTATTCTAACCGCGAAACAGCTTCAGACCACAAGGAATGCCAGTCCCTTATCAATGGCGGCTGCACGCGCTGTATCGTCAAACTCCCCACCATTTGCTGCGAGCTCTGCTCCCCCAGCCACTTCCTCAACTTCGCCCGGGTTGACCTTCCAAAACCCAAACAACAACCGTCCCGTTCCCGTATACCTGATTACGTCCGAGATCAGGCCGATGTGGAGCTCCGTGCAGAGCTTCATCAATTCCGGAAGCAGCGCACCATTGAGATCGGCGGCCGCGCCAACTTTCGAAACCACGGCGCGGGTTCTTTCATGTCTACCGAGACACTTGACCGCATTGTCGACTGTGCTCATTTTTTCAAAATCACCTCTACAGCGGACCTGTCACGCGAGACACGATGGAATCCTGCCATCGAGGACGGGGAGCGTGTCCTATCACTGATTACTACTCACAAACCTATTCCTCCCCCTGAGCCCGTCGCTCAAATCACTAGCACACCAGTGCGTGCGTTCATTTCTATCACCAACACTTCCGGCACTCCCGGCGCCTCTTCATCGAAGCCTCCCCGTCGATGCGGGAATTGTATGATGCTCGGACATATAGCATCGAATCGAGCCTGTCCCAAATATCAGCTGCGGTCCACTCCACGTGCTAGAGTATCTCCGCACAGGGATGAGAACTCTGTGCCACTGCCGGCTCCGCAATTTGTATTCAATGCGGCCGTAATGCAAGTGCCTGCACGGCAAATGGGGCCTCTTGCCCCATTATCTACACCTTTGATACCACGCCCTCGTCCACGTCCGGTCCCGAACACCGCATCTACTACATTGTCTCCACCTGTTCCTTCGACATCCGCTTCTCCAGCTGTTCCTCAAGCTGTTTCCCCTTTCCAGTTACTTCCACCGTACCTTTTTTATGGTTATCATTGATTCACATTACATTTACATGTCGACTAAATCCTCCGGCTCAATAGATTGCTCCCAATCGTTTTCCTCCTCGCGCTCCTCATTCTCATCCTCTGTACCCTTTCCTGTAGGGCCCATCTTATGCTGTCCTTGATCAATTATATCTGGAATGATATATGTGCTCTTGCGCCCGGCCTGGTGCTCATTCGGGCAATTGTGGTGCAGGTATAATGCCATTTTTTGGTATGTCTTCTCCATGTCGGGTGGAGCATGTTGGGAGGTAAGTGCTGTAAGGGCGAAGTTGCGCTCGATGTTATGGCAGCAATCTCGGTAGACCTGGATCAAAGTGGATTCTTCTATGACCCGTTTCTTGGTATAATTGGAGCCCCGTCCGCCATAGGTGTTCTGTGAGTATGGGATAACATTTTTCAGACAGAATTTAATTGTTTGACCGCACCTTTGTTGGGAGATTGATCATTTGCTCAACAACCCAGTCCACTGCTCGAAATTTTCCAACCTCTCCTTGAGGATTTGTTAGAATATTATATCGAACAGCATGTCTGTCAGATCTGTGTCAGCTGAGTCTCGGAAAATACTCTAGAAATATGTTACCGTAGTGGTGGAGGATATATAAAATGCACATCTGTCATGAACTTCACCATATGTGTCGCATACTTATGCTTCCCCGTCGCTTTGAAGATATATATCCAGGCCGGAAAGCAAGTCTCAATGCGACCAATATCTCCGTAGTTCATGGCATGCGAGATTTCTTCATAAAGCAAGAAGTACTGGTGGATCTGTAAGACATTTTCGTGCTGCTGATCCCGCTCTGCTGCTGGCCGTTCACGAAGCTCAAAAATGTTGAGATCCTCGGCTCCTGCGACGTAATGTGATGCTAGATAATTCGAGATCTCTTCAATGAGTTCGAAGGATGGTTTTGATGCAGCAAATTCCTCGAGTGAAGTCCACTTGGGGTTCCGGCGGAGTACCTCCACTCTCCAAGCGTCGAGGCGAAGGGAAACACCTTCATGTGTTATGACCTCATGCATCCTGCGAAACCCTGGATCGGAGCCAATTTTTCCTGTCTCCTTCGGGCGGTGCAAAGCTACAAACCGCATCACACTGTTTACATCCTCCCGTGCCGCCTTTGGTTTGATGAAGATTCGCCAAATTGCATCAACACAAGCCATCTTCAGATGGAAGAGACCCAAGACGTAGATGACGAACTGATATCGGCGCCATGGTGTGGCTTCGATAGCTCGACGTTGAAGGAGAGACATAATGCGCTCCCCTGTACCAAGATCACCATGGAATAAAATCACATAGGCCACGATAGACTTGAGATTCTTATTCCAGACAGCACTGTCTTCCTCATCTGGATCCCCGACCCCTCCCTGCTCCATGAGATTGGGTATGACCTTCAAATTCCCTTCCACGGTGGACTGCTTGATGTCCATGGATCGTGCTGGAGCATGGCGCATCCTTACGACAGGGATCTGTTCAATTACTTCAGGCTTGCTGAGTTGTTCTTTGAACTGGCGGAAATATTGTGGGCCAATGAGGACAATATCTTCTCGGAATTTCCAGGCGTTGAATCGTTCACGACGGGTGAGATTTGATGGATGGTCTGCCTCTGGATGGAGCTGTTCTAGATCGCGAACGGTGCGCAGTGGAGGTAGTGTGGTAGGATTGATGTTGGGATTCAATGGTGATTTTTGCCAGAGTTCCTCTGAGCATTTCAGGTGCTCGGCTTTGACTCCATGCTCGAGTGCGATGACGTCTCCAGAGGTCATATGGGTGAGGGTGTCTGTTTCCTTCTCCACTGTGGGCACAATAACCCCAAAGTCAATGTCAAAATTATCATATGCTTAGCTAACAAGGAGAGATTGACCCATCTCCCGAAGCTTTGAATAAGACTCTGCGGAAAGGGACTTGACAGCGCGTTCAATGGACTGCTCTGAAATTGAGATCCCCATGTGCGCGAGGGCTTCTATGACCTTTGAAGGTGTATTTGAGGCATGAAGGAAAATTCCAAACACGCTTTCGACGGCATTGCACTTCTGATTTGTGCTTTGCATCATCATGCTAATGATCATGACACGCTTCTGGAATTGAAAGACATAGAATTAAGTATGTTTCATAGACTTGGCAAAGAAATAATCTACAATTGATATCAAAGCATCTCGCCGCTCTACAGTCTTCTCAGCTCGAGTTCGGGGATCTGTTGACGGCTCCTCATCGACAGAAATCATTATATCGTCCTCTTCATTAGCCACCAGCTGCTGATCTGCGGACAGCATGAGGCCAACAAGCTCCCACAGCTCTGGAGCAAGCACCCGAATCTCCCGAGCTATATCCTCGATGTGGAAGCTTTCGAGCTGCGCCAGGACCCGGGAAGCTAGCCCAAGGTAACTCCGGCAAAAGTCGGTCAAAGTGGCCTCAAATCCCCTAACTTTTCCGGCTCTTTGGGCCTCAAATCCCCTAAACCGGAGTTGGATATCACGTGATATTACTATAATAATAATGCCATTTTTTGCCCTTTTTTTCGCTTTTTTCGCTTTCCGTCCCGCCGTGGCGCCCGGGACCTTGATTTTGAGAGGCGGTAACACCTTCATGACATCTCTACTAGAAAGCGCCATCCAACATCCATCGGCGTTGCATCACCTAGAACAATTTTTTTTGACATTGATGTACAAATAAAGTGCGCCCAATTGGGCCTGAAATCCCCTAACTTGGAGAGGGATTTGGAAATTTTGGCTTCAAATCCCCTAATTTCGGAGTCGAAAATCGCAAAATTTCGGCCTCAAATCCCCTAACTTCGGAGTTACCCGTAGGTGAGCTTCCCGGGTCCTGCTGCGCCGCCTTCGCGTGTAGTGCATCAAAATGCCAGCCATTCTTCTTTTGAGAAAGTTCTCGGATAGAGGCGGCGTATTTATGTTTTATGATATTATTTGCCCAGGACAGAGTTGACTGAGCACTCTTGGGATGCTTCAGCAGAGCGTTCAAGATGTCGTCAGAATGAGTCAAGAGATCAAGAACCATCGGGTGCTCAGTAAAGGAGGAGTGCCGGAGAATCGAGACCAGAAAGTGAGATATATTCAAGCACTGTGTCTCCAGTGCCGATATCAGAGCCTCCAATTGTATTTTCGACGCGAGGACGTTGTCCATCGAAGGATCCGCCCGGATCGGAGATGAGCGGAGATGTCGCCAGAAAGGGACGGGGTCCTGTGGCTATGTTGTTGACAAATGTTTTGTGCCAGCCGCCGTGGAGAGGCTCATCCTAACTTCAGTCACATCATGGTCACATCACATCCGGTCCGAATTTTCCTGTGCGGCAATTTTCTCTGTATTAGAATTGAAAAACACGACTGTGTCTTATGAGCCTCGAAACCGCGGTTGGGTAGGAGACTGACGTCCGAGTCACTGCTTCAATTTCGGTAACTGAGCGCAGATAAGATCACGGCATGTGGACAGCTGACCCACGGGCTTCGTCATATTCGGGTGCGCCGACGGTATACTTAGGCTTGGCATATTCGGGATTAGAAGGCTATTCGGTAGCTGAGCGCAGCTAAGATCACGGCATGTGGGCAGCTGAGTTGGTGAAGATGCCGAGCCGTACGGATCGGCGTCACCTTCCATCCGAGCGTCAGGTGATTACTGAGTCATTGCCTTTGTCTTCAGACGACGACAGTCTCACCACAGCACAGTCCCGACATCCATGTCTTATCAGCATCTTGGTCTTAATTTCGGACACGGCGGTATCCCCGCCCACTCTGCTTCTTCTTCAGCGACTCTCTCTGCAAATGCAGCCCCAACTTCTTCGAGGATTGATATCAACAGCTTGCTAAACCCTGTAGCAAGCAACCCATCTCAGCCATCGTCGTCTGCTTCGCACGAGACTAGGGATCTGGCAAATCAAGTGGCACAGCTCCAGGCTCAAATAGCTCAGTTGAATAACATTAACAATGCTACTGGTCCGCAGGTCATGTACTCGGACCCAACTGAAATTGAGCGTGTGAGAGCTGCTGCAGTCGCCACCCAGTCTCTTCCGAAAAAGACTCTCGCACCAGTCGTCCCGGGTCATAAATCAGATGCTCTGTCAACAGGCGAGTATTTCTGATGCTATATCAGCCCCGGCAGGCTTCTGTTTTTAATGGCTCCGGCGATCCTCAAACGGGCTTGTGTATGGCTCCGGCGAGCTATCACGCTGCTAGCCCGAACTAGTGTATGGCTCCGGCGAGCTATCACTTTATTGGTCCAGGAGGGCTTGTGTATAGCTCCGGCGAGCTATCACGCTGCTAGCCCGAACTAGTGTATGGCTCCGGCGAGCTATCACTTTATTGGTCCAGGTGGGCTTGTGTATAGCTCCGGCGAGCTATCACGCTGCTAGCCCGAATCTTGTATGGCTCCGGCGAGCTATCACATTACTGGCCCCGGCGGGCTTTTTGCTCTCAGCTCCGGCGAGCTGTTACTTTATAGGCCCCGGCGGGTCTGTGAACGGCTCCGGCGAGCCATCACCTTACTGGCCCTGGTGGGCTATTGTTTACAGTAGCTACGGTGTGCTGCTCATTGGCTTGATTGTACATTATCGCGAGCATGGGCACAGCTTTCGGCATCGTCGATGCTTTCACCGACCCGCCCGGGAACAACCGCCGTGCCTATTTGTTTACATCTATTTTCAGCCGCAGTTTCTTTCAAGCGAAAGCTTACATATTCATATTTACATAGTGCTAACACCGAGAATTGAGGAGCTGTTTAAGAAATGGGAGTACTGCCCATATACAGCTCTGACCGACACATCTCGCAAAGCATTGATGCGTAACGAAGATGAATTCGCGGCAGTTCCGTCGTCTGAGGGCGGGCTGGTTTTGAAATCCAAAGCCTTGAATCGCACTAACGAGACCCTCATCACCCCCACTGAGTGGGCATCTGCTGCCCAACTAGCAGTAGACAAGATTCGCCAGTACTGGGGTGCGGACAGAGCTTTGAATCTCGAGAGGCACCACAAAATCGTGACAAACTTGGCAGGGAGGTATGGCCATGCCGTAGCAATGGAATACGATGTGCGACAGCGAGAGCTGTTATACAGTGACCCCAGCCACGATATTGCCACGATAGATTTGCAATGCCTTACGCTCTGTACACACGAGGATTCTCTTAGGCGGTCAAGTTCAATCCAGTCTAGCTTTCGAAACAGACGCTCGTTGGATGACAGCTCCGACGATTTGGGGCAACAGCGCCCTTCAAAAAAGCTGCGATCCGGAGGCACTCAGGCTCCCTCTCCCAGTCACTGTTTTCGTTGCGGCAACGTCGGCCATCTTCCCGCAGCATGCCGTGCCAACACCACAGTGGCGGGGAAAGCATGTGCGTCACTTATCACCGGAAACCCACACTTCAAACATAATCTGCGCACCAGCAACGACAAACAGTTTTGCTTTCGATTCTCATCTTCATCGAAATGCACCTTTCGGGAGTGCCATTATTTCCACGGATGCAGCATCTGCTTCGACAAACGTCACGGAGCAAACCTTTGCCCCTCAGTCGGCTCCCACGCCGCTGACAGCGCTTGATCCTCGCATGGTGTTCACCCCACTCGACCCACACAAAGTCGAGGAGGTGCTATGTAAATACAACCTTCTTGATGACTGGTCACATATTTTATTTGGACTACGAGATGGCTTTGACGTTGGTGTTCGGGAACACCTGTCCCAGTCAATTATGCCTCCCAACCACAAATCTTCGAACATTGATCCCGATATTGATTCATACATCGACGCGGAGGAGGCCGCCGGACGTTACTCTCGAGGTTATACTCCAAATGAGCTCGAGCTTGTCATCGGCCCGTTCCGTACGTCGCCTCTTGGCCTGGTCCCGAAACCTCACACAGATACCTTCCGTTTGGTTCAGGACATGTCGTTTCCCAGGAACAGTCACCAGGGCTTCTCTTCTCTGAACTCACATATAAATTCGGACGATTTTCCAACCGCTTGGGGTACATTCGATCAGACAGCAGATCTCATATTATCACTACCTCCTGGTTGCGTAGCCGCGACTTTCGACATCTCTGCAGCTTATCGTCTAACACCAATACGACCAGATCAGCAGAACTCCTTGTGTCTGTTCTGGAACGGCTTGGTTCGTGTCGACAGGGCAGTCATGTTCGGCTTAACATCCAGCAGTGGTGTTTTTGGCGCAGTGGCAGACATGCTGGTAGCTATTTACAAGAAATGGGGTGTTCGCGGTTTGTTGAAGTGGGTCGACGACTTCTTCGCAATTCGGTTTCCCGATCAGTCGTGGTCGGAGGAAGAATTTATAGCGCTTACAGCATATTTCGGAGTACCGTGGAGTTTAAAGAAGATCCGGAGGTTCGCAACGATTCAGCGGTACATTGGCTTCGACTGGGATTTGTCGACCAAGTCCGTTGCCTTACCACAGGAAAAGCTGACAGCGATTTTGGACCTGTTACGGCTTTGGTTGGAGAATGGCAACAGGTTTACAGCCAAGGACGCTTCGAGCTTACACGGAAAGCTGGTCCACACTTCATGCATCTTCCACCTAATTCGGCCTTTCCTTCGCTCCATTTCTACCTTTGCGGACGAGTTCAAACATCCTTGGGCAAAACTCAACCCACCGGCTCCCTTACTTGCCGATCTTTCCTGGGTGCAATACCTTATTCTGTCACTTCCAAACGAAATGCCGCTGTCGACATCAGATCCTTCAGACATCGGCTGGTGGGGCGATGCCAGCACCTCCTTTGGTATAGGTGTGGTGATAGGCATTTATTGGGGTGTATGGAAATGGGCACCGGGATTGAAGGTTGGACCAAAACACAGTTACGACATCGGATGGGCAGAGGCAGTCGCCGTGGAGATGGGACTGCGTCTTGCCTTACATTACAAGCTATTCGACACCTCCTTTCTTTCAAACTCGAGATCTTTCCTTGTCCGTTCGGACAACTCCGGAGTTGTAACAGTCCTGCGGAAGGGGAGATCGAGAAGTCGAGAAACCAACCAGATCTTGAAACACGTTTATCAGCTGCAGGCCCGAGAAAAGATCCGACTAACACCGTGCTATATTCCTACCAAGACAAATATTGCCGACTCCCTATCGCGCGGAGAGGTAGACCATTTCCTCGCCGCCTTCCCTACCGCTACTCGAAAGGCTTCGGTTCCCTTGCCCGACCATTTGCAGGACAAACTGATATCATTGTGATGCCAGTTTTCACGAATACAGCACATGGAGAGGCCCCTACTTCATCCGCACGCCTCACACTGAAACCATCATCACTCCGCCCACACTGTCCTGCATCCGAAAGAATTTTTGTCTGGAGAGGAGTCAACGATGCGATTAAACCACCTGTTCATATCAATGATCCAGTGATCGCTCACCTGGCAGCATTAGCGTCGCGCGCGTCTCTGCAGGACACACAAAGTTACGGATCAGCATTAAGAAAGTTCCATTTGTTTTGCGACATTTTCACCATACCTGAATCGGACCGCCTGCCCGCGTCGTTCGAGCTGCTGCATTCATTCGCATTATGGGCAGCCTCCGATCCCGAAGACGTCGACCCCGTCATCGCGGCTGAAACAACTTTCGAGCCAGTTTCAGTCAAAACCGTCCGCAAATATCTTTCCGGGATCGCAGCTTGGCACCAAGCGCAGGGTTGGCCAAGGCCATTATCCGAGGAGGACCTAAAACGAATCGATTGGTCAATCCGGGGCCTAGCTAATTTGCAGAAAGGAAGACGAACGCGCCCGCTCCGACCTCCCATCACCCTACTCATGCTTCGCGCGCTGCGGGCGGTACTGAACTTGGATGACCCTTTCGATGCCTGTGTATGGGCGATGGCATGCTGCGCATTCTGGGGAATGATGCGATTCGGTGAATGCTCCGTTAAATCGAGAGCTGATTTTGACGGTAGTCATCACTTGAAGCGAGAAGATTGCCATGAAGGTCTTGACCAAGACGGCAAACTTTACGCGCGACTCGACCTGCCCGATGCGAAAACAGCACTACCCGGCGAAATTCAGCACGTATACCTCGTGGCTCATGTCAGCGATCTGGCAAACCTGTGTCCGATTAGAGCCTTACACAATCTCAAACGTGTCGTACCAGCAGGCCCGAAAGACCCGCTCTTCTCGTGGCGGGACTCAAAGGGGGACATCAGACCAATGGTCAAGGACAGAGCCCTGGACCGAATCAATGCCATCCTCGGTACTTGGGGTTTTGGCACGGCTTTCGGTCACTCGTTTCGTATCGGCGGGGCATCATACTACTTGGCACAAAAAGTCAGTCCAGAGATTATTCGCCTCGCGGGTCGCTGGAAATCGCTCGCATACGAGGCTTACCTCCGCGCGCTGGAACTTTGTATTTCCCGGCATATTGGAAGCGCCTCGCTTTGTTGCCCTTAGCGTCGCGTCACACACCGCTAGGTTTTCGGCGCTATTGGGGTAAGCGGCGTGTTTGCTCCGCGTTCCAATTCTGGGCTGATTTTGTTCAGAATGCACCCAACGCTTCAGTCTTCTTGCTAGTGCATGGACTACCGAGAGTCGAGGATGGAGTTGGTGAAGATGCCGAGCCGTACGGATCGGCGTCACCTTCCATCCGAGCGTCAGGTGATTACTGAGTCATTGCCTTTGTCTTCAGACGACGACAGTCTCACCACAGCACAGTCCCGACATCCATGTCTTATCAGCATCTTGGTCTTAATTTCGGACACGGCGGTATCCCCGCCCACTCTGCTTCTTCTTACCCACCCACCCAATCCCCTTTCTCGACCGTGCTTGGCTACAGTGTTATATTCTCGCGCTATTTCATCCTACTCATCCATACTTTCAGCTATACTGCGACACTGTCCGACTTCGTCTAAAATACTGTATAATCTCTACATTGTATTTACTTCGTCCTATACTTCCATACATAGCTATATTCCGACACTATCCGAGTAATTTTATAATTCTGCAATGTATTCGCCCCGCCTACGAAACTACGTTCACTTTCAGTATTAGGCTGGCAACAACATTTTTTTTTACAATATTACATCAAGTTCTGCTCTATGAGAAGACGAAATTCCGTCGAGCAAACCCGCCCACCCCGACGTGTTTGCTCCGCGTTCCAATTCTGGGCTGATTTTGTTCAGAATGCACCCAACGCTTCAGTCTTCTTGCTAGTGCATGGACTACCGAGAGTCGAGGATGGACCCAAGGGCTTCGTCATATTCGGGATTAGAAGGCTTTCGGGTGCGCCGACGGCACGCCGTATACTTAGGCTTGGCATATTCGGGATTAAGGCTATTCGGGTGCGCCGACGGCACGCCGTATACTTAGGCTTGGTAGGAGGGATTTTCTTTTGCTTTTCGATGAGAAGTAGATGGCAAAGAAAAAAAATCAGTACTCAGTACGGTTATGCGAAGGAGCCGAGCAGAGAGCAGAATAGGAGAATTGTTGAAGGTGGAAATGCGGTGCGCGGAAAGAGCGGTGCGGAGCTTTCAGACAGACAGGCTAATTTCATAAAGAGGGTAAAATATCGGAGTTTTGGGTCTGCTGACCTGGCAGAGTTTAAAAAGGGACAGACAGGCCTAATTTTATAAAGAGGGTAGGTAAAATATCGGAGTTTTGGGTCTGCTGACCAGGTGGAGTTTAAAAAGCCGACGTACAGACAGGCCTAATTTTATGGGCCGAAAAGAAGCTGATAAGTATCTTTGCTGTCCGGGAGTTAGCGAGCGCCCAGTGGCGTGCCAAGACAAACAACCTCCTTAATATAGGAGGTATAATAATAATTTGGGATGACGTGTTATACCACAGCCCAAACTTAAAGTCAAAGCTTCGAGGCCGCTTCTCTCGGTTGCAAAGTTGAACTTTGAGTTCAACTGACTCGGAGAAAAGGCCACAGAAAAAGAAAACGAAAGCACCATGCCATACAGTTTAAGCTCTTCATAGAGAGCCCGTAACTGTGACTCCTAGTACGATGCGAAGATGGGATACAAATAAAAAAGGAATCTGATATTGATCTAAGAAGTTCGGGAATTAGCGAGCGCCCAGTGGCGTGCGAAAACAAACATGTGCATACTGACTCGTAGGACAACGATAATATACGAGTAATAATCGTCATCTGTATATCGGTTCTGTTACAGAGACTAGGCATTACGTATGAATTTCTGCATGTTTTGAGGATGCTCCCACTTGCCGACGTGTTCTGGCCAGGATTGGTTCTGGATTCGAGTTCAATTATCAATTAATTAGCGCCCATCAACGCCTGGTCTCTCGTAGACAGACGCTTTATTGACGGTTCGACGAACCGGGGCGGTGGTCCAAGTTGGAGAATGATCGCCCTGTCTACTTGGTTTTGATTGACATTTTGATCCAACGTTTTCCAGCTAGCCTTGCCCTCGCTGCTTTCTGTTCCCACCGTGGTCGGGGAGTCAGATCGATGCTCGTTCGCCGATTCCTGCCTCTTCTCGAGGTGTTACTGCTCGTCGCAGGCGCCCTCGTGAACATGACCATCGATGATACTGACACGGATATGATCACGTACCAAGGAGGGACATGGGATACGTCCTCCCCATCTGTACGCGATTACGGTGGAACCCACATGTGGAGCATTAACACTACTTGTGCTGCGACCTTCATCTTTACGGGTGCGTTTTCGTGGGTTTCCTATCCAAATTCCACCGACTTGATTGTGTGTGAGATTAGGCGTGGACGTTTACTATCTGGCCCCGCGATGGCCTTCCAATGTGTACTCACGATTGAGTTTGGACGGCCAAGCCTCCATTCTGGTCAATATGACCGATCCAAATCCATTAGCGCCATCCGGCGGAGCGGAGACCGCCATGTATTCTGTAGCATGGTCAGGCATCAACCTCGCTAATACATCGCATTCCGTTCTTATCACCTTCGGAACGTATTGTATTGTCGATGGTTTCATGTACGTCTTCAATCACGGACGAGTATGAGGTTGACTTTGTTTCTTCTCTGTAGTTATACTGTGGACAATGGAGTTTCCCCCACCTCCGAGTCACCTGCCGGGCCCTCTTCGTCCTCCACGTCCGCTTTCATATCTGCGTCCGGGTCGCCTTCAGCAACTGTAGCTCCACCTTCTTCTTCTCGGTCCTCCAGCCACAAAGGATTAACTATCGGCCTAGCAGCCGGCCTTTCCCTTGTTGCCCTCGTAGCTGCAACCCTCGCTGCATGTATCCTGTACCAGCGCCACAGACGCCCCGCATCTACACGATTCGCGCTCGACGACTCCCCTTCTGTCTGCGCCGCTATATCGCCCCGCACCCCAAATTTCGACCATATCGGACGCTGCCATCCAATACCGGCCCTTCTCCGTTGGCCAATTACCACCTGGTGCAGGAGCACCTGTGGTTCCGGATGATTTCAGTGCTAATAATCTCCCCCTCGACCAAACGCCACCGTCTAGTACCCGTTATACAACATTGCCAGTGAAGGGCGATACGACCGGTTCTGGATCAGGCGCCACCGAGCTACGGCGCGGTATCTCCAAGCCGCCGCCATATTCTGCATGATTGCAGCATACATATGCTGTTCATGTATTTGATGTTCGCCTGTGGCAGAGCGGTTCGAATCACCGTGGGTTGGAATTGGATTCGAAGATCTACCGAATTCTGAATACTTGAGCCCTTGACGCGTCGACTATGTAGCCGCTTCAAAGAAACCCAGAAAGGTTCGTGCAAGCCAACCTCTTTACCACACATGTACACAGCTGCGAGCCTTGTTGGGACTGGACTTTTGGTCTCGCAGTTTCGCGTCTCAAACTTGGACCCACCAACGACGAGGTGTCCTGTCCAACGCACAGAACGATTGACGTTGTTACCGTTTGGTCGATTTGAGATTATAACTTGTTGAACGATTGACCTGCGCCGAAAGTTCGTGGTTTTTCTTGCTCTTAGAAACCACCAGTAATTCGATGGGCCGACAAAAATAGATCAGTCTTGGAGCTCTAAACTGTAATCTTGCCCTTTCTACCGAGTCAGAGATCGCCTGTTGCACGCAGTTGTGTTCTGCGTACATCTATTGTTTCCATCGGCTGCCAGCCGCTGAAAGAAACCGCGTGTTTTGGATTCCACAAATAAATGTACTAATACATCAAAAATAGCACCATTAACTGCTTATGTGCAATTGAAGTTCCCCGCGGTGGGGGTGTAGTTGCAACTGTCGTTCTGCCCGCCAGTGATCGCAACATTCACAAAGTCGAAATCAGAGCATGATCCAGAGCCACAGAGGATATAGTAATTATTTGCTGAAGAGGCGGCGGTTCCGGTGATGTTGGACATGGTAATGCAACTGATGGTGACGCCGTTAGTGGGAGTACCTGTAAGGATTCAGAATATATCTATGGATTGAGTCGGTGACAAAGCGCTTGTGCTTACCAGTAGGTCCACCGTTAAGGTAATCTTGCTGAATATCTATACCGTAGATGGAGATGTTCGACACCTGAATGTTGCTCCATTCAATGTTGGAGACGCTACCGGTCGTTCCCGAGTTGGTTTTGATACGGGCCCCATTTTCGGAATTCTTCACTACGGAATTTGTGAAGAGGACATTGGATACGTCGTTGTCGGACTTTCCGCCGACGGAACCGATAGAAAGACCATGTCCACCGTCGCAAACCATGTTCGAGACCGTGATGTTGGTGCCGGATGTGGCCGCAACACAATCGTCTTGGTTGATCACCGTAGTCTCAGTGATGACGATGTTCGTGCTACCCGAGACGTCGAAGCCGTCGCTGTTGTGGGCAGCTGGAAGACCGCCTGATGCGGAGTTGGGGGCATTGATAGTGGTTCCGGAAGCTGAGGTGATTTCGAAACAGTGAACCGGCCAATTCTGAATATAGAGATTCTGGAGGATGTTCCGGTCGTCTTCAAGACAATAAAGTGATCGGGTCTGAAGAATAAATTAAGTAAGAGCAGAAAGTAAAACTGTAGACGGCATACTTGGTTGTTCCACCATTGGAGCCTTGACCGTCCCACCATGCTTGACCATTACCGTCGATGACGGAACCAGAAGCACCTTGGATAGTAATAGAGAGCTTGCGCAGAAGCCGCACGAGCCGCATGCGGCTTTTGGGCGTTGCGCAAAGCCGCGTGCGGAAACCAAAGCTGAGGGGAGGGAAAAACTGAGTTGGTGGAAGGGTAGGTGGGCCCAAGTACATGCACTGGGAAATCGAAGAAACCTTGTCTGCACCTCAATTGCTGCGTGTAAGACACAAAAGGTGTGAGAGATTTGCGTGGAGCCGCCGTGATGACCGGAAAAGCTCCTTCCACAGCCGCGCACCCGACTGATGCAGATTTCTGTGCACAAAATACACTTTTTCAGGTATGGAGGAGCCTATTTAACTCACCAGAAAGCAAAGACAAGCCCCCCAAATGCAGGGAATTTTGCGCAATGGCCGAAAGCCGCATGCGGCTCGTGCGGCTTTTGCGCAAGCTCTCTAATGTCCTCTCCTTCGATCTCAATGAGATCAGAGCCCCAATCGGTGTATGCAAATGTCTGTCAGAACTTGAACATCGAGTTATTTCAAAGCCATCTGACATACAGTTTTTCCTGCGAAAGTGACGGTTGTTCCGGTCTTAAGCTTGCTCAGGTTCAATGTAGTCGAAGACGGCACTGCCAAGTTGGAGAGCACGATCGCGGTACAGGAAGCAGTTGCAGAAGCAACTTGAGCTATTGCAGTCACCGTACATGCGGTACCACCGGTGGAGCTCGTGGTGCTGGTGGTAGATGTAACTTTTGTGGTTTCGGACCGGCGGCTCTCTTTGCGGCTATTAGAACTTCGTTGTTGATGCACAAGGCGGGATCCCTCGGTCTGGACAGGCAGAGGCTTCGGATGCTGAAGAGGAAGAGTCGAACGAGACGCCGGTGGCCCTGGGGCGCGGCCAGCGTCGGAAAGTTGCGAGGCATGACCAAGGCCCCGCTTTTTTTCCATATTTTTCGCCCCCTTTTTTTTTTGCCGAATTTAGGCTAGCTCAAAATGGTTTTTTACACCCTTTTAAGACTTCAAGAAAAAAGCTGTTCATTCGTCGGAGTCACCGTCACTACTACCAAAATTGTTCAGTTCAGGGGGTCATGTCACCCGTCACCTGAACCTTTGGTCGAAATTAGCGCTGTGTTGAAAACTTTTTAGCAGCTATAAAGCAATGCTAGATATAAACAGACCCCAGGGGTTCATAGCTAGCAGCTGTTAATAACAGCTATAAAGCAGCGATGCTAGTAACAGCTATTTTGAAGCTATAAACGAATAAATAGCATGCTACATAATGCTAGAATGCTAGAAATCAATCCTCGACATCCCAGTCCTCATTCTCTACCGTCTCCGATGGCTGCGCCGCCTGAACAACCTCCGGAGCACCTGGCTCACCCTTCTTTCCGGCAGAAATGAGCTTCGCGAGCACCGGACTGTCCAATCGGACATAGTCCGCAACAGCCCAATGTATTGAAGAACGCTGGACGCTGGGTGGCGCATCAGGTTGGTCGGCAGAAATGGCCGCGTTGACACGGTCGGTCTCGTCAAGATCGTACGGATCAGGCTGGTCGAACAAAGATTTTTCGAGGGCTTCACGGTCCACATCTTGAGGTGCAATATCAGTGTCGTTGAGAAGATCGAAGAGCGAAGGAGTTGATAAGACTGTCGGCGTATGTGTCTCGATGACGTTGCGGAAGTCTGGGATACCGTATTCGGGCTGGTCGATGTACGCCGAACGCGCGATCAAGAGCGCTCCCAGGGCTTCTTCGGACAGCATCCCAGGGAATTCGGAATCGTGATACGTCGGAGACCGTCAAAATTTGATATCCCACGATCACGCACTCGGCCCACTGATCCGGGGAAATTTCGACTTTACTACATTATTGTTTTGTGTGGCATAAGCAAAGGGAGGCACAGCGAAAATGTCCCATGAGCAATCTGCAGCTTTGGGGAGTTTATAGCAGTAAATAGCATGCCTTTCAGCAGGGTCTCCAGCTAGAAACGTTAATAACATGTTAAAAACATGCTATTAATGGGCTTGTTATTAACACATGACTTTCCAACACAGCGCTAGTCGAAATGGTACAGTAGCGTGTCTGTCTGTCTGAAGCCTATATCCCCATAAGGATATATTAACGGCTCGCGTTCGGCAGTCTGCGGCTTACATCAGAAGCGGGAGCCGGCCCGAAGGGCCGGCGAGCGCTTGTTGGAATTCAGGCTGCTTGGCACTGTGCTAATCTGATCTGATACAGGTTTGGGCGGACAAGAGCAAGGACGAAAAAAAGGACAAAACTAAGGACGCATGATGCATGAGTACGTTAAGCAGAAACTGCTTTATTGAGGTCCATTAGTACACAGAAGCTGTCGCATGTCGTCCCTGTGCTTGAAAGATGTCCTCTGTGTGCTGAACACAAAAATTAACCATGGGCAAACCGAGTTATGCAATATTTTCCAGATTTGGCAGTATTTTGCTTCCTGTTCATTCAGAAGTGGAATGAGTGCAGATTTTTTGGGGGAATTTGGTTTGTGTGCTCAAACGGTGTCCTCTCGTGCAGAACATAAAAATCAACCATGGGCAAACTGAGGGAATATTTTGGTTCCTGTTCATTCAGAAGTGGAATGAGTGCAGATTTTTTTGGGAAATTGGGTTCGTGTGCTCGAAAGGTGTCCTCTGTGTGCAGCACACAAACATTAGTCACAGGCGAACTGAGTTGTGCAATATTTCCATATTTGGAAGTATTTTGGTTCCTGTTCATTCATAAGTGGAATGAGTGCAGATTTTTTGAGGAATTGTGTTCATGTGCTCCAAAGGTGTCCTCTGTATGCAGCATACAAACATTAGCCACAGGCAAACTGAGTTGTGCAATATTTCCATATTTAGAAGTATGTTGCTTCCTGTTCATTCATAAGTGGAATGAGTGCAGATTTTTTGAGGAATTGTGTTCATGTGCTCCAAAGGCGTCCACTGTGTGCTGAACACAAAAATTAACTCCGGGCAAACTGAGTTGTGCAATATTTCCATATTTAGAAGTATGTTGCTTCCTGTTCATTCGTTGCTGAACCTTTAGGTTTGGCTACCCTGGAGAACTTGGGTTTCGATCCATTTTCCTAACATGCACAAATAGAAACTTGTCATACACAATTGGTCATCATGCTAAACCCAGCAGATAATATTATTTTTTTGGCGTTGCGACGTGGAATTTCAGATGTGCAATGTCAGTTGCGGCCTTTTTCCAATATCCCAGTGCGTATAAGCTACTGAGGAGGAACTCATCATGGCGCATCGTCTAGCAAACGGGACCACCAATCTGATCAACAACCTGTGATGTCGCGATGCTGAGCACGGCCAGGTGGATGAGTATAAAGTGATCCTAACATCGGAGGTGGACGCGAGCGGCCCGCGCCATGGGAGCGCGAAAAATTGAGTTTGAGGGTTCGCGACCGCCAGGTCAAAATAATCTGAGCGACTGGGTAGAGGAGATGGAAATGAGCAACAGCATGGGATGGCATAGATACCACAAACATATTGGGCTGCCCCCGGGAGCGTGAAAAACTAAATAGAAACTTCGCGTGGGGATCTACGTGGCTCCAACGCACGAGCAGATTATGATGCGACATCAGCGATGTCAGCGGAAACGTCGAGGTGTGTGCTGGTCTTCGCCTTTCCTCTCTATTCTCTATCTCGATCTCACGCATATCGGTATATAGCCGTGAGCGTGGACGACATCAACGCCGCATGCGCGCGGTTCGAGGATATGGGCGTGAGCTAGAAGAAGAGCGTTGGCGACTCGGCGAGCGCGAGCGCGAGGGGGTGCTGCTGTGATCTGCGGGCCCGGGCTACCATTGGAGTAGAGTACCTTCTATTGCTTCAATCCGTGCAGGATAATGATATTGTCCTACCAGCGGCTCCAAGCACTCCTCGATGTTTGTGTGAATGCTATTGGAGGCTGATGGAAGAATTACGAGGGTAGAGAAACAGACACACAAGAGAAACATCTCAAGATCTCAAGGGCGAACTCAAAAGTACTTTAGTTCCATTTTGTGAGCTTGGGCTTCAGAAATGCAGAGTCCCCTACTCAAGATGTCAGTAGATTGCGGATCTCCCATTCCACGGTGTGAACGGTTAAGAAGGCAGGCTGGCAAATTATTGAAGGTCCATAAACAGTACGCTACAATTTTTTCTTCTGAGAGGGTCCGCCTACCCTGGCCATTGCGAACATTGCCCACGGTTCAGATTTCGCCCGGAGGCATATTTTCCTTTTTCGCAGGCCAGCCAATGGGTTTTGGCATTCGAAACGCATGACTTTGCTGAGCAACATTGAGATGCCGCGCAACATTGAGAGGCCGAGCAACATTGCAGTGCCGCGCAATTGAGATGCCGCACCACTGTTTCGATTCGAGAAAAGCGTAGGTGAAACTGTAAAGATTGATGATGGCACAGAACTGGAATGAATGGAAAGAGGAGACCTACAGAAGGAGCGGGTGATAGAGAACGCGACGCCCGACAGTCTTAACATGATGAACATCTGCGTACTATGGTATCACAGGGTTCGCGCTGGCCGACTTCCCCGACTGACCGGCATGAAACACATCCTACAGAGGCGAGAGATCAGCTGAGTGAATAAAGTTGGAGATTGATTAGTCAGAACCAAGAAATGGATAGCGAGTCGAGGAGGAACAACGAGATAGTTATTGATGGCCACGAGTAGCGCGCAAATGAAGAGACGTTCAGAATATAGTTTGTGGGCAGTGAATTGAGGTTTAAGAGGATTGATTTGATGCGACTGGCAGCCCACAGCATAAGAGAAACCCAGACCGAGCATAGCATTCATTGTTGGACAGCGAAGGATTGGGGGCTAGAAAGACGGGGCCATTGGCCTATTTATACTCGACAAAATGTGGCGGGCGCTACATGGCCGCAGCTTGAATATAACTGCGGCACAGGTAGAATTGTTGCGCCAAACTCTGCGCCAAACTGCGTGTCTCTGCGGATTTACTGCGACATGGTCAGCTGAGGAACGGTGGGACCATCTGTTGAGCGCGAATTAACCCCAATTCGGCGGGGATACTGGTTAATTCTGTTCTAAGATGTGAACTGAAATGGAGAACTCTGGGCATCCGCTGTGGCTGAAATGTGGTACGGTGTCCTGTACCATTCTGCGGCGAAGTTGGCGCAGTGCGTAGTTGTGCCAATAGGGATCGCCGCGCTCGCAAAGGGGGCAAGAACACTGGAATTTGTGGACAAGAGGAGAGGAAAAAACAATGGAGATAGACCCGCATGGGGCAATTGCACCGCCGAACGAGCATTTGCTTAATGAACGGTCAATTTGATGGGATTTCCAACTCCCATTTGTCCTGAATATTCTAGGGCAAGTGGTTGTGGCTCTGCTCCGCAACTTGAAAAACTGCACGCTGTGTGTTCGAATCTCACCGTGGTGCACTTTTTTTTCCAAGATCAGGTCCAGACATAACACATCAGCCAATAGATTCAATTCGTCGTCGAAAAGTTGCAACTTGGGACGTCAGAAAGGGGAAAAGTGGCAAAATTATTATAATAAACGAAGCGAGACCCGTGAAACAAGGATTATAGCAAACACAAAGAAACCGAGACAAAAGTTGATAGAATAGAAGGTGAGGTCGTAAGGAGTCGTGTGATGGTGCGAACGACACAGGTTGAACATTACAGCCTAGGATGTACTATGGTTGAACAGCAACGCAAAGAATTCATCGTATGTTTGCGGTGTGGGCGTCATCGAGGAAGAATTATATGATGACGACGGTCTGGAAGTAGATGGCCTTTGACTGTCCCCCACTGTAGGTAGCGATGTATGTAGATACAACAAAATTGGAGCTTCACAGCGGAATTAGATGTAGCCCTGGTCGAGATAAAGGCCATTACTGAAGGGCGGGTGGGAGGCAAAGAAAAAGTTGTCGAGTGCGAGGCGAGGGGAGATATCCTCCACAGGGGGACATGGTGGTTCAGGAGAGAAAAGATTCAATCTCGGACATCCGCTGATGCGCAGACCCTGTTCTGCTGATCGCTCGTGCCTCGAGAACGGCAGAACGTCAATTTATGCATGGCGCTTCTGTCTCCTTGGTCGGCATAAAATCATAAAATGATCCAAATTGGCAAATACTTACAATTGCGGGGAGTCTTGCCCGTCCCACGAGCAAGTTCCCCAATCATGTTGTAGTACATATAGACCTCGGATCCAGTCCCGCTGGAAGGACGGAGGGATCGGGGACCGGATGTGTTGGGATGCAGGGATTGACGAGGACTGAATATGTATATATATATGTAGGCCTGCAGCCGATCTCTTCAGTCTGAAGAGAACGGTCTGCAGTGACCCTGAACTCTTGACCTACAACAAATCACGCGTTTGGGAATGTAAGAACTTGTTCTGCTCACAGCGCAACCAATACTCAAAGGATTTGGGTGTTCTTGGGGTCGCAACTGCTTAGAATTTGTCTGGCTTGCCGCGGAAAAAACAGCCTGTTCGGAAATTCAGGCCGCATCATCAGTAAGTAGTGTTGCCGCCGGCTAAGCCGATCAATTTCAAAAAATCGATATCTAGCTCGCAATAAAATCGCGATAATTCTGAGAATATTTGGGGAGATGCATCCCTCAAGAAGTCGCAGGGTGTAATGTACCTTTGGGTCCTGAGGGGCATTTCTGTGGAAGTACAGGAGGGCACAGAAGTGAAAGATCCAAAGTCCGAAACCACATTTGGCCCCATCAGCCAAATCAGCAACCAGTCGTTCCACAGCATGTACTATTTTTAGCCCCTCGCACCCTTCCCATGTTAAGGTCAAGCGCCTTGAGCTCTATGGGAGGCTGCCATATTTCCTGCTGTGCTCTCCACGGTACACGCAGCGTAACTAGTGATGTTCGAGTCGGGAAGGGCTTGAAAGCCCGGGCTTGGGTCGGGATGGGAAGGACTTGGGCTCTGAGAAATGCCGAGCCCGACCCTACCTCTTTGGTCGGGCCCAGGTCGGGTCGGGCTTGGGCACAAGCTCGAGCTTGACTGCAATTTTTGTCAAGTGCTTTGAGGCAAGTTCTTACATTGGAATTTGTTAATTATTGCATGCCTGACCTTTCTGAAGGCTTAAGGCATTTTTAAACGGTCGTAGAGGACTTTGAGATGGCCTTGTGAAGTCGTCAATAGTCCTCCATCAACCAACGGAATGTTCCTGTTTCCCAGTTTAACCTCAACTAAGAGGTAATAAGAGCGTGAAAGTGTCTTGGGGATGTTCGGGGCCAAGGTATGTGATTACAACTTAGAGTCAACTGCGTCCAAGGACAACGCCACCTGAAGGCGGTAAGGGACGTCGCAGTACCGCTCTGTCCAGGAGGAGGGCGCTTCTCCGCGTTGCAGAGAATGAGACATCGGGTTCCGTACGCCATTTACGCAACGTACCGGTAAAGCTACCTACCTACCCACATACGCGACTTGATCGGGTTGGTAGGTCTCCTTTCCGTAAATCAATATAAAGACCCCCAAAACATGATTTGTGTGCTGCCCCAGAAATGCTCCTCCCAGTTTTTTTTCGCCATCGTGGCTGCATACACCCTATTACTTATATTGTGGCACCTTCTGCGTCGCCATCTTCTCAACAAACACCTCGGGTTGTTAGATCTTGCCAATATGAAGAACAGTCGTCCCCGCAATACGAAGATCCAAGGCTCGGCGGTCGTCTGTGGCGGCAGGTAATTCCACGGATTTTCTTGGTAATGGCCTGAACTAATCGGCATCCTCGGTAAGCATCGCTGGTTTATTGACGGCGCGCATCTGCCATGGCCATTTTGAAAGTGTTGTTGTGGTTGAGGCTGAGGCATGGGTCGCCTCGGAAGAAGGCCGAAAAGTGCACGGATGGGAGCGAAAACTTAACCGTTCACGCATTGTCCAGTACACCTCTCTCCACGGTGTGATCCCATGCCATATCGTGACGCTGTTTTGGATTCATTTGACCAGGATGTCAAAGTGCCTTATTTAATGGGCTGAAATGCCTGTTTCCGGACTTTGAAAAGGAATGCGCGATCTCCGATATCAGGTACTTTGTACATAACATAACCCCCCTGCCTTTCTGACGAAGCTTGCAGTGTTGCGCCAGCAGACTCTAGGTTTAACTTTTCCGGCGTGTTGATGCATGTCCCAGTGTCCGTGTTCAAATTCGGACTCCCAAAAACGATCTATGTTACACGGTGCGGATTTGAGACTCTCCTCAGGTTCGTTGCATGTATACATTCTACTGAGAGGCTGAGGGCGTGCGAAAATCAGACGTCTGGTCCTTAATCGTCATTCGTATCCCAACATTGAGTATATTTCGGGCACTGTCATCGATATTGGAGTGGATTCAACCGACTCGTCCCGTCTAAATAAGGTGGTAGTCAGAAGCGAATCTGGCCTCAAAGAGATCCCGGCTGTCCTCGTTGCAGGTGGGACCGTATCACTTGCGCTCCATGCTCAGTAGCTAACCATTGCGGAACAGATTGCACTGGACCCGCGCGCGCTGGCTTGAAATGGCTTGAGAGACACGGATACGGATATTCACCCCGCTATCCCTCCGGAAAGCTCCCGCTGGACCAGTTGAAGATCTCATTCAACCAGAAATTGCGTTATACATCGCTCTTGTTCAAAATCCCGCCCGGGTTACATGACCGCTTGCCTTTTCCCGAGGAGTACAAGAAAATCAAACCGATATACACGTTTCTCGAGGAGGACGTTGATAACGGCCGGGGGCTATTCGTGCTCATGAGGCCCGATGGCGATCAAAGTCGAGACCTCTAAATTACTACTCATTGCGTTTCTTATGCCTTGCTAGTTTTGGCGTTTGTGGGGCACCACGGTGGAGATATTAGACCATCGCCTACAAGTATCGGGGGAGTAAAGGAGTGGATCATGAATCTGAGGACTGTCGAGGATATTCCGTGTTGGATCTTTGAAATCCTGGACATGTTGGAGGAGATCGAAGACTCGGCGGTGGTTTTCCGTCCTAAAGCTTGGTACGCAGACCACACAGTGCAGTGCAGTCTGATATTTGACACCAGCACCCACGTCGTACATTCGGTATCATAAAGCCACCAACCTTCCTTCAAACTTTATTGCTGTAGGAGACAGTATCATGACGGGTACGTTATAACCGAAATATTGCAGTATATGCTTATATCAACATAGTCAACCCGACCTTTGGGTAACCAGACTCTCTTCGTCTATAGCCACCTCATTAACTCCAACTCTAGAGAGGGTTGCACCAAGGCCTTCAGAGGAGCACTTTGTCTCCATAACGTCTTGCGCAGGGTCAAAACAACTAGAAATACTCTCCCTGCCAATTTCTCAACGAAATTCTTCCTAGAACAATTCGACAAAATCGATTGGGCTTGGCAAAACACGCGCCTCATGGGTTCGCTTATATCTTGGCTCCTTGTGTAGTCTCTAACGACTGGTTAAGACTATGGTATTCCAACAACCGAGCCGCTCCCGGGAGAAAGTCTTTCCTCTGGATCTTACCTGCGATGGTATATTGCGCAACTCCAGCGGCTCTCCATCACGGTATGTGGTGGCGACCATGAAGCTTGACATTGGACGCCTAAAAATATGATTAGGATGACGACGCGGCCTGGGCATTGTATAATTCGTCCCACGGAACAGCCTCTCCGATCGATGCTTTATACCCGAGACTGGTGTTGAAAATATTGTGGTGGGCATCTGTGCGATATTTTGTCTAGTTGAACGGAGAGCTTCCGTGTGCCTTCAGGGGCCCCCGGGCCCTGTTTACAGGGAATGATTTGAGAAGGAATGAGAGATGTCAGATGTCCGCTCAATTCTTCCATGTTAATACTCAGATGAAAGGAAACTCGTCACCAATCTCTGGTTGGTTCCTCGCTTTCCGTGTCGACAGATTCACAAATTGGCAACCAAGTTGAGACTCAAACCCTTGAGCTCATGTGTTATGTCTAGCATCTTGAAAAACTTGAAAAAAAAATGCCATATGCAGTAGGAAAATCGAACACACACAAATAAGGATCTCCAGGGGTAGAGGTATAGGTCTGCAGCCTCCTGAAAAGTAACCAGGCACTAGAAAAAACCTAAAAAGACAGTTCGAACTGAAATTTTCACGGGCTATCACGCCAATAATACCCGGTCAAAACCCGAGTTGAAATGGCTCAACTAGGGTCAATTTACTGGTTCGCTGTGAAATCTCGGCATGCAGTGCCGGCTTTCAATTGCAAATGTTTGGATTTGTGGGTGATGAGCCCGAAATCCCGGCACACCTTGCCAATGTTCCATTGCAGCTGTTTGGATTGGTATGGAGAAGTCTGTAGCCTCCTGAAAAGTAACCAGGGCATTAGAAAAAAACCTAAAAAGACAGTTCAAACTGAAATTTCACGGGCTATCACGCCAGCAATACCTGGTCAAAACCCGAGTTCAAATGGCTCAACCAGGGTCAATTTACTACGTCCACTTCTATTCCGGCCCTCCACGAATATATTCAACATATTGGTGGATTTCACAACACAACGGACGGCATCGACTTCCTCTCTATGATTTATCAGCTGCTTAATTGGGCCTCACATGTTCCATCTGGAGATGGCGTGGTGCCCGAAATGCAGCAAGCCATCATGAATTTGGAAAAGGTTGGGAAGCCGATTTTGCATATTTGTCACCAGTGTTGGCATGTCCGGGTCAAGCAAATATTAAATTTGCGGAAGGAGCCCATAAACCTCTTGAATTCATGTGCACGACGGCTTTCCTTCTACGCTCTGGGCTTCATTCTTGCTTCCTAGTGTGGATTTCCTGTCTTGACCACATATTGCCCACGACGGCAGCAAGTCTTGGGGGAATTGTGGTGGATAGCAGTGGCAAGCACTCGGGCCTGCTCCACGCGAAGCTGGACCGTCGGCACGGAGTGCGGACTCTCCACGACCCCCACCAGTGCAGGGGAGGATATATCTTATGTCTGAGCGACATGAGGAAGATCGCCGGTATCACCACCTCCTCCTCCACGACAGAAGAAAAAGAGGCGGGATTTGTTATGCTAAGCGTACCGAGAATGGGTGCGGAGGCTTAGCCATATCCTGCTCCTTCTCGACGCGCTCTTTTTCACGTCTAGCCTTCTCCACGAGGTCGTCTTGAGCAGCCTTCAAAGAGCGTTCACAATATACATCGGCCCGTGCACATAGGGCGCAGAATGTTGCTGTTGTTACCCTGAGTAGCTTACCCGAGGGTGGTACGATCAGGCTGTTCCGCCGTCTCTGTGGCTTTCCACATTGGCCTTTCACCGAAAATAAGATTGTAGGACGCCTATAACACCTATCTAAAGGGAATGTTCAGGCCATTTTTTTTTCATTGTGGCCTATAAAATATATTCCGAATGCCTGGTTTTCACATGCTCCTAGAAAAAAGTGACTTGATATGGAGAGCCAATTGCATGCTGCAAATTGACAGATGATCCCCAGCACTATTCTGAGCAGTCCTGTCTCTTTGGAATTGTCCACGCTGCTCTGCTGGTTAAACCAGAGGTCACAGAGCTCTCCATATCAAGGGTGGCAGTAATGGAGCCACAGGTCAAATCAAAAGTGCGATATTCTTGCTTGTGGGGAGTCCACAGCAACAATTTAAGCCCTGGCTGCCATATTCTTGATCCACAATTAAGGTTTGATGAGAAAACCTTAAATTCTTCAAGTGTTTGCTTGTTCCTGCCAAATACAGCTGGTTTCAGGCGCCCCTAGAAAACCGTGACTTGATATGGAGAGCTGATGGCATGCCGTAAGTTGACAGATGATACCGAGCAACATTCTAAGCAGCCCGGTCTCTTTGGAATTGTCTGTGCTGCCGTGCTGTTAAACCAGAGGTCACAGAACTCTCCATATCGAGTGTAACAGTGCCAGAGTCACGGGTCAAATCAAAGTCCGATATTCTCACTTGCGGGGAGTCCACAGCAACAATTTGAGCCCTGGCTGCAATATTCTTGCTCGCGGGGAGTCCACAGCGATTCATAACTGTTCAGATCTTCATACATCTTTATTTACCCCTTCGTTTCCTTGAAGTATAATATCACCGCACTTTGAGGTTTCCTTTCGGGAAAGAACTGGATTCTGCCTACGCGCAGGGGATTCATTCAAAAATGGTACAGCTCTATACGAGTTCGGCTCCGAGAAGAGTACAGCAATTGCGTGAGTCAAATATCCGCGAGCAAGGGTTTAAACGCCGATGACGCGCAGAATTCCACTTTTTTAACCTCGTACCTCGGTGTGGTTAAGTCTGTTAGTAGCCGTGGGGGTCAATGTAAGATTTTCGATTCTGATTAATAACGCCAGTTGATGCGAGTGATGCGAGCTGGAAACAATTGTGACCGCTTAACATGTTACGGCGGCTTGTTGCGGCCATCGACGGCATATGTGTGTACATGTGGTTTTCGTTTCATTTCTGGTATATACCCCAAGATCTTGCCACTTCTCAATGTTGTGCACTCCAAAGTACTCGTCGAGAGCTCGACACTCGTTCAGTGCGGACGGGCTTTCCCACGTAAAATCACCAGCAGTCCATCGGACGTGAAACTTCAAGGTACTGTAGACACGTGGTTCTCGATGAATTGAGGGAGTACTACGGTGGTCTCCGTTGCATGGCATTTGATATGGAACCTTCGCCACGGAAGAGTAATTGACACATAGTCAAGCGCAACTCTCTGAGGCTGGTGAATTTCCCAAAATCTTAACTGGACCCTCTGACGCACGGCTGCCTCGTTGACGAAACTGAACCCAACAACATCGAAGGCGGGGATCCGATCTCGGATATTTCTCCTTCGCTCAGTGGATTCCGTATTCTTCTGAATGCGCTGCAGCGGCAGATCTTTGGAAACGGGAAATTATTATGTGGAAAACGCAAGCGAGACTTCGAAGCTTGGACCACCCACCCTCGCTAGCGAGGCATTCTCTGGCCCCATTTCCACGATCGGCCTCCGCAAAGTAACCCCAGACACTTATCCATCTGACCGAGCTCGCCGCGTCGTGGTGCCAGTGGAAACTAAATGGTCATCGATCCTTCCCTGGAGTAAGGCCCACCATGCCGGATGGCAGTCAATGCAGGTTATCTCATTAACGGAGTTTTCATCGACGAAAACAGCTATTGGTGACCGCAACCTGCCCAAAAGAAGAGAAGCTTATCGGGCGGAGTGCCTAAACTCGCACTCCATGAGGACATACAAACAATATCTTGCGACGGGGACTCCCTGTCCAGTCAACCGAGCATACAACCGAGCATATGAATGATGCGACGGTGAGACTACTTTCGCAATCCGTGGAATGGCATCGGTAACTCCTAATCCAGAATCCCATCCACTCCGACCTCACGGTGGTTTCGGATGATTTCGGGGACTGTCGGTTTCCATTCGGGCGGCGAGAAGGGGAAAGGAGTGTCGTCGCGTGAGCCCGTGGCTTTCTGGAGCGCAGAGGGAAGGATCGTAGCTGAGGGAGTGCCTCGAGCCTATTGCGCATGTTCATTCTCGTGCTATGTTGATTGAACTTGCAAATTCCAGCCGATGATTTCGACACCGTCTCTGATGCTGTCGACGAAGGTAACCCTCCGGAAATCGTTACTCTCACATGCTAACAGCAACACCTTGTCAATATCCTGAAAGGAAAGGTTTGGGACGACCTAGTCCAACAGATATCGTCAATCTAGGCAGCGTTACTTCGTGTCCGTGTTCAAGTCAGATGTCTTGAGATCATTCACTCGAGGGCTCGTGATAACTTGAACTTCCTTTCCGGCCGGAAACAAATTCCCAACTCGAACACGGGCTGTTTGTTATTCTCCTTGAAGCTTCGGGTGGTGGAACGCGAGGCCAAAGAAGCCGAGGAGCTGAAGGAAGCGGAGCGGCTGGAACGTGCAGCAGAGAGGGAAGCAAAGGCGGCGGGAAGGAAGGAGAAGGCGGCAGAGAGGGAAGCAGCAAAATCCGCGCGGGCTGGCGATGCTCAATCGGGGACGCGAAGACCGGCGGCGGAAAGAAACGCAAGGCAAAGGATGTCGATCCGGATTTTGCAGAGGGAGGGGAGGAGCTGGAATATCGGCCGCGGCCTTCAAAGTCGCGCACAGTGGACAAGAGCAACAAATAATATATTATTGCACGTCCAAGTCTGTACACTGTCATGATCACATCAGATGTTCGTGTCAGAGCTCCTCCTCTGCTTCCACGTCCTTGTTGAACCACTATACCTGACTGTACTCGTCCTCCACTGGCTGAGATCCATCGTCGCAAATGGAGTTGGTTTGCCGCATACCTTAGAATCCAATTATAAAATCGGCTATGTACTTACATTCGGACAAGACGTGCCTTCGCTTCGCTCCGGCATAAGTGCTCGGATTTTGTAAGCCTCAGCTTAAGAGGCAACTGACCGTTGCTGAAAAATTATTAAAGAACAGTGTACGGTCGTTCTGTATTTTGCAAACTTCGTGACAACTGTGACCATGGGTTCAAAAGTACTCGAGTGTAGGAAACATATTCGAAAATATCATCAATCCACACAAAGTGTGTACACATACTATGGGCCATACAATAAGTCACAGTCCAATGCGCAAACTCCCCTCTTTCATCTGTCACGATAGACTACTGTATAGCATGCCGCGAATGGAATTAGAGAGTTACAGCAGAATGATTAAGCACCCATCGACAAACGACTGAACCAAAACCGGATGGTCAGACACTCAAACTATGGGAAAACATGCATCATACCGGAGAGCAGGCTCGAATAGGGGTAAAGTATTACAACTCTGTTGATTCGCTTGTGAGCATTGAGCTCCAGAACATATGGAATTACTTAATACTCGCCTCGCTCCTATTGCGGCGCGGGTAGACGATGGTACAACATTGCAACAGTTGGACAATCTGAAGTAAAAAAAGCAAATCTAGAGCATCTACAATTACGCTGGCTCACAGGAAGCCTCAGAAGTCGGGAAGCAACCTGTGAATATAACTGAGAAGTCGGTAAAAAATATCGGAGGAACCTAAGAGCATGAAAACGTTACCTCATCGAGGAATGAGTAGAAGGAGGTGGACAGGCTGAGCTGCACGAAATCGGCCACACTTACCAATGCCAACCCCATCGAAAAATAGGCTGTGCGCTTTCTTCTGGTTGGGTGCTCGCAGCCTATACGGGTGGTTAGTTAGTAGATTATAAGACAACCGGAGAGTGGAACAGGACGGACGATGCAATTCAGCACAGAATACATTGCAGCATGCTAACAAAGATTTTAGCAAAATAATGGAGCATAGAAATTCTGACGAACCTGCCGTATCATGGGCTACTACTACACTACAACATTTATTACCGCAACATGGGTCTTGGAGAATGTCGGCGATGTTTGAGGCCAGAGTGAGACGTAAAGGAGTCGGTTAAATGATGTGAAAAGCACACATAAATGACCTACACGAATTTCCGAGGATGCAGGCAAGCCAAGGAGTAGCTGAGTCGTGCGAGAACAACGGCCTAGGATTGGCACGGAACCTATCCCGGCTCAACTCCCAAATAACGGATTGAGTGCGGTGTTCTCGAGTCAACTTCGTCATGGGCGTGTTAGCAAAATACGGATTGAAATAGCAGAAGCACGGTACGTAGTACCAAAGGTTGGGTCATGAGAACTTCAGGATTCGAATACAATTTGTGCTGGCGCATATGATGGTTGAGTTTGATTATTGTGGACAATCAGGAAGGTGCTTACCTCAACGAGCTCGGTCGGCTCTAGATCCAGGAGCTCGATGACATGGAAAGATAAATTACAGCAGCGGGCTTACCAGTGAGACATTCGATGGGAGAGATCCAGGGGGCGCATGCGAATGGTCATGATGACTGACGCGATGTGTGAGTGCGTGATCTGTAAGGATAATGAACGAACATCCTGACCATCAGAGCTTGTTGAGGAACACAGATGAAACAAACTCAACTGGGATGTGCGCACAGAGGCGACGACTCGGACGACGTGAAGGTTCAGCTAGGAATTAGTATACGCACCTACCCCAATGGTCAGCTCAGAAGCCGTGGTTAGCATGGATTATGTTACCTGTGCGAACCGCGCAGTTGAAGGTGCAGCTGTGTCGGAAGCCAGGAGAGAAGCTTTACAGGCCGATTCTGGCAACGATAGAGGAACACGGCGTGAGCCGCACTTGCAGCATGGAATTGCAGTAAAAGCCATGGTCAAGAGGGCGAGATCAAGCGTGCACTTGATTCTTGAGGGGAAAACCTTGAATGCTTGAACGGAAGTTGCATTGGCGTTCTTCAGGCTTGCGAATTAGGTGCTCATTCACACTTGATGATGGTTGAGGTATGTAGACCGGGGAAATTTAGGACGATTGGGAGCAGAGAGATAGGGGCAGAAAGCAAGAGGCGCCGAGGGGACACGACGCCGCGTAGTAGATATATGTTGACGTGGCTCCACATGTACAGCAGTGGAAGGATGGTGGAGGAGCGGAGAACTCTGGAAATGGCATAGCTCGAGGCTGTAAAATTATTTGACAGACACTGCCTTGCAAAATGGAATCCTCGCTTCCATTGGGTGTGGAAATAGGCTGCAAGGCAGGACGCAGAATGCAAGGAACGTAAATGGAGCTCAAGAAGCTGATGGTAGAACATTCCATCAATGAGTTTTGGCAAAAGATTAAAGATACGAAATCGGCTGCGTGAACTGCGTGCTGCGGAGAAAAGAACTGCGCATGGGTCACTTGTCCTATCGCAAATGTAACGGCGTGCTGCACAGGACAGAAAATCGAAGATGGAAGGGGTTAATCCAAGGACCAAAAGGAAGAGCAGAGGGGAAGCAAAAGGAGGATGATTATACGCGGATATTGCACAGCCGAACGAGCAAAATGTTAAAGAACACTTACTTAATTTAGCACATGATTTGATCATGGGTTCAATTGGTCTGAGGCAGCGTGGAAAAGAAGAAAAAGCCAAAGGAGTTAACGCTGGATGAAAGGCAGAGAAGCGAGAAGGGCATGGATATAAGGGGAAAGAGCACAGCATTTCTACCATCTCGTTAAAGAACGAATAATCTTACCCGAGGCCTGGCAGCCGGATGATTGTCGGAGGATGCCGATGCCGGAAGCTCTCGGATCGCAATCCCCATCGATCAATGCTGCGATGCGACATTCGCGCCGCCATCCCGCATGAAATTCTGCGTCTCCACGCCGGTGATTCTATATATAGCCAACATGGGTGATTTGGCAACGGGTGGCGTGACTTTTGATTTGGTTCGAAACGGCAATTCCCGATGTCACCAGAGGCATAAGCAAGCACGCGACACGCAGTTTTGCAGTCGGAATTTGCTGGATGAGGGCCAGGGGAATTTCACCAAGACTGTCATTTCAGATTTTTTTTATTGTGCCCTCCTCGTTGAGTGCGAAGGCTTAAGTACGAGGGTTTCGTGTGTTCTGGAGGATATTGGCCCGGACTGAATACAATGATTTGGAATCACGGCGGAATACTACATACATCCCCCTCGGGGCCGGAAATGTGCCCGAAGCCGCGGTATATATTGCACTCGTCAAATTGTTTGAAGCGCGCCTCCTTTTTCTTGTCATGTTGCACGCGCAAGCTTGGTAGACTCTAAAACTCACTCCCGGGACCTCATTCAGCTGGTTGGGATGGAGCTCTCCAAACCCATGATCGGTATTTATTTTTCAGTCTCTAGAGGCGATCAATTTTTGAAAGGCCATGACAGAATATGTTGTTGAATGCGTTGAAACAACCGTGGGAACACGCGATGCAGCGATCAATTTCGCTGAAAAACAAACGCACAGCCGATTTTGCGGACCTGGTGTCCAAGGTTTTGGCACGGGCGGAAGTGGGAATGCCAACGCTTTTGGTGGCGATTGTGTACGTGTGCAGAGCAAGGGCCCACCTACAAATTGCATTTGAGCAATGGGCTTTGGAGAGAGTTTTCCTGGGAGCGCTTATCGTCGCTTCCAAATATCTCAATGATTCGACGCTAAAAAATGTGCACTGGGCATTGTGCACGGAGATATTCGGCAAATCCGAGATCGGCTTGGTAGAGCGAGAGTTCCTGGAGGTGTTAGACTTTCGACTGGGCGTGAAGGAGAATGACCTCCTTGCGCATCACGCAATGATCACAGGCAAGCTTTCAGAGCCGGGGCATGACGGAAGGGGTATTAAAAGGGAGAGAGAGTGCACAGTCCAAACCAAAAGTAGCAAGCGATGTAGAGGCAAGTTAATAAATGAGACTGGTCCCATTCAGGGGGAGTGTTTGGGATGTGTTTTTGGACTGTGCCATTCTTTGCCTGCATGTCATCCAATGTGGACACATTTGTGGGCATATTTGTGTACACATTTGTTGATTTATTTGTGGATGTACAGATAGATTTAATACCCGATGATCTGATGTAGATATATATGTAGGCCAGCATCGTCCTGAGTCCTCAGTTTCTTGCTGTTGATTTCAGGCAAAGTAATTACTTCCCATTCATCAATAACATGTGATTTTTCAGAAAACCACAATTTATTTTATTACGAGCCAACGAAACAGGTGAGATATGCGGTAAGTTGCGTGAAAGCTCATGAAAACAATATTTCCGGCTCACGTCGGCCTCTCCGACTCTGGTGATGCACTCTTCGTGCCGAAGGTGCTGCCAGGTGTTTGGGGTGATCCGAACGATACGGCTCAGTCCGTTCTGTCTGGAACAATGCGCGTGCCGCTGGGACAACCCAACAACAAGCTGAAGGCGCATCCCCAGCGCAAGCGCAACCGAGGGACAGCCCAAACTCAAAGCCTGAAGCTTCAAAGAAGAGAATACAAAACTTTTAGTAGAATTATACATCTAAGAATTCAGAGTGAAGTGGAACTACGATGTCGATTCGGCGCCAATACACCAGGAACGCATCTGATGACCATCGGCCCATGTACTGAACTACCACGGGGTCAACTCCTCCAATCAGAAACTCCGTTGTCCCTCCGATGCGGAAGGAGTGGCCAGTGCGTGATGGGAACCCGAGCCGCATCCATATGGTGTTGCAGTGCTGAAGCAGTTTCTTGCGCGTTAGGCAGATTAGGTTCCCATGGGTGTACGATGTGAGAAGAGCGGCAAATCCGACGGGATGTTATTGACGCGTAGGTGGTTCTCGACAGCTTCGATGTGGTCTGACGGCCCGCGTTGTCGGCAGAGCATCGCGTCGTCTCCCCTGTCTCCCTTCGTTTTGGTATGAGGAAGGTGTAGGATGCGAGAGCCCGCAGGTGTGGAAGAAAGTGCGAGATCTGATCCCAACGGAATGCGGCCCCGAATGGAATGTGCCTTGTGTTTCTGAAAGGATTCGCCAAGTCCCAATTGGCCCCAGAACGCGCAGCATGCTGTGGCGAATATGGCTGCATCCTTGGGATCTTTGTGGTTTAGGTTGCTGTCGAGGACATTCAGCATTTCCTCTCGTGACCGGTGGGCGCTGCTCATGTTTTCGACGATTCGGGTGTCATGTTCTCGACGCTCGCAGGATGTACCGTAGGCGGATGCCGCTGGGCCATTCAACGTCGTTGATAATATGCCAGGCCTTGACTGCTGCTACTGCACCCCTGGCCGTTCCTCCTGCTACCCTCGCCCGCGCGCGCAAATGCGCAGAGTACGAAGTCATCCGCTGGAAGGCGTTGTTCTGGGCTGACTCCTTCGGCATCGCAGAAACGGTGGAAGGCGGCGAGGACTTTGGCCATATTTCTTCAGCGTCGGGTCGGCCCATGCCCTGCTCAAGGCTGCTTGGACCTTGGCTTCAATTGGTGCTGAAAGTCGTGTACGGCCTGCGGGTGTGGGAGCGATGTTTCGGGCTGAAGGATTCCGTAGCGAGCACGAAGTTCCTTGTCTAGTGTTTCCTTAACTGCTTGGTGACAGTGTCATAGAGCATTGTGTTGTTGTTTCGAGGATGGCGAGGTAGCGCAGGAAGATTTGGATGTCACAGTCACATATCTGTGACTTGTCTCCGTCGCATACTGTACATACATACGCTTCCCAACATTACATTGAGGTCTCCGCCGAAGAGGTGCGGGCGTCGTACTCTCGGGTGGTCTTCAAACCATTTCTTAATATCTTTCCAGATTTTTTTTCGTTCTCCGCAGGCGCGTTTGGTGCATACTGTCCAAATGGCCCACAAATCGTACCTATGGTGCCGGTCACCTAGCTACCGCACCCTCGTGTTTGAAATTTCGCGCCCTCCATTTTAATCTAATTCCTTATCCCTCTTACAAACGTTCTCCACTTGAACATAGAAGAAGAACTGTAAGAGAAATTTTCCAAGGGGTTCCGGGCCGGTCAAGCCGTGACCAAGGGCAGGAAAGTTAAAAAAAAAAAAAAAAAAAAAAAAAAAAAAAAAAAAAAGCCTGTTTCCAAACTCGATTCGAGGCTATACCGTCCGACGAGTTTGGGCGCGGGAAAGCTATCTTCAAATGTGTAGATGGCTCACCTTTCATGGAGGCAACTCTATCTGGTGGGATGTATCATGTCGAGTTTGAGGATGGGTCAGTTACCGCTGCGGTCGCGAAAATACGGCGAATCCGGTACTCCGCCGAATTTGTACGCATCCGGCCAGACCGCTCCCATCGGATGTCTGAGTTGTGATGGAACGGACCCCACTGGATCCCAGGACTCTTTGGTGCCGTACGGGGCGCCGATCGAATGCTCATACCCAGTATCTAGTATAAATCCTTTCATCGTTACTCAAAGTTCAATGATACAGTGTAATTGGCACCCGTCCAATCACAAGAGGACGATCAGCCCGGAAACGACACTGCCAGTGGTCATGATCGACTCTGACTCTGCACCAAAGTCCCCGGACACCAGCACGATCTCACGCTCCGTGAGCTCGGTCTCTTCCCTCAGCCTATTGTCTTCCTCACCCACAGCGGTCTCTGTTCAGGCTGGCAAACGACAGAAATTGGTCATGCTGCCCGCTGCCCATACGGAATCAGCGAGTGCGCCACTCGCCGCGGCCTCCCCTTCCCGACCTCTCATTTTCGTGAATCAGAGCACTCGAGCGACCTACAGAAGCTAGTAAGTCATTGTTTTGGAAAACAAGTGACGTGGTACTTGCAATCTTTTTCTATAGTAAGGTTGCGATTGATGCGATGGCGGTGGATGAGTCCGTGGTGCCCATGGACCTGGAGGAGGCCACAAAGATGATTTCGGCTGCAGGCGACAGATAGGCAGTGGGGGGTATGCATATTCGGAGCGAAGCGGAGATACATTCATGCTTCTGCGGACATAATTTTTTTGTTACCATGGCTCGTGCGTGGCTCACAAGACGTTATTCATTGGTCCTCATTTCTTGACGCAGTTTTCTCATTGGTCGACACTTTGAATAAATCGATTTTACTGGTGCCACTTTGGCCTTGTTTATTGTACAGACAGACCTAAGCGAATATCGCTTGTTTCTTGCGCTCTTGTTGCCACTCCGCTTGAAGCACTTTTTCAATTTCTTTGCTGTCGTGTCATCTGGTGCTACTGACGTCTCCTGCTGCTATCTGCAAAACCCTAGAGCACCTCCGAAAAAAGTTCCCAGCTTCCACACGTCAATCAATTCCCTTCTACGGTAATCTGGCTTCACTTTCCACAGCCTTTTACCGGGCGCTAGGGCCAAATGACGTCAGGTGGAGTCAGGGAGAAAATTCCGAGAGCGCTCTAGGGTTTTGCAGTTAGCTGTCAGCAAAATGGTGGATTCCCCTGCACCTGAACCAGTTGGGTTTCAGTTGAGGTTCAGGTTCAGTAATTCCGGTGAACCTGAACCCTGAACCTGGCGTTCAGTTCGGTTCAGTTCAGGTTCGAACCCATTTTCCGAACCGAACTTTTCCAACACTACTTCCGCATGCATATGCATCGCTGTTTGGGATTCTAGATGTCCTGGGACTTATCCTGTGCGACCTACGTCCGGCTGTGGAACCTGCAATACGACTCCTTCGGCCAATTGGGCTGCAAATACAGGGATCTCGCATCCCTCGCTCGGACATGCAGAATGTTCCGTGCTCCTGCCCTGGACGTATTGTGGAAAACTCAAACTTTGGGGAACGTTTTTCGCTGCTTTCCGGCCGGGCTCATCGAGGAGACATCTGAAAAAAGGGTGAGCGCCGCTGCGCCGCCCCATGCATGTGCACGGAGACTCACACGAGAGTACTAGACACTTGTCCTCGCCCGATTCATTGTCGCAGACGATTGGGACAGACCTCGAATCTATACCGAACGAATCAGGGAGCTCTGCACTGAATCTTTGGCATCTTTTTCCCACATCCTCCGAACGATCGGGCCAGAGCTTCCCGGAGACCTGTTCCCCAGACTCACGGGGGTTTACTGGCGCGAATTCGTCTTCCCCGCGTTCAGCTATAATGGCTACAGCAAAAATATATATCATCGTGCCAAGCTACCCGAGCTACAGTGGCTACTTCATAAAAGATAAATAACCACCCCAGAGATGTTACCTTGTACGGCGGGGCGCCGCTATAAGTCTCCCCATCCCAACATCAGATTTTTCCAACCCCAGTTCATCCAACCCCATAACATCCAACAACTGAGCTGACTGCCTTCTGCTATCAGCTCCCAAGGTATCGCTGCCATCCATATCTGAGCCTTGGCGCATGTTTCTCAGATGCTCTGCGACTGCAATCCGAAGAGCATCCAGCTTAGCGGCTTTGTTCTTCAGCCGGTAGTTCCGCGGTATCGCTGGCATTCCTTCTTTCCAAAACTTCCGATATTTATCCAGCTGTTCGTGAATCTTTGTAACCGTCAGTGTGCGTATCTTATTCTCGCTGAGTATGAGTTCATCTGAAAAAGAAGGTGTTTGGTAGCATTGTGTTCCATTCTTTCCGTTCATCGGCAAGTCCAATGTCTGAGGTGCAGATACTGTATATCAGAGCCAAACGTATCATGGATGAAGAATGCGGAATTCTTCTCACAATCCGGGACAGAATCTCGAAGATGAAAGCGGAGAGATCATTATTATTGCAGGCAGTCCCAAGCTGCTTTTGTGTCATGCACAGCCGCTAGCGACTGGCTCAATTCACGAATGGAGGGGAAAAGCTGCAGATTTTGTTCGCGTGCCGGTGTCGATCAAGTACTTACATACCTTGCGCAAGCGCCGAGCGGAATCTATACCAACGACACTTTCCAAGATCTATGAATATTTCAAGTTAATAAAATTAAATGATTCAATGGCGAAGCACAGATAATACCCACCCTACCAATCAAAAAGTTGGTTAAAGCATCCCCGTTGAATACCTTTTATAAGTATGAACAGATGAGCTTAAAGTAATTGCATAGTTGTCCAGACACGTACCAACAAAGCCACGTTACCTCTTAGCATCTCGTATATTTCGTTTTCATCCACATGAATCCAGCCACGCGTGTGGACTCGATGCGAGTCACATCGGTAAGGATGGCACTCAATGAGGGCAACAGCTTACAAAGAAAAGATGGTTTAGAATTGGGCTAAATTTCAAGGAGGTACAGTAAATTACCATCGACAGTGTAAATATATTCTGTTCAGTGCCATTGGGGATCGAAGGCTGTAGCGGGGTTAGTTGAACAGCTGCGGACGATTTTTCCATATTTTCTGTTCACATTTTAAAAACATGTCTGTGCTGTTATTATATTTCCACACGGGATCCAAACTCCCTTGTTCCATAGTGTCGTTGTTCCAGACTCGGGTGAGGAGTTCTCCGCACCCGCCTGGGCTCGGGCTCAGTCGATTGTACCCAAGCATGGTTCAGATGTTCAGAATCATGCCCTGGAGTCAAAGCATCACTCAGTGGGGCACAAGACGCACCCATCCCAAGTGACGATACCGTCCTATTAGGTGGTACTACATTTGTATCTTGCTGTCCAAGCCGTACACACGCTGCAGATCATCTGCTGTTCGCACAGGCTGTTAACAATCTTCGCCATGTGGCGTACGAAATGCACGTATGGTGCCGGCAACTTAAACACCGCCACATTTGGACAGTGGCCAATTTGACCCAAAAAATTTCCGGATCCCAGATTTGCTGGAAAGTCGTTTGCCGCATACTTTGAAAAACCGTGGGAAAGATGTCACTTTGCGTGACTATGCGTGACCTCCCGCCAAAAGCGTGACATGTGGCCATTTGCCAATCGGCGCAAAAAATAACTTGCTCAATTTTGATCCAAATAAAAATCCCTCTGACAGTTTTAGTCCTTGCATGAAAAGGAGTGTTTTCGACAGAGGGATAAGAAATTGGGTCTAGCTCCTCTAATCCTCCGCTTCGAGCAGTGACTGCTCTATCGCGTCTAAACGCTCTTGGTGAGCCCACATACGCCGTAGCTTCCACTGGTTCGTCTGGGCATCTAGCACCCGCGCCTCCTCCTCCTCCTGCATCCGAAACTCCTCCTCCTCCTCCTCATCCCACGTTCCGATGTAGCCTTTGAAGATGGCACCGTCGCAGTCGTTGCCGAATGGACTGTAGAATGCCATTGCCAGCTTGAGGTTGGACCTGGCGAGGTACCGGCTGTGGGGTGGAGAAAGGGACCTGGGGTGGGGCGGAGATAGGTCACCTAGTCACCGCTACCAGAATTTAGTGGCCAAATCGGCTGGAGAATTTTTTTTGAATTAAGTGTACCTCTGAAGGGATTTTAGGCATACTTTTGAATGTATTATAGACCTTTTCAAATCTCACCGTCGCGCCCCCGAGAGGCCGGTGGATGAGTAGGAATCTATAGCGTCATTTTGTACTTATTTATGGCTCTGACAGAGCTTTTCTTAATATAATACTAGCGGTTCGCGGCCGGCTTCGCCGGGCCGCTCTCCGCTTGGCTAACAGCAGACATCAACGTAAAAGGAGATTGCCGGCGGAGTTTGAAGGCTTCGGACAGCGTAATTTTATAAAGAGGGAGATGTGCATGTGGCCAAATCGATAGGCAACTTTTTTTTTGCTCACTCAGTTTTGCAGTAAATAAAAATCCCTCTTACAGATCTTCTTGGACGTTGAAACAGAGCACATTTGTAAGAGGGATAAGAAATCGGATCAAATTTGATGCCGTAAAATTTCAAACATTAGCATGCGGTGACTAGGTGACCTGCACCATAAGTGGCCTAGATCATCATCATCTCGGCACCCAGACACAAATAGACCCAGTTAGATCCGGTTTCATCCGGCTAGGCAGTGAAGCCGGTGTACCACCCGATCTGCCTACATACTTATTTATTGAAGGTATGGACTGTTAGAACACACACAGTTCCACACCGGAATGTCATAGAACCGATTCTTCTGTTGTCATATCGCTGTAATTGGGAAGCTGGATTGACCTAAAAACATGATGGTATGAATTGTATTCAAGTCTGATGTGTTACCGGCCGAGACAGTGGTAAGGGGAGAAGCACTTGCTATCTATTCGTCCTCAAGCATCTGCCTGATGAAGAGTTCCCTGTACTGGATGTATGTAAAAGTCCTAGGTCTAGGTGCTAAGCTCTGTCATATACTTGATATCTTCGGCTAAGAAAAGCGTGAGGATTAAAAATAAAGTAGCAGCAAGTCGGCGTGGTAACCCGGATGCCTACATTATATGATAACCAGATGAGCATCGACACGGTACCAGGCTGCAAAAAACATGAGGTACATCCAATTTAAAGATGTCAACTTGACTACACATCAAGTCGCCGCCTACTAAGCCATATACGTGTTATGAAAAAAAAAAAAGAATCGACACATGTTGCCTTCTCGTTGAATTCCACTTTTGCATCTGCATGAACGTCTGCCGGATCTTGTTCTTCGAGGCCTGTGAGATGTTTTTATGAGCAAATGGGTTTCAATAAGCCCGGAGCAGACAGAGTCGAGGGTGGGAGAGGGGAGCAGCGGGCGCAGTCGCTTTCAGTCCCGTTCATGGCATCAATGCACATGAACGCGAAACGATTTTCGCATTTGGACGAAAACCAACTTGACACTCGACAGGTTGCGACTTTTATCCCCCAAAACCCAAACAGAGGTCGCAACTGGCCAGATTGCGACTTTTATCCCCCAGAACCCAAACAGAAGTCGCAACTTGGACGACCTTGATCCCCCAGAACCCAAACAGAGGTCGCCACTTGTCAGGTTGAGACGACTTTTATTCCCCAGAACCCAAACAGAGGTTGCAACTGGCCAGGTTGCGACTTTTATCCCCCAGAACCCAAACAGAAGTCGCAACTTGGCAGGTAGCAACGACCTTGATCCCCCAGAACCCAAACAGAGGTCGCAACTTGGCAGGTTGCAACTTTGATCCCCCAGAACCCAAACAGAAGTCGCAACTTGGCAGGTTGCAATGACCTTGATCCCCCAGAACCCAAACAGAGGTCACAAACTGGCCAGGTTGTGACTTTAATCCCTCAGAACCCAAACAGAAGTTGCAACTTGGCAGGTTGCGACGACCTTGATCCCTTAGAACCCAAACAGAGGTCGCAACTGGGCAGGTTGCGACTTTTTATCCCCCAGAACCCAAACAAAAGCCAACACTGGTGTATCCCTTCAGAACATGTGTGGCATGCAACGGCAGTGCTTATGATTGGCTATGATTGTATAAATGTTCATCTGCAAGGAACGAACGTTCCACTCACCAAGCAATACAGAGAATGTAAAAGCTTCTTTCATGCCCCAGGTAGAGAGCTTGGAGGAGACTACCAATTGAGCGCCAATGATGCTATGTCAACGCTTGACCTATAAAGCATCGATAAAATATCAACAAACTCAAAATTTAAGGTGGAAAGAAGAAAAAGGGTATGAGTACCCAGCCTTGACTGCTCTCGGAGAATTTTGACAAGAGAGAACCACGCTCTGCCGATGCTAATTCACGGTGCATTATGTGTGAACAGTATGAAAGAGGGTGATCAGACCTCGGTCAGGGGCTGCCATGTGGCTTTGTGAATGAACGATGGCAGAGGGGCAGGCAAACTATAACAAAGGAAGAATGGGGCAGAGGCCAAATGGGCATGCACATCATAGACCCCGGGGTAGAGAGGAGTTGGGCTCGTACTCTCACTTGCGACCACCAGGTGAGGAGGGCACGTTGAAAATAGCGATAGGAGGTGTTATGGATGTGGACATTCGGTGTATCACCTATGCATAGCAGGGTTAGAAAACGGACAATGGGTACTCTCCAGTAGCAGAGTACAGCAGGGTGACAGAGGCCAAATAGGCCTTGACCTTCGGATGCTAGCTTTGGCCGATGGGGTCCACTGAAATTAAACAACCATTAGCACTGTACCGCACGAGGTGTTGACTTACAAATCCGAAATGATGGTGCAGTGGGAGCCATGCTTCCCACTCTCTCTTTCGACCCAGACTCCCGCTTTCAACCACGAGGGTGGAGAGCCGGGTGGAGAGTGGGAAAGGATGCTAAGGTCGGGCGATGGGGTGCACTGAAATTAAACAGACATTAGCACTGTACCGCACGAGGAGGTGTTGACGTACAAATCCGAAATGACGGTGCAGTGGGAGCCATGCTTCCCACTCTCTCTTTCGACCCAGACTCCCGCTTTCGACCACAAGGGTGGAGAGCTGGGTGAAAAGTGGGAGGTGTTGGCCTTTTGTACACCTTGTGCTAATGGACATGCTGTGCTTGCACAGAATGGCACAGACATGAAGCAGCGCGAGATGCTAAATTGTCCTGCAAAACCGAGCCCTTATATACGTTTTCGGACAGTCATTCCCGCCCCGCTCCGGCTTTCGGGAATATACGTAGGTCCCATTGTTTGGAAGAGATCAACGTTGTTAATGGGTTGCCGCTCGGCTTCGGGCTAATGGATGCTGCCACGGTTCTGCTCATGGAATACGTTCGATTTCAACGCTCTTACGGGATAACCCGGGCAGAATTGCTGGCTGGCCAGATGTGGTCGAGAGCCGCGAGAAATTATATTTTCGTCAGTCGTCTGGCTATTTTGATCCGCTGATACTTTTGTCTGGGTCTGTGATGAAATTCGAGCGCCAGCAATGACTTACATCACGCAGGTATAGTGGCGGTTCAAAAGCCCTATTTTGAATGAGCTGCACCGGCCAGGGACACAGGAATTGTGGAACATATTTGTGCCTCTCTCCGGTAATGATAATACAACTCGGGGCCGCGCTACCCCCGGAGCAGGGGCTCGGGCTCCGGGTAGCTCTGGATTCTCGCCAACCAGATAGTGTATCGTGTGTCTTTCGCAAAATCCGGACTCCGGAGTGCGGAGCTAACCCTGGAAATGGCGGCAAGCGAAGGTGGTAGTAACAAACCCGTTTGGAGATTGTGTGGTCATCGGGGGAGGTAGGTAGGTAGGACTACACGGCACGGTCCCACTTAGGATTGCCGGGGCCCAGGAATTATCTAAGTTGACAGGCACTTCGTTCTCCGTGTCCCCGTAGCCGAGCTCACAGCCGCAATCTTTTCCGCCGTTGTAGAACTGAAGGAAATAAAAAGAAGGGATTAGCACGGTCAACAGGTGCTTTTTCGAGCATTCTTCAAACGGAACACGGGGAGTAGAACAATTGGAAATCATTTGCAGAGCCGAATGATTACAATTACAGTTGATGTAATACTAGACTTTGACATAAGCTTGCAGCGAGAGTAATTTCGTCTGGGTTTTATAAATAGATCACCGAATTCGGGATATTGGTAGGCCGAAACCGGGAGCGGTCCCGGGAAATGACTCCGTGAACGTGACGGTGTTCTGGTTTTCTGTTGCTCGGGAGTAATGCGTGGTCGAATTCTTGCATCGCGGCCTGACTGTGCTTCCTATGAAGGTCCACAGCCAAAGCAACGGAAATGCCAGAGATATACCCAGAAAAGTAAAAGTAAAAACCAAGGTAAAATTGAATTTTGAACGGGTTGAATTGGCACAGCCCGATGGCGGATTGAACATTTGAACTGACTCCTCCCAAGACTGTTCGGCCGGGCGAAGCCTCGACGGAGCTCTCGGAATCCGGTCTGAAAAACCTCCCTACCCTCGGAAGCCGGTTTTACTCTAAGGACACTGCACGGTATTTCTGACAGAACGAAGGAATAGTGGTAACTAATGTGGCATTTTCCGGATTTAATTTTCGATCCGAAAACATTTCACCAGACAAGCTGATTCAGTAGTGCCCACATAGGCTCGGCTCGGCGAACCTCACCACTTCACCCGAGTTCGGGTCCGGTTCGGGAGTTTCTGCCGCACGGACCAGGTGTTTGTTTGGTCTTTCGGGGCCCGAGGTTCGGGTCCCGGTTTTCTATATAAACAGTCAAGCACCACCTCAACACTTGTGCCATTCGGGACCCAGATTATTGGATTGAGGGCAACCTGGCCAGTTGCCTGCAGTTCACTCACATCTGTCGCAGGATTGTACCAATGCCTCCGGTTCAATTCCTTCGTCCCTCTGTCGCCGAGCTCCCTGGATGCCTGCCACCTGAGGCACGGCTCTTGATGTGACGTCAATCCGTGTGTGCGTTTGGCATGGTTCTAAGGACATGCAGCTAGGATAAGCTAAGACCTTTCTTATCGCCGGTATGTGCTCCCTATTCTGCTTATCTGTCTCACCTGTTCACATCTGTCGCAGGATTGTACCAATGCCTGTTCACTTCATTCGCCCCTCCGTCGCCGAGCTCCCTGGATCCCTGCCACCTGAGGCGCGGCTCTTGATGTGACGTCAATCTGTGTGTGCGTTTGGCATGGTTCTAAGGATGTGCAGCTAGGATGCACTAGGACCTTTCTTAGTATGGGCTCCCTATTCCGCTTATCTGTCTCGCCTGTTCACATCTGTTGCAAGATTGTACCACTACCTGTTCACTCCCTTCGCCCCTCCGTCGCCGAGCTCCCTGGATCCCTGCCACCTGAGGCGCGGCTCTTGATGTGATGTCAATCCGTGTGTGCGTTTGGCATGGTTCTAAGGATGTGCGGCTAGGATGCGCTAGGACCTTCTTGTTGCCGGTATGTGCTCCCTATTCCGCTGATCTGTCTCGCCTGTTCACATCTGTTGCAGGATTGTACCATTGCCTGTTCACTCCATTTGCCCCTTCGTTGCCGAACTCCCTGGATCCCTGCCACCTGAGGCGCGGCTCTTGATGTGACGTCAATCCGTGTGTGTGTTTGGCGTGGTTCTAAGGATGTGCAGCTAGGATGCGCTAGGACCTTTCTTAGTATGGGCTCCCTATTCCGCTTATCTGTCTCGCCTGTTCACATCTGTTGCAAGATTGTACCACTACCTGTTCACTCCCTTCGCCCCTCCGTCGCCGAGCTCCCTGGATCCCTGCCACCTGAGGCGCGGCTCTCTTGATGTGATGTCAATCCGTGTGTGCGTTTGGCATGGTTCTAAGGATGTGCGGCTAGGATGCGCTAGGACCTTCTTGTTGCCGGTATGTGCTCCATATTCCGCTTATCTGTCTCGCCTGTTCACATCTGTTGCAGGATTGTACCATTGCCTGTTCACTCCCTTTGCCCCTCCGTTGCCGAACTCCCTGGATCCCTGCCACCTGAGGCGCGGCTCTTGATGTGATGTCAATCCGTGTGTGCGTTTGGCATGGTTCTAAGGATGTGCAGCTAGGATGCGCTAGGACCTTTCTTGTCACCGGTATGGGCTCCCTATTCTGCTTATCTGTCTCGCCTGTTCAAATCTGTTGCAAGATTGTACCATTGCCTGTTTCACTCCCTTCGCCCCTCTGTCGCCGAGCTCCCTGGATCCCTGCCACCTGAGGCGCAGCTCTTGATGTGATGTCAATCTGTGTGTGCGTTTGGCATAAGGTGGAGGCCATGGGAAACCAGCACTCTTATGTAAGCAGAGTGTGACAACTCTTATTCCGGTGAAATGAGAGGATGTAAAAATAATCTAGCTCCTAGGAAATGTGCTAATAAGTAATTTAACAAGTTCCTAGGAAAGATTTTCATCAAAATCTTCACCATGAAGGAGGAATAACATGTTCTTTCCTTTTTTGGAAGTAATGCACCAATTGCATTTTGGTTTCATTTGGCGCTATGTTTATTTTGTTTCAAGCTAAAATTGAAATGATTATATAATCAAACACATGATGTTCCCACGGTCCAGAAAACACACATTGCAGCCTCGTTTTTGCTGCACAAACATCTCTTTCCACTACCACATCCGAGACCAATGGGCAAACACTCAAAAAAGAAGAGTTCAAAGCAGCCCCAGAACCAAAAGGAGAGGGAGAGTCTCTTATAGTCTCAGAGTTTCTAGTTCCTGAATAGGGACATCTTATGCATGGTGGCCAAGAAGCCCGGTTATTCTTTGAGGCTGGACAAAATCAAGATGGCTATTTTACCAGTGCTGAGTTGCTTGAGCAAGTGGAAAAAACAATTGATATCTTCAATGCAAAGACAGGAGGAACTGCTACTTTATTGCTTGCCTTTGACAATGCTCCTGGTCATCTAAAAAGAGCACCAGATGCACTTTCTGCATGTAAGATGCCCAAAGGTCCAAGTGCAACATGGAGACAAACTATTCAGATGTGCAAAGGCTCTCCACCTAATTTGCCTCCTCAAGATTTGTATTGGCCTGATGACCATCCCACAATGCCTGGCTGGTTTAAGGGAATGGAACAAATTCTGAAAGAACGTAACCTATGGAAGGATGGGCTCTTGACTCAATGCCCTGGCTTCAAATGTCAAACAGGAGTAGCTGACTGCTGCTGTCGTCAGATTCTCTTCAACCAACCAGATTTTGCAAACCAGAAATCTGCACTTGAACTTAATGAAAGTCGGGGACATATTTGTGATTTCTATCCTAAATACCACTGTGAACTCAATTTCATTGAGATGTATTGGGGCACAGTAAAGTTCAGATATTGCAAGAGTCCCCGGACCAGTAAAATGGAAGAGATGAGAGCAAATGTCAAAAGATGCCTTGATGATGTGCCAAACTTGTCCATTCTTTGATATGCCAATTGAGCAGCATGGTTCATCTCAGCATATGCACAAGGGCGAATGGATCACACATATCTCTTGTTGACAAGAAGTACAAGAGCTTTGGAAAGGTAACAGGAATCACTCAGTTGCAACTTCAGAGTCTTAAAAGGGAGTGCAAGAGCCATAGGATGTTGCCACCTAATGTAGTTAGAGATATTAAGGCTGAAGTTGATAGATATTTTTTTTTTCTTGTGTCTTTGGCTGTGTTTTAATTGATTTTTTTTTCAACATCCGAAATTTGAAACTGTGACGTGTGATGTTACGCGTTACAGTCACGGCTTACAAAGAGTGCTGGGTTCCCACAGCCTCCACCTTAGTTCTAAGGATGTGCGGCTAGGATGCTAGGCTCGTGACCAACCGCGTTCGCCAAGCACGTGGCTGCGCTTATCACGGTTGGCGAAGCGGCTGGGATAACTGGTCGTGATTTTGGCTGATGCCGCCAAATGAGGTTTCGGACTTGGTATTTTCAACCTCCCGAACCTTCAGAAAAAGTGTAAAAACTTGTATAGTCAAAGATGGATAGTTTTCAATTCTGAGTCGAATGAGACAAACTTGTTTCCCATTTTGGCCAAAAATAAACCGTGCTCTATCAATTCAAAATGAAATATGGAGCAACTTTCTCTATATAACTTGGGTCTTCCGCCTCATTGTTCTGAAGGTACGGAAAGGCAGGAAGGGGCTCAAAAGTGTAAGTCCGAAACCACATTTGGCGCCATCTGCCAAATCAGCAACCAAATGTTCCAGTCGTTCCCACAGCACCGATCTTCTTACCTTTGTGCGACTATTGCTATCAAGTGGGCCTGGCCAGTGGCCACGGTACCGTACGTACTACGTCGTCGCGTGCGATATGAATGGTTGGACGGCCGTGGACTAGCCGGGACCATTGGGATATCAAGCACTGCACGCATCGGTGACTCCGTGATTTGGTGCGTACATTGGTTATGGGCGGCTGGAGACAAGGGCTAGCATATGATGCTCCTAGGCTACGACAGCACCTCCGCAGCATGGTCGGGGCAAACATGTGGCCGTAGGCAATTCGTTGGCAGGTCGCGGACAGTGGGAGCAACTGAAATGTGAGCCTTTACCATTGGCGCGGCTGGCGTAGTGTCAAGTAATAGCAGATTAGTAGGTCGCTTTGTATTTAATCAGGGAAAATACACTGGTACCTTTTAGTCACTTGGGGCCGCCATTACGATGTCGACATCAAACGCTTCGACCAGGGTGGGGTTTTCAGTCAAGAGCCCGACTCGTACTACGCTGTAAAACCACGAAAGCTGCTCGCGAGAATAGGCTTTGGTTTTTTCAGCCTTGAGCTCGGTACGTTTCAACTCTTCTCACATTTGCATATGGCGAGCAGCCATCTTCCTCATTGTTGCCAGAGTAACTCGCTGATCAAAAATAAGCGAACGTACAAGGCTGTTTTTTCATTCAGAGTAAGCGAGACAAATGGGTCGTCAAGGCACAAGGGAGGTGGAGATAAGGTTTCATTCAAAAGCATCATATCGTCATCATCATCATGTGTACTTTGACCAGCTCGCGGACGAGAGGTCTGGAGCTGCACACAAGCTGTGCAACGCGCAGAGATGGTCGAGTAGATCCTGCAGTAGTAATACCAACAGAGAATCTTGAAATTTGCGTGTGTTGAAGAAGTCGATAAAGCCAGGCTGCCAGAGGACGTCGTGGCAGGAGGCAAGCAGGAGGTGTGTGTTGGCACACCGCGTCACAGCTTGCTCCGGCTTGATCGATTGATCGTTTTGTTTGCCTCCGACGCTCTTGAGCTCCAACCTAAAGGTTCGGCGCCCGCCTCGAAGAGGCCCAATCCTCAGTCATTCTTGTTACCGTTAGGTACAGGTCTTAGGGAGCTTGATTTTAACTCCTGTTTTTGTCAGCAGTTTTTGCGTAAGCACCTTTTCTGGCTCTCTGATTGGTTGAAACAATGTTTGAACCTCCTACACATCAGCATTGATTTGCCAAAAAATTCTATCATGTCAAGCACATCTTGTCATCTGGTTTTTGCATCCGCCGCCTTTTGGCCCGGCTCTTCAATATCAATGTTATTTCTCTCTCCAGATTGTTTCCTTCTTTCTCAATTCCCAAGCTACAGGCAGCTGTGTCATCCAGCCAGAGTTCACCAACGCCAACAACCTGAATGACATTCAGCGACTTGACAACCCTGCTCTTGGCAGCTCTGACTTGCCTCTGACAATGTGCAGAAACATCAGGCACAGTCTAGACTCTACGAATCTTGGGTTCATTTTCTGCAACAGTTCAACTGTGTTCTGTGTTTCCTTTTCGGAGTCTTACTCCCTTTACATGGTCAAATTTAAATCTGATGTGTTGTCGGCCCAATGCGAGCTGTGTCAGTGTTGACCGAGTGAGCTTTGGGCTGCTCATTCCACACAATAGTTTCTACTTGTTTTTCGTTCTCGTAACATAACCAACCATGCTAATTTTTGTGTGGAACACAACCTGTGTGCCGGGGCCCAGTGTCAGCAACAGCCTCTGGGTCGGCTAAACAGCGAGTAACCCGACGAGAACCCCAACCAGGATAAACCCGATAGACACTAGTAGCTCGTATGTTCCCCGAGCAGTAGGACTAGTCGTACGGCGTCCTCCCTAGGAGGCCGTATGTTGTAGGTCGGGATGCGAGGCGGAACCAGGAACGAGTCGAAGAGGGTGTGATATCCACTCAGGTATACAACCCGGGGTGTGGATACAACCCGTAGTACGGTGCGAGGGAAGCGGGGCAGGGTGGAGACAATGCCTATGTCAAGCCAAGGTAGAAGGCTGAGATTAGACGAGGTAGAATCTACTGTACATGGAGATTCTACTGTGCTTATATAGGCTTCTAATAAATTAAAGCTATCGCGGTCAATCGCGATCAGTTCCTGCACCGTAGGATTAAGGAGCATTAATGCTGATGCTCCTGGACTCCTCTGTGTTGGTTTCCGTGGCGTCGGTGGACCTAGGAGACCTGACGTTCGGGTTTCCTAGTCCTAAGTGTCATCGTATCCAGTGGTTCAAACCCCGATCGGGTTTGCAACCACTCCTGTACTCCGTGTACTCTCCTGTGTCAGCCCTTGGTGCATCCGGGGACTAGAGCCCGTCTGTACAGGTTCCTAGTCCCTAACGTCTTCTGTATTCCGTGGCGCAGACTCCCTGAGTCTGCGGCTTTAGAATCCGAGGCCGGGTTTCAACCGTGAGAAGGTCACGTGGTGGCGTCATGAGAGTCCCGTGCCGCTAAGACGCGTCTGTATCCATACGGACGTGTCGCGCAAAAAAGTAGAACCCGGGCAATTCATGACACCCAGAACCAACACTACTTTTTGCACTTGAAATTATTTCTATGATTGAAATCAACCGGTAGCAGGCCATGCCGCTTGTCGGCCTTACTTGCTTTATCAAGAAACTGGAATGGATCTATATCCATGTCAGTCACACAAGACTGTATGGTTCCGTGGACTTTGCGATATTTTTGAGTTAATGAAGTTGTCTGTTCGACGTTTACGTGACTTGGAGGTAGACGCTCAACATTGAAAAACCCTCTAAAATTAGTGCAACGGTTGGGGTTTTTATTTCATTGTACAGGGTCTTGAGCATACGAAAAGGGAAAGAGAATGAGAGGATTCAAGAGAACTCAGTGGGACCTTGAGTCATAGTTGAACTGCTGTACAAAGATTAAATCAAACAATTTTGATTGGATTTGGAATAGATTAGAGTACACCAGCAGCTAAAATATGTATAAGGAAAACACAATGCAGTGGGAGGTCATGAACATGAAAACCTATGTTTGTGACGGCCCAGAATCCACCCAGATAAAATGTACAATGTTGTACTACCGTCAGGCTCAAATGATTTGGTGATGCACGCCAGAGTCACTGTCACTGCATTCAGGTCAATGATTGGTGCAGCTTGCCGAGCTGCACCACCATGAGCCGTGCTGAGCTGAGGTGTCCCGACACAGTCTGCCGTGATGATGGCAGCAGACCTGTGTCGTGCTATACCGCCATGAGTTGAGTCAGGGTTGGCAGACTCCACTGTGCTTTGCCTCCCACCTCCGACCAATCTTGGCACACCCTGCCTACCTTTGCTGGACCTCTCCTGCCCTGTGTCCCGGCCTTGACATGTTATGTGTTGTTTAGCACCTGGGAATATTCTCACCGCTTAGCTTTGATGAGGACTTTTTGAGAGTACTCCGTCATCCTTGGCATTGCTATTGTATCAATGCAGTGGGTGGCTGCCACTCACGCACACTCTCCCTCTTCCCCTCACTGCTTGATTCACTGGGATTGAGGCTGAGATTTTTTCTTTTTTTTTGCATAGGTATTCACTGCCACCAACTGCCCAGAGGCCCAATCTAGCAGCTATGAGAAACAAAGCCTCAGCTGTATTGGTGAGATTGGCCCATGATGTGACAGTCTGATGTCACTCAGCTGTCAGGATGCACAGGACCTGTCTGTAAGGAACCATTATTACTATTTTCTTCCTATTTTAGTTACTCTTTAGCTACGAGTCACATGTATCTCGATCACCTGATCTTATCTATCTTTTATCACAAACCACTACGCCACATCGCTCAAAGCACCTTTCCAGCCCTCTCTGAGGCACTGATAGAGGCACAAGCTCTGGTATTGCCTTGCCTGGCACACACACTAGGCACTAGGCGACTATAACATTACACGATTCCCCTTTTTTACGCTACACTTATGTCCTTATCACGACAGGTCATTTCGGCCTATAGTCCTGCTCAGTTCTCTGGATATCCGGAGTTCAAAGGAGTCTACTGCACGGGGGCACGGAATATCCGGCCCTTGGTAGTCTCTTGAAGAGTATAGGACAGTAGTCTACCACTCAATAACGCTCGATCCCCCGCCACGGCAGGTGTACGACGTTTCTCCAGTTGTGAGCGCTCCTCGAGCCTTACATGTCTATAGTGAGTACTTATCTCGAGGATTTGACTACCAGCTGTGGACTTGGAAATGGAGGCAGACCGCAGCGGACTATGTCTGCCCTCGGATTGGTCACACTCAGCCACGATGCCTCTGGTGCACCTTGTTGCTGTGGAGGGGTCTGAATGCAGTGAGTGTCACCTGGTGATCTGGATATTGAGGCATGCGAGCAGGTGAATGCAGGTACAAAAAAAGCTTGCCATCATGCCGAGGATCATTGGAATACATTGTAAGTGTTGGCATAAAGCTGTTGAGGCAAGCAGCCTAAATCTGAGGCCACGTCATGTTGCCCATGTATTGATGTATAAACATCGAAAACGGGACTGTTGTGTGCATATGGTGCTGTTCCACTGGCCATTTGACCCACTGTTGCAACTGTGGAGATTAATGTTCAGTTCCAGGACCTGTTGATACAAGTTATGGGGGTAAAAGTGATTGAGTACAGAGATTAGAGAGTTTGCGGTGAGCCACCAGATCAACTGGTGGCTAATTTTTCTCCGCAACTTGCTATCCTCTAGGGCCAGTTCAGCCACTATTTCTAGCTCCTGAGGAGGGGATGAAATAGTGGCTACCACAGCTCCAAAGCTTGTAATATCATTTTATACCAGGAGCCACTAGTTACACTGGTGGCTCACCACAAACTCTCTATTGTGGAAGGAAGATGAGAAATATGGCTGACTTAGCTACCTGAGGTCGTGTAAAAGATGACACATGCATGTACCAACCCAGGATAATATTTCCAGCCTTGTTCCAGCTCACAAAGTCACACACCACCACTCTAGCAGTCAAGTCAAGAACCAGAGAAAAGCAGAGAAATTCACTATATCCGAGCTGAGGATGGCCAGTTTTGCATAAGTAGTTAGCAATGGAATCTGAGGAGGTAGTCAACAATGCACCTTGGAGCCCAATTTTGGTCTGCCTGCAACAATTTTGGGCAGAGGGTTCCCAATTGGTCTGCTAGTCAGTTTCCCCTGAATCCCATGGCCGAAAGCGCAAAAGAAGAGTGGGAGAGGTGCCTTGAGTACTCCAGGAGTCCAAGCACAGAAGGTGAGGGGCAGGAGTGTTATAGACAAGCTGAACAATGCCGACTTGGTGGTGATGGTAGACAACACCATGTTATCTGAGTCCCGAGAAGTACCAAGCTTGTTTTGCAATTCTGAGTACATAGAAAGCTTCCTTATTCTTTCTTACATCCCCTATATTATTTCATGATTTTAGAGGATGTGGATATGAAGCTTCAAGCAGCCGTGGCACGGTTGGAGCTGAAGCAGTGTTACTTTGCTGTACCTTATTTGGTTCGTAGCCCCAAATGGTAATAAATGCAAGTCATGTGACATATTTGCGACATTTTTGGTCCTCCCCCCTCAGACTCCCCCCAAATAGGCACATCAGGATAAATCCTGTTTGTGGAAAAACCCAACCGTGATAAGCGCAGCCACGTGCTTGGCGAACGCGGTTG
>JARKIC010000937.1:0-171132 GCA_029378375.1 Mycena olivaceomarginata | reverse complement strand
ACACACCGCCCCATCAGCTTGTCGAGGACACTGAGCATGAATGTCACGCCACCAAAGAGCTGCACACATCCAACTCGCCTGTGTGGAAGAAGGGCCTGCCATATGGCCCCTCAAGCTTGAGGTGCGTCTCATGGCCGGGAAGCTCATGCTCATCGTCTCGGTACGTGCGGGTGCGGGTGCCTCGTGCTTTCCTCTACAATCTTATTAGCCCCCCCACCTTCCCCCCTCGAGGTCTGCGTCTGCGTCGACTGTGTGCACATCCGCATCCATGGGCGTGCTGGAAAAGTTGTGCAGCGCACGACTCCAGAGTGGGACTCAGATGCAGTCGCTGAGGACAAGACCGAAATCAAGGGTGGGGTGAACACCAGAAGATCGCTGAACGGGTTGACGGCGGTGATGGTGCTCACGCCGCTGGCAGTACTGCCCCAAGGGCTCGGGGGAGTGATTTGGTGGCCCTTGCCCTTCTCGTCACCCATGTCACCAGTGCCAGAGGCACGCACATAGTGATCGGGTCGGAGAGAGTGGGAGGGGGTGCGGTGTGAGCTGGCGTGGGAACCGGAGCGTGAACAGGTCGAAAGAAAATTCAAGTCCACAATGGCACAAAGTATTAGGAAGCCAAGGTCTTCATTTTTATGTATAGAATGGATTCCCATATTCAGATTTCACTCGTTTAGCAGCCTACCAGAAATTGGAATGAACTTTCACCACCATCAACCACACACCAGCCAACAAAGGTCACAGAATTAAATTCAATGCTATGATGGCACAAGTATTAGGAAGCCAAGGGCTTCTTTTGCATGGATAGAACGGATCTCTGTCCTCAGATTTCACTCATTTGACAGCCCACTAATAATTGGAACGAACTTTCCACCGCCATCAACCACACACCAGCCAACAAAGGTCGCGGAATACTAAATTCAAGGGTACAATGGCACGAAGTATTAGGAAGCCAAAGGCTTCATTTTTTGTTAGAATCATTTGCCATAGTTCAATATCCTTCATTTAACAGCCTACAAGGGCCAGGGGCTGATGAATATCACTACACCCCAATCACAATCCGACAAACTCCCCAAAAATCCAACATGTTGCCTTTGCATAAAATGGCTGGTCAGCACAGTGCACTGCAATGAGGCAACAATAAAATCGATAAATTCATATCAGTACCATCCAGGGAATATAATGACCATCTTCACGACGGGGAAAGACCTCGGCCCGTCCTTTACAGCATCGCAAGCGAGGTCCGAAGCCAATCCGGAGACCTCACTAAGCCATTCAATCGGTAGTAGCAACGGGCGGTGTGTACAAAGGGCAGGGACGTAATCAAAGCGAGCTGATGACTGACACTTACTAGGTATCCTCGTTGAGAGCAATAATTGCAATGCTCTATCAAAACAACACACCTTCTCGCCGCTAATGCAATCACAGTTGAAGGAGATGGCAAACAGATGTCGTCCTTCTACGGGGATCTAGTTTTGTATGGAAATCCCAACCTTCATTTATGTTTTGGCCAGCTCGGTGTTGGCTCGGGGCCATCGCACCGCGCGATGGCCCAGTTTGGCGGCTCATCAAGACTCAAGAAGAGTGAAATAGAGAGAGAGAGAGAGGAATGAGGGAGAGCCACTGAATCATGCCAGCGCACGAGCAAGATCTGCAGGGCAGATGGGAGAAGCCTCCAAAATAATAATCATCACTGGAACAATATCAATATTTTTAGTTGGAGCTATAGCTATAATAGACACAAAGAGATGGATGTAGCCATAAAAACATGGAGTTTAAAAGCACAGACATAGCCAACTGGTTGGTTAGGTACCTATAGGCTATGCCAGGCCTACATGCCACTTATTTTGGCTGCTGCCAGCCCCGGAATGGTTTGTAGTTGTTTATTCAGGCCTCTGAGGCCGAGTTGCTCACATTTCCGCATCCGCTCCACTTCCCGATCTGGACATGTATCGCCATGCTGATTGCGGCATGGAGCGGCAAAGTGTCCATTGCCATGAACAGCCGTGATGCTGCTTCCTTATGGCAAATACAAAGTAAGTCGTAAATCACTATCACCAGTCAAAGAAATGACATTTACTATCCCCCCCCTAGAACTCGGACACTTAAGAAAGCTTGAATATGTTTTCTCTAAGAGCCTCTGGTGCATTTTGGAGGTGATAGACTTTTAGAAATCATAAAAACGATTCGGAATGAGCTTTTGGTTTGTGCAAAACGGTCCAGTATGGTCGAGCAACAGCGACTTTGCTGACGAGGCCGAGTGTCCGAGTTCTAGGTAAGAGCTAAATTCTCGATTGCCGGCCTTTTATCACAGCACCTTCTCATCAAAAAGGCTTGAAATGTTGCATGGACGTGGTCCTACATCGGGGCTATTATATACATACAAGAACGCCAGGTAGGCCCAGGAAGACTGGCATAGGACATGGAATTTCTTGCCATCAATCTCGGCAATTGACAGATCAAATTGACCGGCATTGTCCGAATTTTCGGACTCTTGTGAAAGCTACAGGGCAGCTATGTCTCTGAGCTTTTGCATGGACACTTATAGAATATGGGGGTATCCTTTGCATGTTTTATCGGGATGATATTCCCTCAGTCAAGGGCCCTAGGCCCAAAAATACCCGAATTCTTCGAAATTCCTAGTAGTTGCCAGATGTTTCTACTGTTATCTATCCCATGACCTTCAATATAAAGGTTATGACACTGGGGATGTCTAGGCCACACCCTACCGCTTATATAGAGCCAGAAATCCCAGAAAACGGTCCAGTATTGGATGAGAAATGTCTGTTTGTCCGAGTACTAGGCTTGTCCGGCACGGCAGGGGGGGATAGTATTGGCCACAAATCGACACTAGGAATCACGATGAGGGAGATAATATGCTATGTATGGGCTGGGGTACAGGTTGGGGTCACCTAATAAGCCCACAGAACCGCACTAGCTAGTGCAGGGCCCGAGCCTCATTCCCCACATTAGTTATAGGGAAATACAGGGTCCGCAGGCTAACTTCTATAATTCCTCCAATAACTTTGTATAATTCTCAATAACTTGCCATAACGGGAGAGTAGCCGTGGTCCTGTGCATACTTCAATAACTTTCAATAACTTTGGGTACTTGGCCATTCTCCAAAGCTGGTCTTGGCCAAAAGGAAATTGCTGTGTACACAATCGTAAAATACTTTAAAAATTCCCAGAGAATTCCCACAAAATCACAAAAAAAATCCCAAATCAACACCAGAGCTAACTCAGCCCGGGATTAGCCCCATTCGTCTCCTCACAGTCCACTGCAAGCACCAACATTTGGTACATCAGTGCTGCAACATTCTCCTCTCTTGCCTCCTCCCCCTCTCCTCACCCTCATCCTCCCAGTCTCCTGACCTCTCCTGCTCCCCCACCTATCCCTTCCTCTACCACAATCTCATCCATCTCATCGAGTTCATCTACCCCCATAGCACTTCTCCCCGATGCAGCAGTCTGAGCCTGCCGTGCCTGGCGTCAAGCCTCCCGAGCCTCAATAGAGACACCAGGCACCACAGAGCCTGTGAATCCAGGAACCTTCGCGAGGGCCCAGAACTGGTGCATGTGGTATACGTCTGATCGCTGCTGCGTAGGTGATATTGGGAGACCTAAACAGTGGGGAGGGGGGTCGGTCCTCTTCAATTCTTCCTCCTTCTTCCTCAGGAACCGGGCCTCGTCATCGATCCAGGTAACAACACATTTGATTTCGATGTTAAGTTGTTGTATCTCCTCCCAAGCACGGAGGATCTTGAAGTAGCTGTCCATTGCCAGACAATAGTTCCGACGAGTCCACGGTCTGGAGCTGAGCTGTCTGTTGTATCACGAAGGTTGAATTCACCGAGAAACCCATAGTTCACTACCTGATCCTGATTCCAGTCAAGTGTAGGCATCGGAGGCTCCATACAGAGTGCCACCCAGTTGTAGCGCTCAATTGCATTTCTGATTGCCTTTGATTGGGCCTGCAGAGCTTTCGCAATGTGGACCGCATTTTATAGCCTATTATGGCCCGTTGTCAAAATACAGCCATGATAAAAGAGTCGAGACACTTACCGGTTCCTGATTGATGGACCTTGGTCATCTCGAACAGCCAAGCGAGTATAATCTGCTCAATCTCATGAGGGCGTCCAAATACTTGTGTTTCTTCATAGCACGCGGTAACATTCCATTGCAGACTCTCAGAGGTCCACCGAGTCTCGACAGCAAGCTTCTGCTCAAGATCTTCCACTAGCTCCATGTCCCAGTTTCATTGGTCAATGGCATGCCTCCTGGCCAGCTGCGAGGGTGGAGCAGGGTGGTAGTCCGCCCCATCAGCCAGGGCGGCACGTTCAGCAGCTCGAATGGCAGTAAGACATTTTCTATCATTGTGGTCAGTCGATAAAATATTATCAAAACGAAAATGTACTGGCTGGCCTCCAGATTCACCAGCCTCTGAAGGTACTCCCATCTCCACCGTCAGCTCCTGCTTGTTTGACAACCCTGTGTCTAGCTTGAGCAAATACTCCTTCTCCTCCTCCAGCCACACATGGAATGTACCATAGTCCTCGATCCCCTCCTCTTGCATCCAGCACTTAAGTGCAGGTTCAGTTTGAAGGATCTTGAGTGCCTGCCAATAATTATCACACAAGAATTTACCTAGATTTCCTGTCAGCAGTATCAAGAGCCATGAGACACAGTGCTCACTGAGATTGGCATAGGTTTTGAGGTCGTCAATCTGCTTCATAAATGTCGTGATCTCCTGTGTTCGATGGAACTTGCTAGCATAGCGAACGGACTTGGCCAGACCATTGGATCGAGAGAAGTACCGCTCACACCCTTCGAGATCTTCAAGCTCCAGGCCCTTCACATAAGTCACAAGGAATGATAACTGGCAAAGCCTGTCGTGTGCATGGCCATGGAACGACCCGACCAGGGACTTAAAATGGTTGGTGCAGGCCTTGTCCCCAAGCTTGCTATTCTTGAGGGTCGCCTCAAAATGGCAGCCAATATTGTAGCCACCACCCAGCTTTAGCCCAAAGGTGTCGAGGAGGACCTCAACCACTGCGAGAGGATACTTTGATCTAAATAATCGAAAATAAATCAGGTCAGAACCGATAATGTGCCATGACTTACAGTTCCCCGCTCCGGACCATATTGGCGACCACCAGAGCAAACCCATGCCGGCACAAGGCCAGAAGAGTCCCCGTCTCATCAAATATTCCCCACATCTTGGATGTTACATTGTTGATCATATTTTTCCATTGGCCAGAGCAAGGGTTGCTTGGGTCACCCTTCGAATACATATTAGCCGAGTTTCCCAAAAAGGAAAGAGAATGACTTGCATCGGTGGGCAAATCTCCTCCACCCTCAACCTGACCCACCGATCTTAATCCTCCCCTGCATCCCTCGAGTCGTCTCGCTCTATTGAAGGTCCAGGAGTTGGCTCCTCCTCTGACCCATCTGTCTTTATACCCAAGACTCACGCCATGAAGATCACATAACGACTTGACAAAAGATTGGATAGAACCCAAGCGCGTCGGTGAGTGATTGTTGGACGATGAGGAGGGTCTCGAGTTGGACTTACTCAACATCCAGAGCACCTGCTGCATCTCGAGCTCGCAAAACTCGGTGCGCGTCTACAGCCTGTCCGTGTCCTGGATGTGGGACTAACCATCGTGAGTACTTCAAATATTCGGCGGCAGATGGATTTGAGGGTGTGTTGGAGATAATCAAAGCGATCTTGGCGAAGTTGGGGTTCTGGTGAATAAGTGAGTATGATTTCGTGTTTTTGGGAGCAACTTCTATCGAATTTACAGAGTAATCCTAGGTTAACATGTACTTCTATTGAACGGTGGCACCATTGCTTGCAAAAAAGAACAAAAGGAGAGGAGCGTGAGTACCAGTGAATCAAGCTGGTATCACAGTAATGTAACGAGAAACACAGACTGCCCCCCTGACAGAGAGGCTGCAAACGGGGTCCGCACACCTCCAGCCAGCAAGCACCCAACAAGTGCCTGGCAAACACCCGACAAGAGCCCGCCTACGGAATATGGACGCATATGGATGTGTTGCTGGCGATGGAGTGCCTTTATTTCCCAAACATTTTACTATGTTGTTTTCATAGACTTCGGCGACTGACCCACTCCACAGTATGAACCAGAGGAATCGGGAGGATGGTAAATACGTAGGTATACGTAGGTACAGCATGTAAGTAGGTACAATGAATATATTTCTCTTATGGGCTGAGTGAGTGAACTTCACAACAACCGACAATAACCCATTGTGACCGCAAAAGGAAATGATGAATTGTGGTATCGTAAGGGAACGTGCAGCGGTATGTATATATCAAGAAGTTATGAGGTTAAAAAAGAATAATTGAGTGGGAGTGCCCACCATGCTGAAATGAACGAGTGGGCAGCCCCACAACTCAATTGTGGGCAGCCCACCAGTGGGGAGTAAAACGGTGGGGGGTGGCCCACAGCGGGAATAAATGGGTGGGGCAGCCCTCACATTAACAAATAATGTGGGGTGCCCCTGTATAAATGATGGGGCACCACACAGGGAGAAAATAAATGGGGTGGGGCTGCCCACCGGTGGAAAATAAATGGTGGGGAAGCCCACCGTAGGAATGGGGCTGCCCCCCAGTATGAATAAGCGAGGTGGGGTTCCCCACCAGTACGGAGGGCAGCCCACCGCTGTGTACACCATAGGTGGGGCACCCCACCATAGAAAAGGGACGGTGGGTGTGACAGACCTGTATTGGGGCACCCGGCATTTATTCAAATCTGCTCGAAGTTGTAAACATACTATAATGTACTTCATTACCTTACAACATCATCTCACAAGGGCTAATGCTGGCCTGAGCAGTTAGCTAAAAGGGATATAGTGTCTCAGACCATTAGAAAGGCACTGGACAACGATCCTGGTAAAGGGTTGACGTGGGAAGCAGCTAATGGAGCAATCACAGAAGTGCCTTACCATCCTGGAAACAGATTGGGGATACTGCACATCCCTGACTAAGGGCATATTACGAGGGATTATCCTTCTGAACCAGAGGGATCATTGTTGGCATCATCTGACGTCTCCAGAACTGCCAAGAGAGGACTGGACTTGGTCGATCTACCAATCAACTAGAAAACTGTACTCGGGTACTAGGAAGCGGTGGCTATCACAATTTTCAGACAAATCACTTAAGCGGTTTCAAGGTGGAACCATTGAGCGTGCGGTTACCAAGGAGGGTAACGGAGTGCTGACGAGGAGTCGGCTAAAAAGTTGACATATCAACAATATCCCATCACGATTGTTCTAAGCGATGTAGATCTTGACTCATTGCTAAGCTCGGCACGTTGATGTTTCTTATAAATCTCTCTCAATTTTACTAATCGCTTGATATCTGACAGGATTTCATCGGCTAGTTGCCATACCACTAGTCATATACCCTGAACCCTATTGCTCGTTGTATCAGTCTCGTTTATATTTAGAATCCTGTAACGTATTTAAGTGGATGGTTATGGGAGGAACACCAGTGAATCTCACCCCACCTGTTGGACGCGAAGTTACTAGACTTCACGCTTAACCGGTAGAGTAGTCATTCATTCGGAGACACCCAGAAGCTATACCAAGTTTTGTTGTTTTCCCTGTTTGAATATTATCTGTGTTGGATTTGGATCCTTATAACAACGTGGACATATTGGATAAACGGAACGGACACGTGGAATATAAGGAAACGGATCGGACTTGACAATTGGTTGTAATCTCGTAAGGATTAGCAATCGCAGATACTATTTGGAATCAGGATTCGTAAGAATCACTTGCTTTATGCATCGGAGTACTATCTCCAAACCTAGACCCACTCATACAAAACCGTTGAACATAAAATCTCGCTGTCTATCCGCGATTGCGCCTAGAACGGACTCGAGCAAGTTTTATCTATACGACTGTAGACCTGTAAAGTCTTGCTACTCAAAGAGAACTAAAGTTCAAATTGCCACAATCTATACTGGATTGGAACCCTGAACTTGCACGAGGACTATAGTGTTTGAGTTGTTGTAGTCGCACCATCGAACCGCGTATTCATTTACAAGGTTTGTTTTGTGGTTTTTCACCGCCAGCCCCATAGTCAGCGTTTCAATGCGACCTTCTGCATACACCTCCAATGAACGGTGCTCCTCATACCACACGGACAGTGTTCGTCACTGCTCGGCGTCCAGCGGATACGGCCGGTACCCTCCTGGCATGATGTGTGGACGAACTCCCCTCCTTTATGTTCCCAGATGATCCCTCGCGCCAGACGGTGCCTGACACCACCCCCATCGGACGAGGCAGAGGGTATCCCGACACAGCCCGTCCCCCACTTCACATGACGCATTGACTAGCCGAGGGAGACCATCCGTCTCTCCCCCTTCTAGAGCACTCAAGGACCCGCCGACGCGACCACCAGGCCTTGCCTGGAGCTCCAGACATTTCCATCGTTTGGCCTCACTGTGCCTCGTGTGCACCCAGAGACGATCGGTCTCCTCAGCAGAGGCACCCGTTCTCCTGCCATAATGCACCCCGAAACGCCTCATGACATCCCCTGCCCCCTGGAAACACCTGCGACCCACATGGCACCTCTGGAAACGTGGGAAGTTGTCGAGTAGGTATAAAAGGGAGCGCATTTAGTAGGAGAGTCAGTACCTTCCGGCCTGCAGAAGTAGCTTTCGGGTGTTTTCCCCATTTTCTGTACTGTTCTCAGCTCAATCTAAAGGGGTACTCCCAGCCTTCCCCGACCTCGTACCTCTTGTGCGCCCTCCTCCTCGCCCACTGCTAGAGGCAGGCCACACATCTTACATTCACTGTTCTTCGGCGTCTCACCTCTCACACCTCCATCAGCACGGTCCCTCCTCACCGGACCCGTGTCACAATCCCAGGCTTCCTCGATTAGGATCACCGTTCTCGCGAGCTTGCTCTGTAGAAAACAGGCCGGAGAAGCCATCACATACAAATTGCCGTCCATAGCCAACGAGACTGACCGTCTCGCCGTCAACCGAATGCTGTCAGTGCCATCGTCTGTGCGACGCACATTGCATCTCCAGTGCTGGTTCTAAGGGGAAGAGCACACAAGGAAAACAGACAGGGCAACGCATTAGGGTTCCAGTACTCTTGTATGGGGAACCAGGTCTAGGGATTTACATCTTCTATACCATTTTCTTCACTGACAGCAGGTCCACCACACACGTCCACACCTAGGAGACGAACAGTCTCCACGAATAACCGTTCACCACACACATACACACACCACACACACACACACACACACACACACACACACACACACACACACACACACACCCACACACACACACCGCTCATACAAGGCCGATTCGCGCACCGACCTTCCGCTCTATCTTCGACTGTACCTTCCCCTCTAGAGGACGAACATAGTCGAATTGATCACATATCTTTCGATACCGACAACCGCAGTCCTTATCGCAGCGTGGACATATGGATAATTATCTGTGTTGGATTTGGATCTTTATAAATGACCGTGAACATATTGGATAAACGGGACAGACAAGTGGAATATAAGGAAACAGATCGGACTTGGACAATTGGTTGTAATCTCACAAGGATTAGCAATCGTGAATACTATTTGAATTGGGATTCATAAAGAATCACTTGCGCTATGCATCGGAGTACTATCTCCAAACCTAGACCCACATCATACAAAACCGTTGAACATAAAATCTTGTCTGTCTATCCGCGATTGCGCCTAGAACAGATTCGAGCAAGTTTTTATCTATACGACTTGTAGACCGTAAGTCTTGCTTCTCAAAGAGAACTAAAGTTCAAATTGCCACAACCTATACTGGATTGGAACCCCGAATTTTTGCACGAGGATTATAGTGTTTGAGTTGTTGTAGTCGCATTATCGAACCGTGTATTCATTTACAAAGGTTTGGTTTGTGGTTATTTTCACTGCTAGCTTCCATATCACCGTTTCAGCGCCCCCAGGAAAAGTGGGGTAGCCCACAACAGTCGGTGGGGCGGCCCACCATAAGAAAGAAAAGTGGGGGAGCCCACAATTTAAAATTTATAGTGAAAATCTGAGTAAGTGTTTTGCGGTGTTCAATAGCTATGGGTGCAGGCGTGCAGAATGAAAGGGTGTGATGGGTGCAGGTGCATGCAAGTGTGCAGATAGAAATGCAGGGTGGCAGGTGTGCAGAACGGGGATGGGTGCATGCACGGGGGATAAAAGGGAGTGCAGGTGCAGCGCGCGGAATGGGTGCAAGTGCAAGCATGGGGATCAAAAGGGGGGTGGGTGGCACGTGTGCCGAGCAGGCATGGGTGCAGGTGCAAGTGCGTGGAATGAAAGGAGGTGCAGGTGGCAGGCACACTGAATGGGCACAGGTGCAGGTGTGTGGAAGAAGTGTGCGGAATCAAAGGGGGTGTGGGTGGCAGGCGCGTGGAATGGGCGTAGGTGCAGGTGTGCGGAATGGGCACAGGTACAAGCATGGGGAATGGGTGGGGGTGCAGGTGGGCGAATGGGTCAGGCATGCAGAACAGGTGTGGTACAGGCACGCAGAAGGAAAGGGGTGCAGGTGCATACATGATTTCTGGCTAGAATAATGCCTCAAAAGGCAGCTTTCAGAATCACCACAGACAGTGCAAACGGCCCAGAATTGAGCCTAAAAAACTTTTCTTCGGCGGGACTGGTATCAGGATTCAGGGGTCCTACTCAAAAGTGGGGCAGTGGGGTACCCCACAAATTTTTTGGTTCCACCTGTGGCAGGAGGGCTCCCCACTTGAAAGAAGTGTGGGGAGCCCCACATCCAGTTTTTGTAAAATGTGGGGCTGCCCCACCAGGAGTGGACTCCCTATGAAATTAGGTACCGCTAGGGTCATTTAACTCTAGGAAAAGAATTGACCCTATGGGTTCCCAAAAAGGGTAGCCTGAGGTGCACCTCCTCAGCGCAGAACACGCAGTGTTCGGTGGCTGGCCCTTCACCTATCATCCCTCTTCCCCTTGGTCCCGTTGATCAAGCCCCATGGGTATTATGCACACCTGCACATATTTGATGACCCTGGCGTCGTGGAATTGCTCCTGGACCTCCCACTGCCACCTGCTTTCACCCAACTCTGCTTGAACACCGAGATACAATGCAAGAGCATGCAGGTGGTACTAGGTGCATGCTCACAGCTCAAGCTGCTCTTTCTGATCTGATGCTGTATGAGGCTGCACTCAGCCCTCATGCGTACAATGTCCAGGGAGATCAGGAAGATGGTGTGAGGGGAGGTTGATTATTGGGTGCGGGGAGATAATGTTGACATTTATGGTGTGGAAACAGCGGGGTAAGATCAAAGGTATGAAGTTCGACTCACATACCGGCATATCTCTGATACATTGTTCTCAGCAAGGGGAGAGCAAGGGCAGGAAGGCAGTGCCTGTGCCCAGCGTGTACTACTACCATTCCCTGTTTCCGCGACAGATGGGAGTGGGGTGGAACACCTAGCTCGCCAGGGGAGCAGAAGAGGGTGAGGGAGAGAGCAGATGGTTACGGTGTTGCTGCAGGCAGTGGGGGGTGAACATGGGCACAAATTTGGGCAGGTGGAAGAAGCACACTGCATGGGTATGCGACTGTGGGGCATATACAAGTAGTAGGTAAGTAAAGAAAAAAAATAAAAAATAAAAAGAGTAAATAAATACGAGTCCCGCCGTGCGAAGCATCGGCCTCACCAAGTTGGATCTGACTTGATGGTTCTCACCACATATAACAAATGATTCACAAACTGACCATTCAGGGAACAATGGCCTTACCAGACAACAGTGAGGGGAAATAAATAAATACAATCTGGACATAAATACAACAGGCATATGGGGAAGGAATTTAGCATGGCATTAGAACAGAGAACACCTTCTGAACCCTCCAAATGTGCACTTTCAACCTGCTGGATCTCAGATGATCCCGTGTTCAACCACTGATCAGGTGCAGTCAAAGTGGTCAAGGCTTCCTGATCATGCTTTTCAGCAGCTGAGAGCCTCACATCAATCTGAGCGACATCTGTGGCCTGCAATGATCTCAAACAGTGGCGGGCTGTCTGCCACAAGGAAATTGCCTTGAGGTATGTCCTTGTTCATTTGCAAGATCTCCTAGCGATCATGCATTGTGCTCGGCTGCGATGGACATCCATCTGTGTGAATCCTTCCAGTGCCAACAGTACAGATTTTCAGCAGTTTTTCCATCTTTGTTGATAATAACACATCTCCCAGACAGAGAAGTGCTTTGTGAAGTGCAAAGTTATCTTTTGTTTTGTAGGCATATCCCAAGTATGTCACTGGCCATCTGAATTGCCATTCTGAACTTGGCCAAGCTGTGATATCGGCAAGTCTTTCCAAGCAGAATGATTCAACCTCATTGTCTATCCCCCAGGTGGAATGGAGACATTCCCGGAATCTGATCTTTGCCAAGTCAAATTTCTTCTCTCTGAGTTCAATATCAGCCTCAGTCATTACAATAAATAATTTCTCTTGAACCAGCCAAACTTATTGAAAATTTCTTTTGCTTGGTTCAACTTGTGATACACCTCCATCACATCTCCACATATTATGTCAATATGTACAATGTTGAGAAGTGATATTGCATGGGTGTAGGAATCTTGGTCGGTGGAACAGTTGGAACTATTGACTGAGGATGCTTCTTGCTTGAGCATATTCTGATTTCAGAAATGGATCTCCCCCTGCTGGTTTGCCATTGTCTGGTCATACTCCCCGCCAACAGGCCACAAATATCAAGAATGGCTCTGCTTTTGTGTAGGTTGTCTATAGCCTGCAGGAAGTTCCCTATATATGTGGAGCATACAGCTCCACTGAGCAGTGCTCTTGCTTCCTGAAACAGATTTGAGGCTGATTGTGATAGCTGCAGTGCCTCAGCTATATGTGCCTGAGCTGTGCAGTAATCTCCAGTCCTAGATTTGAACTGGGCAATGCTTAGCAAAACATTACAACTGCTCGTTGGTATCTCGACACAACATTGACAAGTCCCGTGCCTTTCATAAAATTGCATAGCTTGATGTATATCTGTCTATGATGTAGAAAGTAAAACCCTGCTGCACAACAGAATCTGCCTGAGATGTGATCATATAAGACAGATAATAACTCACAGAGGAAGTGCACTTACACACAAGAGGAGGGTTGTTGATATGTTTCAATTATATTTGATGCCTTCATTATGAGTTGCTTCCTATCAAGGCTGGGGTATAGGCATATGCCTGAGAACTTCGGTGATGAAATGTAGCTGCAGTTGGGGGTCATCTAGTCTAGGTAAAATAGGCGAATGCGATATAGCAACCCTGTATAACCTCGTCCAGTGAGTCTGTAGAATGAGTTCAGGGATGATATGCCGTGGATGGTAATCCCCAGATCCAGAGCATGGTTGTATAACCCCTGTTGGAGAGTTGATGGAAATTTCCCAGATTCAATGTAATTTGATTGATCACAGGTCCAGCTGCTCTCCATTATACTTCTGATATAGCTCCAAAACTGCATAGAACCGCTTGCTACACATTGCACAAGGGCTAGGGATGGGGGCAGGAACTTTTGGACATGTTCTCGCATGGGCATCAGTGACCGAAGCCGCTTCTTGTGTCTTGGTATGCTAGTGATGTGGCCAGCAATGCAGTCTTGCAACTGAGAATATTGCGGATTGGAAGTTTGTATTGGACCAGTTCACCATCAGAGAGTCCATCAGGGAGGATTGAGAGAAGGCTCAACAATTCCTTGCTCTCTGATGTGATCCTGGGACTGGAGAGAGAAGACTGATTGACACATCCATATTGGATTTTCGGTCATACCCCAGAGTCAGCAGAGATGTCCTTTCAGTTTGCCATCTAGCCAACACATTGGAAAGCCCCTCATAGTCAGACAAATGAGCAATGAGGTCCACTGCAGGGGCATATTATCTGTAAATTGGAGAATTTGCTCCATGTCCTCTTTTATATAGGCATTATCTGTAATATCCATAAAGGTTTGCTGTGCAGCTTCAGCTGACAGAGGTTGCAGTGGCAATAAGAATGGGTGAGTCCAGTGGACTTTGCCGGCCTCTCAGCTCCTCGCATTGTGATCTGGTAGAAATCATGAAGCAAAAATGGAACCAGGGCTAGACATACTAAGAGTGCAAGGTGTTTCACCTCTGTAAGGAGCGAAAGGAATTCTTCAATTCCACCTCGGGACTGCATTTGTTCCCCATACTGTCTCCAGATTGTCCAAAATCAAAGACAAGATGGCTTTTGTGACAGTAGTGGACAACAGGGTCTTGTGAGATATTGGTTCCTGGGTTCAGCCAACATGTAGTCCAATGAGGGCTGCGAGTTCAATGCTGGGTGGTTGCAGCTTCGCACTGACAAAAACCTGTGTTTGGAATTTTTCCAAGGTCTGTGGATAGTTGCAGGATCGCTTTTGCAAGGCTTGTCTTGCCCATTCCACCTCCTCCAAGAATGGCTATTCTGGGTGACTCCTGGTTGAGCATTTTCATGATGGTCTCCAACTCCAATTGACGACCATAGAAGATCTTGGGCTTTGAAGGCAACATTGAAAAATGAGGTTGAACTATGGAAAGATTTAGAAAATCAGTTAGTCAACAGCCGAGCTTTTACCTATTTTCGACTCATTCCCACCCTGATAAACCTGACTCCCATTAGTTGGATGTACTAGTTGTGAACTATTCACCTACTGATGATCCGTTTTAGTTGGTACTGCTATCAGACAGGGTCCTGAATCAGCTCAAGCAATTCCTCATGCATGAGCTGGGCTGTTTTCTTCATTACATCAATGTCATTGACCCACAGAGGTCTGGTGGTAACCTAAGAGCAATCAATCAATGTCTCACCAGAATATATAGATATATTACACACCTCAAAGACTTCCACAGCCTGGTCCAATCCTGCATGACAATCCCTGAACAATTTTCTGCACTTCATTATTGCGGAACAGAGACTTGATCCTGTTCCTATCCTGTTGTCCTTCAAGGAAGTATATATCTTGTGCAGAGTCCTGGAGAAGCAGGCCACCCATTAACTGGTGTCACAAAAATGGCCACCACCTACCTCCATGAACTTCCCAATGTTATCCAGCATTTCAGGAGATAAGGGATTCAACTGTTTCAGCAGCCTTGAGATGGAGGTTGATAATTGCATACAGGACTGGATGGATGTTCCGCCATGAGTTGAGCACATTGATCCTTGTTCTGTTTCACATTCTATGCCATCTTGTAAGTGCCTCAATTGTTAATGTTCAAGCCTTCTTACCTGAACCATGTCAATCAAGGATTCAATGGTGTTTGCGATGGGTCGAATAAATGGTGGGCCAAATGCATCATTCAGCTCCTTGAGAAGTGTTAGGAGCATGGGTCAGCAGCCCCTAATATTGTTTCAAGAGCGAATTTCTGTGACAGTGGACTGGCGGGGCATTTTGAGATGGGGATCAAACACAAGGGGTTGCACGTTATATATGTCCTCTCGAGGCTGTGTCCCATGGGAAGTCCATTATCCATCCGACTCAACTGCAAGATTTGTCTGTTCATTCATGCACCCATCTCCAATCCATCCACTTCTGATTGTGATTGTTGTGTCTTCTTATAGGCAGGAAACACCCTCACATAGCCTGTTACCCCGCCAAACACAACTGGTGACTCTTTCACTCCATATATCAACATCAGCATATTCATCTACTTCTGGCCACCAATCCCACCCTTTCCATCCAATTTGTGAGATGAACAGATACCAAAATAAACAAATGATACCGGCTTATCCATGGCCACGAGATCGGTACCCACACTTGACCTCCGCTGACCAAGAACATATTGATTACCCTGAGACGTGACAAATCTGGTGTGGTACTGCTGTGAAAATAGGACGGCTTGCAGCCTACATCTATCACCACCATTGTTTAGAGCACTGCCGAATTTGGCATGGGAAAGAACATGTCTGATCCGACGTGACGTTGGACTCAGGACTCACACATGCTTCGGCATATGGTTACATCCCACAGGACTGTTGAAGGCCATATATGCTGTGGCATAGCAACAGCTGATGCATCGGCGACCCAGCAGTGCATCGGTAACGAGGATAATAATGAGCAACAGAGAATGTTCCTCCGGGAACAACAGCAAACCTGTTTTCTGAAAACTGAGGTGAGTCGGTGATATCGATGGGAGTTCGGCATCGGAACACGGACCAGAAAAGGCCACCCATCAAATCTTCCACCCTTCCTCCCTGACACCATCGGACAGATTTATCTATTCGGTTTGGAGCGTGTTCCATTCACAAATGATGCGCAAAATTCGGGAGATTTATTTAATAAAAGTTAACAGAGGGGGACATCCCATATTCTGCAATACAGGAAACACTCGATGGGGCCGCATGTCAGCAATGTTAGGAATGCAGGTGACCAGAAAGCGTCGATTGTGATCAATTTGACAAAATTTCGAGGGTGCACAAACTGAAGCCAGTAAGGACCACTTATGAAGTAGGAACCGGGATTCCGGGAATTGCTTGAACATTGCTGCATCTCAACTTGAAAGGACAGTGCGGTGAACTCGAGAGTTAGAATCGGAGAATCGTGATGGAGGGAGCCAATCAGCGCGGACCGTGATTGGATCACGGTCATTTCCGGCGGCTGAGTTGCCGATAAAATGACAAGCCGTGGCAAGAACTTCTGTGTACCGCGGGACTAGGCCTAACTTTCATCCTCCTTCGTAGGGGATGCTTCAGCCCAGAAAGAGGCATGGGCATGCGCGGCCTAGTCCCCCGTAAGTACCAGCTGTGCGATTCGCGGAGGGGCACGATGAGCACTAGCGCTGGCACGATCCGCACCATTCATGCGCGCTTCAGCCCGATGCATTCACCATTTCAGTCTCCGCCCGACAGCCCGTCTCTCTCGGCATCGGGGTCATCCGTGTCCTCCTTTCCCTCAGCCTCAAGCTCCTTCTTCAGCTCTGCTGCAGCCAGTCCTCCGCACGAACCAGTACCAACCCCATCCAGTCGAAGAAACCCTTATCATCCCCTCCCTGACGCTCCCGGCCCTCCTCATATCGTCCCAAGCAACTCCAGGGGCCGCTTACTCGCTTGCTCGTGCTAGGCCCGCCCGATGTCGCCACCCGCTGGCGCTCTTCGTCGACAATCCGGATGCGCTCGATCCCAATGCCTGGGTCTACTGAGGATGGGTTCCGGGTCCTCCGCACGTCGACCGAGTGGCGGAGCACACTGACAACGATAATGACTCCAGCGAGCGGTGGAATATCGAGCTCGTTGCGCTCTGGGAAGACGTCCACCAGGTCCGTTTCAACCAATCCCGCTCTCTGTACGCAATCCGCTACTCGTGTGCAGCTGGACATCGAGGCCATAGAGCAGCGGATCCTCGCCCCGTTCCGCAGCGTGGCTGCACTTCTCGCGCCTCCCCTGCTCTCATCTGCACACGAGGAAGAACTGCTGACGGCGCTTCTCATGGGCCACGAGGTGCCGCTGTACACCGCAACTGCTCGTCGTGTCCCCTTCCAGATCCGCATCTACGCACCCATCCTCGAGCAACGCATCCTTATCAGCGTCCAACTCTGTCACCCCTGGACTCTGCACTGTCCTCTATCGCACCACCTAATTCATCGTCGAACATATCTGTATCTTCTGTATCTAATTCGGCTCCGGACCCACCAGCGCCCACCCCTTCCGAAATGGAAGTCGACATACCCGAGACCCTGCGGCGCCTCGTGCCCGTCATCGTGCTCTTTCCTGATCCCGAGCCCACGCCGTCCGTCGCCCACCACCGCCGCGATCGTTCACGTTCACGTTCCCGTTCCTGTTCCCGTTCGCCCACAAAAGCGGACACGGATCTGGATATGTACACGGATATGGACATGGATTTGGGTGCCAACGACGCGGCAGATCTCAACGACACCACCGTCGCCCTCCCCGCGTCCGCACCAGGCCTCGCCCTCGACGTCCCCCCGACGGCGCGCCTCCCCGCACGGCCCAGGCACGCGGCGCGCGAGCGCACGGTGACGTATCCGCGCCCCACCACCACCACCACTGCCGACTTCACCTCCACCTCCACGTCGTGGACACCGCCGCACACGCACACCCCGTCCACCCTGCGCGTCGCGCTCCGCCCGCCCGCGCTGCGCGTCCTGCGCGCCGCCGCCGCCGCGCGCTTCGTGCGCTGGTGGCGCGCGGGGGGCGTCGACCCGTACGCGGACGCGGGACGCGGCAGATCCCCGTCCTGCTCGCCATCACCATCCGCACGCGCATCGCCCACCACACGACGGCTCCGCGCCGGCGTCCCCCCTCCGCCTCGCTGTGCCCCTCCAGCGCCCGGAGAAAGCCCCGCTGCCGCTGGTCGTGCGCCTGGAGGCGTCTCCGTTTCCTCCTCCGCTGCACGGCGCGCTCACACGCCCCCGTTCGCCCATGTGCAGCAGTACGCGCATGCGGACCCGCTGCACCTCCCGTCGTTGCTGGCGCTCGTGCGGGACGTCGTGCGCGCGTGGGCGGGGCGGGTGTGGGTGGGGAGGGCGGCGGAGGTGGAGGTGGGAAAGGGTACGGTGAAAGGGTGGCGGAGGGGGTGGGCGTTCGTGGCGGGGGTGCTGCTGGGCGTGGGGGTGTGGGGTGTGGGCGGCGTCGTGAGAGGGGGAGAGAGAAGCGTATGAGGAGGCGTGGGGGAGGAGGGAGGGAGAGCCGGGAGCGGGAGCGGGAGAGGGATGGGGGATGGGGGAAGAGGGCAGTGCGGGTGGGACGGGCTGTGCTGGATGGAAGGAGGGGGTGCGGAGGCGGGGTACTGCGTCGTGCCTATGTGCAGGGGGGATTTGTCCAGCGCGCGCACTGCTCCACCGTGTCCCCCGCGGTATTTTCCTGCGACTTGTCGCTTGTCGCAGTCACCCTCCACATCTCCTCTCCTTCACCTACGCGCACACACCGGTTGATATAGCCGTCCTAGGACCAGTTCTTTGATCCCCGAGGCTTCGGCCAGTCGAAAGAGGAAGCAGAGGGGAAGGATAGAGGCGGTGTGGTGCGGCGGCGCGCGCGGAGGGCGTGGTGGGCTGGAGGTTTCTGGTCCGGTCGATGTGGGATGTGGCCGCCGCGTACGATGCGCACGGCTCTTCCTGCACGCGTCGGGACTGCTCGTCCCGCCTTCGTCCTATTTCCTCAGAGCTCGCGTGTGCACCGCGAGGACATACGTACCTCCACAGCGGCGTGCGCGGAGCCTTTTGCCTCGCTCCTCTCGTCGTCTGTCTCTCCCTCCCATTCCTTCAGTCTCACTCCTCGGCTACACACCGTCCTAATCGCGCGCGCCTTCGGCGCGACATAGGAATCTGTACAAGTTCATCGATCCTGGCCACGCTTCCTCGTTCTTCCTCCTTATGTATATCTATTGCTGGGCGGTGGATTACAACGCATCTCGCGGCTTGAGGACAGGGAGCAGAGAACAGGGACGGTGCTTGTTGGCCTTGCCTCGCATATGCGGTTTTTGATAACTCGGCGGAGCAGAGGCGACGGACGGATTGTATTAGCGGCGCCGGTTTTTCAAGTAGCGCATAGCACGGGGAGCAGGAGGGGGTGGCTATCGTGCGTGCTCGTCGCGACAGACTCGTTCCATTCATTGTATTTTATTACAGCCGCCGAGACGATCCTTGTATCTGTACCTATTGAATTGAGAATATCATTCACGTGCACATTCGTTACTCCTCATCAACATCCTGCGCCTCTCCTTCGAGCTTCGGATTTCCTTCCTTGCCATGAAGATGTTGCATCTCCCCGGTGTCAATGCTGCTCGCGTCCGACGTCGATACAAACTTGGAAAGCTCTTCTTCAACCGCCACCAACACTCGTTTCGAGGACTGGGTGTCCATCGGGACTTCAAACTCAGCATGCTCTAACCATGCATCCGCCGCCTCATGGTATAGTTTGAGGGCTTCTTGAGAAGTCGGAGAAGTCAGAGGCATGCTGGCTCCATCCCATAGAGAAATGGTATCTGCTTCTCCTGTGGTCACTGGTGGAGCCCCCAACCCAGGGCCTGCACCCATGGACATAGACCAGGCGGTCAGCAAGAAGCCGGTTCCCAGATGCTACCAGTATGGAGAGGTCGGGCATATGGCTTGTAACTGCACTACCCAAGGGACCCATCAATCCCCAGTTACAAGCCCTGATCACGGAAATGGTGGAAGAACACTTCAGAAAGGAGGATTTTCCCAAAGACTCCAAGTGAAGACTGTGCCCTCAGATTCTTGTATACCCCCACACCAGTAATGACTTTGAACAATTCATCCTCTGTCTTGACTATCGAAGAACCCAGTGTGGAGGAAGACACAGTGGAGATGGAAAGAGAGGGTGTGAGGACTCCCTCTGATTGTGAAGACAAGAGTGAGGGAGCCATTTCTTCTCCCTCTGACTCCAAGCAAAGGGGAAAGAAAACTCAGAAGCCTGAGCAGGAGAAAGTGGAATGGCACAGACCTCCCCCTTGGAAGTGCACAGTGGGTTGCAAACCTGAGCGCAGGCACAAGAATGGAAGGCATGGGAAAATCATCACGAAATGAATCCACCCAGCCAGAAGACAAGAAGTGGTACTGGATGATGAAATTATAGGGAAAATAACATCCGGTGAAAGATCATACCCTGTCGGCATCGTAATTTTCAGCTTCCGAAGAATCCACACTCTCTGATATACCAAGTCCTTCTCGTCCTCCATTGTAAGGTACGTCACAATGATGTTGCGGTCGTCTTCTAAAAGATCGGTGAAGCCCATGATGAGCTCAAGTGGAAGCCATACATGCTCCCTGCATGTGAGAGTGATTTATGAGGCGATGGGGTGTATCCTTTCATTGGGGCAGGCTTGGGTGTCTGCATGATGGAGATAATACCCCCCATGCATGAATCAAATTTACTGAACACATCCTATGCTTTGGTGAATTTACTGGACACGGGTTTTGTGGATGTGTGTGTCATGAACTGTCTTTTCATTTTACTTCCAGAACCCGAACAACCCGATCATTGATCAGATCAACTATCTGATCAATCAAACCAGGATACCGTTTTAGGATCCCAAACGGTTTCGATTGGTTTCCCGACCTTTGGGTTCCCGATTGCCCCCTCTATGTTCATATACCCCTTCGTTTACTTTGCATTAATCTTGTCCGTTACCGTTGGACACTGTACCTTAATTTACAACCCCTAGGGACTTTAGTATATAAGCTGAAGTTATTTCCCTGTACTTTACACTATTCTAGTCTAAACTCCAGGCTTATTTGTTGGAACTCTTTGTGCTTCAGTTGCCCTTGTCACCTCAGAACCTGGAATCTGCTCTGTGCTGACAGTGTGGGTGGGAAGCCCACGAGATTTGAGCTTCTTCTCAGAGGCACAGCCTTTAGGAAGAGGTGTATCGGATGGGCCGCACTTGCATCCAGTGCTGGACGTGATCAAAGAGATTGATTGGGATGGAACAATTGGAGTGGAAGGTAGCCTATTGTTGTGCAAAGCATCAAACTCATTACTGTTATCGGACGGCTGCAGCAGATTGTTCTCATTGAGTGCAGTGGTCTGGCTGATATCAGCATCCATTCCACCGAGATCCCAAGGCAGACTCTCTCTCCTGGAAATATTGGGAGGGAAAGCACCATCATCAAAGGACTGGTCACTGGTACTGTCCTGGGTGTCTATTTATTGGTCAGAACATTTGTATACTCTCTGAGATAATAATACACACACTTTCAAGGCCAAAATCAGCCAGTAGAGATGCTTGCCCAGTGCAATAAACATTACGGCCCTTGGGAATTGCACTGACAAGGGGAATGATAGTGTCAAATTGATCGTAGAAGTCAAACCCCGTGTTGCAGAAGTTCTTCAACTTTGGATTCTTGGCCACCCAATCATCCCATACAGGGGCTCTCTCAGGGGTGATATTGGCCCCCAAGAGTTTGTCAAAAGGTGGCCAGCCCGAATTGTTATTGAGTTTGATCATTTTGTCCCAAAAACCCTTGAGCTGTGCATTGTGAGTGCCGGAAAAGAAATACAAAGCATCATGCACACTTTCGTACGTATTCTTGACAGATTTCCCAGTCTTTGGTGCTCCGTTATTGGGGAGATTGAGAGCCACAGCAATGGAATTGCAGGTGGATATTGTAAGGGCAACCTTAAGCTCGGCGCAGGGTGCAGAAACTAGCGGGGAAATTTAAAGAATAAATGTAGGCACTAGAATACAGGAGCAGAAATACTACGCACCTAGCAGGGAAATCCGAAGAGAAGAAATGATGGAAATCTGGACCTGGTGCTGGAGCCGGAGCGGCAGGGGTGGGGGTGGGTGGCAGATTTTGGGTGCTCAGCAATAGCTGGCGGAGCATGAGCTGAATGTCCCTGAGGGAACCTTCAACAGCAGTGAGCCGGGCCATGGTGCTGGAAGCCAGATCCAGAGTGGAGGCGCTCAGGATCTCAGGTTGCACAGCAGTAGGAGCAGGCAACTGGTCCATCGGAACAGAGGAGGGGTTGAGATTTGAAGTGGGGGAGGATGGAGCACTGGAGCAGTGGTCCAAATCCGTACCTGCACCAAACTTCCCAATCTTGACCGGTCGATCCCTTAGATCCTTCCTTCTGCTGTAAGGTGTCATGAATCGCCCGGGTTCTACTTTTTCGCGCGACGCGTTCGTATGGATACAGACGCGTCTTAGCGGCACGGGACTCTCATGACGCCGCCACGTGACCTTCTCACGGTTGAAACCCGGCCTCGGATTCTAAAAGCCGCAGACTCAGGGAGTCTGCGCCACGGAATACAGAAGACGTTAGGGACTAGGAACCCGTACAGACGGGCTCTAGTCCCCGGACGCACCAAGGGCTGACACAGGAGAGTACACGGAGTACAGGAGTGATTGCAAACCCGATCGGGGTTTGAACCACTGGATACGATGACACTTAGGACTAGGAAACCCGAACATCGGGTCTCCTAGGTCCACCGACGCCACGGAAACCAACACAGAGGAGTCCAGGAGCATCAGCATTAATGCTCCTTAATGCTACGGTGCAGGAACTGATCGCAATTGACCGCGATCGCTTTAATTTATTAGAAAGCCTATATAAGCACGGTAGAATCTCCATGTAACAGTAGATTCTACCTCGTCTAATCTCAGGCTTCTACCTTGGCTTGACATAGGCATTGTCTCCACCCTGCCCTGCTTCCCTCGCACCGTACTACGGGTTGTATCCACGCCTCGGGTTTTGTACCTGAGTGGATATCACACCCTCTTCGACTCGTTCCGGGTTCTGCCTCGCATCCCGACCTACGACATAACGGCTTCCTAGGGAGGACGCCGTACGACTGGTCCTACTGCTCGGGGAACCCACGAGCTACTAAGCGTCTATCGGGTTTATCCTGGTTGGGGTTCTTGTCGGGTTACTCGCTGTTTAGCCGACCCAGAGGCCGTTGCTGACATAAGGGCAACCTTAAGCTCAGTGCAGGGCACAGAAACTAGCAGGGGAATCCAAAGAATTAATATAGGTACTAGAATACAGGAGCGGAAATACTATGCACCTAGTGGGAGAATCCGAAGAGAAGAAAGGATGGGGATTCCCATGCTAGGTGAAACCTTATATACTAATTAGTAACTACCCCAGTAGCATGTGTCCGGAGGTATCTACAGTTATCTTGGGCCTGATCACACAGCACATGCCAGTGAGAGTGGACAGATGGACGGGCACAGGAGCATCTGGAGCAGTGGACGGAAAAGTGTCTAGAGCATCGGACGGAAAAGTGTCCAGAGCAGATCCGGCCAGAAGAGCAAAAGCAGCCGAGTCCGCGCCATCTTCGTCACTTCGTTACTTTGCTTAGGAACGAGAAAGTTCGTGAGTTCGTGAGTTTGATCGTATTCTGTGAAAGTTTGTGGCTTTGGCTGGATTTAGTAGAACTTTGTTACCTCCTCTGCACACCGTGAAAGCTGGTCATTTGGACGCAGTGAGAATAACCACATGACCGCGCGCATACACGTGGAGAGTGGATGGGCAGTCGGCCGGGACCAACAGCGAAATGCGGCGCACTTAGTGAAATTAGAACAGCGGCATGTGTCCGCATCAGCGGCATTTCGCACGCCATCAGCGTCTCATGTGCCGCCCTAGTGCCGCCCTTCGAATAACGAGCGGCACTTCCGCGTTCTGGGCGCTAAAGAGGTGGACTCCACGACTCAGATTTACTCACAAAACACAAATGTATTCAAGTAAACTAGTGTTAATACAAGTGTAATATCATAAAGTAGAATGAACTTTTCAGCTTAAATGCAACGACAACGATGGATGCGACCCACAAGACTCGGTAGTCCCAGAAATTCGATAAGAAAAAGGCCCCGCATCGCAATACAAGTCCGCCACGCCATTAACCAGCTCAAGGTCGGCTCTCGAGTACTGTGTTGGCATTTTTACATCCCCCGAGCGAGACGGAGCACGGTGTAGAGCTGTGTGCTCACTGAAGGATGGCAGCTGTGATTCAATCCATCAACAATGCATCAATACACGTCTTGACGCACCGAGGAGCCGCTGATTGACGATTTGTGGGGAATGGCGGTAATACAAGGGGCACAGTCATCTGTTGTCTGGCACGTCAGAAGGCACAATCGCCAATGTCGGTGCCCGAAATCGTGTCCACATTGTTGAGCGTCGGGTGGGGGAATTGGACAGGACCCGATGGTGGTGGTGGTAGGAATGAAAGGTAATATGCATGGCCGCCACACCATGCACGCGGAAGTGGCGAGCTTTCACCAGAATTTAGTCGAGGTGACGAGCTTTCCCAGTTATTCGTCGAAATGACGAGCTTTCATATTTTCCCATCAAACTCACGAACTTTCTCGTTCCTAAGCGAGGTACGCGAAGTAACGAAGTGACGAAGGTGGGTACTACTCAAAGCAGCCGGAGAAGCAGCCGGAATGGGGGTTCCCCTGACAGGACCTTTTCAATTTATTGTATGCTCCTGACAATACTCGAGGTTAGCACGACAAAGTGTCGGACTGTAAGGGTCATGATACATGCTATACAACTTAGGCTTGATGTCTTCAACATCAGTAAAACTAGATGTTCATCCTAGGCATCTTCATCTTGAGGAGCCATCTTTCATCTTGAGGAGGGCACCTTTCATCTTTGAGAGGCATCTTCCATCTTGGCTGGCCATCTGTGATCTTTAGCATTCCGTCTTTTCGGTTGCCATTTGCGGAACACCGACAAGACAGTGACAGATTACCTTGACTCCAAAAATGCGAAAGACGGCACTTGAATCACTTTAACTATATGTACACAACTAGAAGGAAATTGATATCTTGTGCAAGGATGAACCGCAAACCTGTTGACATCATGCATCAAGAAAAACCTGCCCTCAAGTCAATTTGGGAGAAATATTTCCAGACATTTGGGGAGCTTTCGGCAAATTTCCGGAAATTTTCAGGTTCTTTCCTGCTATTTCTTTGCCTTCTCCAGAACTTCAATAATGTTCTCTCAAAGCTCGGCCTCTTGAGGTCACTTCAGCATTTCTCTATCATGATTTGAACTCAAATAGGTACAACTACAGTACAACTATATTTAGTGAAGAGAAAGCTTCACAATGAAGGACCAAGCAGCTAGTTTGTATGAGTGGTGAGCAGCAATGTTGAGAGCCGGACTTGATGAAAATTGCGAAGTTACTCAACTCCACTCCAATGCTGTTATGGTCTCAGCGATGCATATCAGACCAATCAGAGCTCAACATGTGTATGCACCGAGTACTTCGGTTCCACCATTTTGTAACGCGTCAAACACTTCTCTTCCTCCAACCACCACCATCCTATCTTTCCCCTTCATCTTCCTCCCCCCATGTGCTTGCTCTGTGCAATACAACTGATCCCTGCTCCTCAGTGTTGTGACTCTGAGCTCCCCCCTCTTGTGAGTTGTCATATTTGGCAATATGTCACTGCTCACCACAACAACCCAGACCGTTTCTTAGCGCAGCGATTCGGCTACATGCTTTTGTTGACTCTCATATGTCACCTTCTTTTGAGCCCTTGTTCTTCTTCCAAGTTCTGTTGCTGCCTTGAGGATCAACAACTTTGACTTCATGGTTTGTCGAAATTCATGGAATGGTAGTGCTAACAGGTATGTGAGCTTGCTCTGTGTCACCAACATGGCAGACTAACTGTTTGTGTTGCACACAGAAACCTAAGTCAATTTCTACTTCCACACTGACTGCGCCAGTATACACAGTGTTGGCCAGTCCTTTATCCCGGCCCCATTGTCATGAATCGCCCGGGTTCCACTTTTTCGCGCGACGCGTCCGTATGGATACAGACGCGTCTTAGCGGCACGGGGCTCTCATGACGCCACCACGTGACCTTCTCACGGTTGAAACCCAGCCTCGGATTCTAAAGCCGCAGACTCAGGGAGTCTGTGCCACGGAATACAGAAGACGTTAGGGACTAGGAACCCGTACAGACAGATTCTAGTCCCCGGACGCACCAAGGGCTGACACAGGAGGGTACACGGAGTACAGGAGTGGCAGCAAACCCGATCGGGGTTTAAACCACTGGAGATGATGACACTTAGGACTAGGAAACCCGAACGTCGGGTCTCCTAGATCCACCGACGCCACGGAAACCAACACAGAGGAGTCCAGGAGCATCAGCATTGATGCTCCTTAACGCTACGTTGCAGGAACTGATCGCAATTGACCGCGATTGCTTTAATTTATTAGAAGCCTATATAAGCACGGTAGAATCTCCATGTACAGTAGATTCTACCTCGTCTAATCTCAGGCTTCTACCTTGGCTTGACATAGGCATTGTCTCCACCCTGCCCCGCTTCCCTCGCACCGTACTACGGGTTGTATCCACACCTCGGGTTTTGTACCTGAGTGGATATCACACCCTCTTTGACTCGTTCCGGGTTCTGCCTCACATCCCGACCTACGACATACGGCCTCCTAGGGAGGATGCCGTACGACTGGTCCTACTGCTCGGGGAACACACGAGCTACTAGCGTCTATCGGGTTTCTCCTGGTTGGGGTTCTCGCCGGGTTACTCGCTGTTTAGCCGACCCAGAGGCCGTTGCTGACAGAAGGTAGAATCTCTTCTGCCAGCCCCGACAAAACCAATCGACGTTTGGAACGAGAAGATGGCACCTACAAACATTATGGTTGCTGGAAGCACGCCTGGACAGGGTGTTGGAGAGTGGGTTGGAAACCTACTCTGGTGGGGGGGGCGTACTCGCGGGAATGGCTGCGCTGTGTGTCGCCCTAGTATGGGCAACCCATGAGGGACGAGTCACTTGTCCCTCGAATCGAGGGTCGGAGCAAAGGAGATATAGTACAAATACTTGTCGGAAATGTATAAATGGAGCGGGAGCAAGGTGGGAGAATACACAAGTAGGCAAGATTAAGTTAATATGCAATCTGGATTTTGATTGCAGGTGGTGGTGCAAATGGAGTGGAAGAAAGATGGGAGCAACCATGGAAAGGTAAGATTAAAGTTGAAGTAAAGAAAGATAAATTATTGGCGGTGCTTGTTGATTTGAGATTGCATTGAGATGCGTTCTGAAAACCGACTTTACGGGTTTAGCACACTACCATGCTTGGCATCTCCTCCCGACTGAAAAATTGACCGTCCTTGGTCACTAGCCAGTGACGAGAACTCAACTCCAAAATTTTGTGGAAGATGAAAGGGCCAGTAAATCATCATAGCCCAAACTCTGAAGAGCTGTGCAACCGGTGGCGAACACGTATTCAGCTTGTGAAGGATTGAAAAATTGCGTGAGCTCCTCCCGACTCAAATTCTGACAGTAGGAGCCTAGGATTTGTCGTCCAAGGGTTGGGGATGCTCAAATTTGAGCTTCCCGGGATCGGCCAAGGTGGACTGCTCAAGCTCGCGAATGTGTTCAGTGTCGATATCAATAAAATCATAAAGTGGAGGTAGGGGAATGGAAATGCAAGCAAAATAAGGTATAACGCGTAGGAGTGGGAAAGACATTGTGGCTCCATCCGTTTGGGTGATGCGGCCCAGAAATATGCCAGTAATCAACAAACCATCATTGAGTGTAATTGGTCTACCAATGGGCCAGAGACCCCGGTAAATTACAGGAGCTCATTCATGGTGGTTGGGTACGTCTAGAGTATCCAGGAAAAAATCCCCAGGTGACAGGCTTGAAATTACAACCAACGGCGACTGTAGGTTCGACGCTCGGCGCTTGGGGTGTGGCGTCGGTGTCGAGCGCGAATATAATGTTGAGAACAATAGAAGCGTGGCGACAGCCTCAGGCGCAAAAGCGATCAGTGCAGATGGTGAGAGAGGTTGAACCCTTGAAGCAATTGAAGTTCAAGTCGTAGGAGGTAGATATGGTGTTGTAGTCCCCAGAATATGCTCGCGAAGCGGCGAGATCGAAGTACTAGGCTCGTTCCAAGGGTCTTCTAGTAGGGAATCGGGGTCGAAGCGCTTGTACAGTGTCTTCCGGGTCGGGCCGGGCCTGAAAGCCCGGGGCTTGGGCCGGACTTGGGCGGGCTTGGGCCGGGGAGAACCTCAGGCCCGACCCGACCATCGGGCTTGAGGCCGGGTCAGGTCAGGCTTGGGCCCAGGCCCAGGGCTTGGAAGTAAATAATTATATATATATATTGAATAGCAAACAAACTTGAAAAATTTTCAGATAGACAAGGACAAAAAAAACAATGTAGACATATGGCTGTACACTGAGTTTGCGAGGAATAAATCTAACCTCCCATGGTTATTGCAGACTTGTTGTGGTCAATGTCGGAAGTAAATTTGATGGCCAAGAAAGAATTCTCACCACCAAGACTTGTGAAGTTGTTTAGTAGCCTGAAGGATGTCTCTGTGCTCACGGGAAAGAGTAAGTGATTTAAAAAATCAAGGTTAATTTTTTGGTTCATTTGTTGGAAAATTCTGAATTGTAATGTCTCCTTGCTTGAGGAGAGGCGCTGCAATGAGTTGTAAATCCCGTAAGTATTGCTCGATCTCGAGTTTATTGCGATAAAGGGACTTGGCGGATTGTATGCGACAGAACTCGATCAGCTCCCGCTCCGAAGTGCGACGGTCCTCGTCTGACGATCCATAGAGAAGGAGCATTTGTTCCTTGGCCACGCTCCAGGTTCGGTTCGGCTCATCGATGTCTAGCTCGGGCATGTACTGAATTACCTCGCGAACACAGTCCGAGGAGTAAAACACTATGTAAGAAACAAGGTCATCAGGGTTGGTAATACCCGCATTTAAACCATGCTCCAGAATACGGGCAAGGAAAGCTCAAGGTCCGTCTTCATCGAAATACGGGCATTCGGTGTGCGCGGAACGGGCATGGGAATCAAGAGACACATGGTGGACGCAGTGGAAGGAGGGATTGAATGAGGATAGTGTATGGGAGGAGTGACCAGAAGAGTAGGACTAGGACTGCCCCAGTCCTATGAAGTAAGACTCAGTCCTATTGGCGTAGGACTCAGTCCTATGGGCATAGGATTTGCTGCTGTAGTTGGCGGGGTTGGTGAGCGTCGCTTCTGGTGGCGGGCTGTCAAAGGTCGTAAGCTGAGTGACACCGGCTGAGTGACAGCAATAACCATCTCGGCACACACACTTATTTTGGGACACGGGAAATCTGAGCTTCTCTGGAGAATCTGCGGCCCTTTGGGCCACTAAAATACCTCATTTAACTCTTTTCGGCTCTTTATCGCATCAAGGTGTGGGTGTTTAGCGGTGATTTGAACTATTCTGTGGCGAGTTTGAAACCTTGTCACGCTGGCACCACAAAATGTACTTATGTTTCCTCAATGAATCTCCGATGGTCCTCCGCAATATCTTGTATTTAAGCCTGGACTAGTCCGAGCAGCTCCCCCTGAAATCCATCTGTACAATGGTCTCTGTGGGTGAGTGACAGTTACATATTCTTGCCATATTTGATTTCCGCACTCAGACCCTCGGTTCGAGGCTGCCGATGACCTCAGCGTCTCTGAGATATCACAATACCGTTCATTTGTAGGCACTGCTCTCCTTTCTCTGGTTCTTCATCTCATGTAATTACTACACTCAGTTTTTTCCTCCCTCTGTCTGCGAACCAACTGGCGAGATCTTCTTTTCTGTTGACAATGCACCGGAGTGGATGACTTCCCGTGGCTATCGCCTGTTTCAAGAGCACGATCCCACAAAGCCTCCAGATCGTTTGTTCCATCCTGACCGCGTGTCATTAAAGGATTTACGTGGCTATCGAGAGCAGGTATGCAACATGGACTCCATTTTTTGTGTGCTCATTCATGTACAGGTCATCGGCCCTGCCTATTCCAAGAACCCATTTTTTGGCTTCGAGAGAACAAAGGAGTGGGTCCTGCCTGCTCCCTTTGCAACCTATATGCAGGCCGTGATAAAGGTTTTTTCTTCAGTTTATTTTACCCAAACACAATGCTCATTCAACACAGGAGACAGCAGAACAAGATTTGCATGGACGTCCACGTGAACGATCTCCAGAAGCCTTCCGGTCTGCATCCCGTGCATCCTCTTCGTCAGGTCACAGTGTGCCTCGAACTGCATCGCCATCTAGTCAGGGCTGGTTATCTCGCTCTCCTTCTCGCTCTCCCTCCCACCCTCGTTCCAGGGCATAATCCCGCTCTCTGTCGCGTGCAAGATCTGTCACCCAATCTCGTTCTCCATCGCACCCAAGATCTGAGTCAATTCATCGAGTTCTAGCGGCTCGACTGCTTTCGGGCTCGCGTGCACAGTCGCCGCAAGCTCATTTTGGTGCTTCCTCCCCTGTCTCTTCCCGTGCAACCTCTCGATCTCGCGAAGACAGTCCAGCACAATCCACATCTGGGGCACCAAAGCGCAGCCATAGTAGGTTGAAGAGTCAAGCTTTCACACATATTTGAATAGTATTTGCAGAGAGCTTGAAGGGGAAGGAGAAGGCGAGGGAGACAGATGCGGACAGCGACGGGGAGGATGGAAAAGTGAAGATAACACGTGAATTGCACGTCAACAGCTTAACAAGACTGACTGAAGCTCCGAGCACTTGGACGGTCCCACAAGACAACACCGCATACTTCCTTGACCTTTCTGAGTGTTCCGAGGTGTTGGATGAGCCTCGAAAGCCTGGAATTCCGAGAAGGATTGATGCTTACCTCAGAGATGAGGTGTGTTCTCGCTGCTCATCTTCCAGTCTTTTCCAACATTTTGCAGGATCAGGACACGTGGGGTGGTTCAACTGGTAGTAAAAAAGGCGACGTGTGGGTGTATGCACTTGGAAGAGATCGTGTGCGTGCACGTCGCGCACATCTCAGGTGCCAGGGTGTTTGCACCTGTGAGTATGTCTCGGGGGAGCTTTTTGGGGACTGCGAGCGCTATGAGCCCGATGCTGCAGCAATGAGGGATCTATGGAATCATGAATTGGATGCAAATGAGCACGAGGCCGCTTCTGTGGGATCCATCCTGTCGAGGTGAGAATATACTTCTCAGCATGTTTTCAAACTCATTTGGCAGATTTTATCAGCAGGTCATGAAATCAAAGTGCGATGTCGAGTGCAACGGAGTACCCATTCTCATCCTACGTTCAAAGGTTCCCTTGTTTCGGTTGAATTCTTTTCACTTTCTTTCTTCCCTCTTTTAGGGACCGAACCAGTACGGGAAAACATACTTTGTCGGTTGTTCGAAATGGCACCCTAGTCAACGCTGGTCCCATATTTATCACACTATTCCGCCAACTGTCGACGAAGATACCTTCAAATATGTGCTGGAGCATGCAGGCCGACTACCAGAGGACACTCCAGACATCAACGTGATGTGTGCCCTAACGCTCCATCCACGGATCAAGTTGACAACATGTTGTGAGCAAGTCCTGAACACAGATCCATGTCAGACTCACAATTGTCTAGCATATAGCCATGTCATCGACAACGTTATTCGCCCTGCAAAAATAATTCGGCGCTCCTGCCTGACAGAGTTAATCATCTTTATCCCAGTGCAGCCCCATGCCGACGCCATGTATGTCTGGCGGCCAGAGCTTGCATTTCAAGCCATTGTCTTCCTGCGAACTGCTCACAATCATCCTGCCCACCCACAACCAAAGCCAAGCACTAAAGATGATCGCCTGCTCGATGCTGCAATGCGAGCCGTAGGCTCAAAGCATCTCTCAGTTCGAAAATTATTGACTGGTGCGTGGTTTATTGCCCCATCTTGACATTAAACAAACCGGTGGTTAGCAGCACAGTCTACGTTGACGCTGTACGATGGGAGGCGGGTGGGAGAAGTCAGTCCGGCATTCATCAACACGCGCAAAATTCGCCAACGCATTGCTGCTTACCAGAAGACTGAGTATCCGCATGGAAAAGGTTTCCAAGGTGAGTTTCTGTGAACACTTTATTTGCAAATAAACAAGTGCGTCTAGGTGTCCTCCACCATGTTGAGACCCACGAGAAGCCCCTCCCCATAAGGAGCGGTACATTCACGCAGCAATGACCAAGGGGGATTTTACTCTTGTGGTCACACTCAATCCCCAGCTTGTCTACCTCATTCACACTGTTCTTTCAGTCGTGATTGACTACACGTTCAAACGCATTGAGGGTGATATGGATGAATGGGTGGTTTCGGGCTTTTCAGACCGATTCAAACGCCGTGAGTTGTTGTTTTTAAATCCCCACCCTCATTTAACAACAGCCAGGAATCACTTTTGCTCGCCTCTATTGCATCAAAAAATCAGCAGCCGCATTTCACCAGCTCTTCTACGAGCTGTTTGAATCTATCCACCGTGTAACCGGCCAAAAACTCAAGCTGCGTCCATTCTTTCCTGACGCAAACGGCCGTATTATCTAGTCTCTCGTAGACAGATGCTATAACAAATATGTGCTCGCAAGCTCGCATGTTATAGTCTGTTGACTAACATGGACTTGCGATCGCTGATGGCCTTATTATATAATCACACAAGTTTCTGGCTGCAAGACCACGGTTTCTGGGGGTATTTTCACAGAATTTGACATTCTTACCACCTATTGGAAGGGAAAAGAATCAACTTTCGATGTTTGTTTCGCCGCAGGAACACTGCAATAATTTGAAAGTGTTGTGGTTGTGAATTTGGCAGTCTTTAAATTTTATGATGTGCAAGACACAGAAGCCCATTCTGGACCGACAGAACTGAAGCAACCTTGATTGCAAACAATTTGGCTTCTTGCATTTTTCACGAAGGATCGCTCAGGCATCGGCGGAACCAGCCCGAGATCTCAAAGTCCGACGATTACATAATAACTTCATCACCAATCACGCCCCACCCGATAAACTCCAGACTACGTATTATCATGCTTGATGGTGAAGTTGCCCAAGCCCTCGGCCTGGGCTCGTTTCCGGTGACCTATAACCAGCCTGCGATCAGCAACATACATACAACAGACCCAATAGAGCTCCTTTCTTTTATGCTGAAGATTGGAAGATCACACCGAGGACAACAAATATCGCTGAGACGTCCCATGCTGCGACCAATGCAGACACATCCACTCAGCTGCCACTTCTCCCTGCTTTTCTTGTGTCAGTGATTTTTATGCAGAGTATATTTCAACATCTAACTGATTTGACTGCAGCACACAGGAGCGGGATAAAGACGATGTCGAAGAGATACACCAAATTGTCCGTGATGGCATCATGCGCAAGCACTGGAATGGCCCCTCTGAACACGAGCACCTGTCCGAGCAGCGAGCAGGATGGAGTGCATGCCAGAGGGAGGAGCGAAACGATGATCTTGCAACTTATGATATCTTGGCCAAGGATCGGGAGGAGGGACAGGAGGAATGGCGCTTTTCCCTCACACGTGGTCATGACCTCCAAGCGCAGATTCAGCTGGTCCAGGCAGAGTTAAAACTCGACAAGCGACAGACGGACTTGAGCGAGGAGCTGAAAACATTGCGGGCAGCATTGAAGTTTGAGAAGCAAGCTCGGCGTGATTGGGTAACTCAACGAGGGGAGATTGACAGCCAAATGAAGGTGTTGCGGGCAGGACCATTGAAGGGTGTTCAAACCAACTGGAGCCAGCCATTAGCTGTCCAGGCAGATACCGCAATACCGGGTGAGTAAATTATTTTGTGCAATTTATTGTTGTTGTTCTTACCGAAAGCAGATACAGAGTCTGGGTTGTCTCTTGAGCTGCCAAGTATGAGTGAGAGTGTTGTGTTTTCACCCTATACTGACCAGACATCGAACAGATGATTCAAACCACGGCCAGGCGGAATTTTTCGATGAGGATATGGGCCAGCTTGAGTACTTCCCCGACTGTAAGTTGAACAGTAGTTTGTGTTTGGAAAATGAGCTCAAGCAGATATAATTTCCGGCAATTCAGCACTCAACTATCCTCTTCCATCTTCTGCAAATTTTTCCCGCGAGCCCAGACCCTAATGTTAGCAAGCGCAGCATTCTGGCAATGACGAGCAAGAAGCCTGTTGGCAGGAGTTCCAATCTAGATGCGCGTGATTATTCATCAGTCCGATGAGCGTTGGAAAGACGTACGGAAGCACATCGTGCCCAAGAGAGCATCTCAGCGGATGGTGAAGGTGGGGAATAGAAGTCGCGCTGATGACACCCAACAGTGAGCGGGAGAAATCCGAAATACAGTAATACAAACTCACTGAAAACGTGGGTTTCACAGAAATATCAGTCATCCCTCCCACAAGCCTTGCCACGAATGCTCGTGGTTGTGAGAAGTGCAAAAGTTTGCGCAGGGGGAGTCGACGGGTCCATAACGGCGCATCGGCGTTACCCGGAAATCCAGTAAAGTGCGCAAGGCGGATGGTCTCGGTTTCCCCTGCGCGGGGGTCGTATGCGGCTAAAGAGAGGAGATAGACTGGGGCGATCATGCCCTGGAACTCATGATCAGGGTGTTTTCCAGCGCGGAGAAATAAAATAAACCGACCTCGATGACGGTGACAAAGAACTCACACATTATTTGATCTTCGGGCACCCAGGCGTACAGGCAAGATCTGGGGTCCGGATCGATGTTGGCGGCCGCGACGAATCGGTTCCATGGGTCGTAATTGACAAGACGAACGGCGCGCACGGGACGCATAACTTTAGGGCGAGTAAAGCGCAGGGTGCGGGGGCTGGATTTAGCAACGGCCATGAGAGCGGGTTTGGGATGCAGAACTTGACCATGAAGGTGGCCTTTTATAATTATCAAAACAAAGGAATCGATGACAGAAAGGATCCTTTGCGCTGCGACTGCAAACAATTGGCTTTGTGCCGGTTGCTTAGTTCCGATGCATAAAGCCCTTTCATCTTTGTAGGCACGGGATGTTTATAAAGGAATCGATGGCATCGTGGCATTGGTATTTGTGTACAAAGGAGGACTAACTTGGAGAACAAAGCAGATACGTCGATCCGGTATAGGGTGAGCATCGCCAAATTGTATACCAGCGCAGAGTCAGTAGACTCTGTAGCGCAAAGCCACAGAGGAGGAGAGCGTCGAGTGATGGATGTAAGCGTGACCACATGTCGTGATTGCCGATGGCCCAAACCCCATTGGTGGTACTTGGAGTCCAGACTCACACCGCTGGTTCCTCAATTTAGCAGGCATTTAAGTTAGCTATGATTTCCTCAAGTATCTTAAAACACATAATGTGACAAGAAACTCGATTTTATATATTGGATTTGGTATCAGGCCGGTCGATATGCCTGTCGATACTTTAGATTTTGAATTAAGTTTAGAGGAAGATTAAACGAGAAGTATGGATTCTCGTTTAAAGGAGCCTTACACTGGATACAATACTTGGGGTTTCGGACACCATTAAACCCATCTGCAGATGGTCTGCAGATCATCGTCGTCACTCTTGTCTTTTCGAAACAAAACTCAGATCTGTTACAAATACACGATATATGAACATTGTACAATATTGTTCCTAGCGCAAGCGCGCGGCAAGATACTGGGCAGAGACCTCATTGTTCTTCAAAGACACCTTGCAGGCGGCATTACTGAACCTGATCTTGTTTTTCCATTCCACATACGTGTGAAGCTTTGCCGACTTTCTCTCAATTTCCTTCAATCTTTTCACGAACCACCGCTCACAGTTGGTGTTCCACCATCCTGTGTTAAGACCGGACGACCAAAAGGCGGTTGGGGTTGGCCACCAGGAGATAAACTTCAATTGCTGTCCGTCTTCTGCCTTCCTGTTCCTTTGTCCTGGAATGAAGTTAGCGTACATCAGCAAAAAGTTAAATAAACGTGCCCGTTTCAACTGAGTAGACCCCGCAGATGAGATTGATCTCATCCGGCGTCAGGGCTTCATGCCACAGCGCTTCTTCCCGATTCCCACTCAACACGCGTGCTCCAGTCTTGAGGATGTCTTCGGAGGGATCAAGACAAGCTATATCCGCAAAATCTGGAATAGCCAAGCGAGCGAGTCGACCGACGATGCCCCCATAGAAGAGAGCTGCGCGACCACGCGGCGAGCAGAGGAATGCGTCCCGCCGCTGAACGTAGACCCCAAAATCAATGAATGTCGGTTTGTAGCTGGCAGGGCGGCGACCCAGAGTGTTGATAGATGGGGGAGCGAGAGGCACATGATTAGCCGGTCTCTCCCAGCTGGGATGAAACTCCACGCCCAATTCCATAAGTTCGCGGATGAGATACGTGAAATCATGCCCCCAGCCCAACCTAATGATTTGAAGGATGGTGGCAGCGCTCTCCAGTAAAATCGAGGGACCAGGAGCTTCAGAGCTGCAGGGGCGAATCGAATAGAGTTTCTTGTCCCGCTGACTGATGATCTCGACATCGAAATTCCACTCGAGGGCCAAGTCAGCATCAGGCGAGGTCAAATCACAAAGTTCGGCTTGAAAACCTCTCAGGTCGTCCTCGAGAAGGTGCTGGAGGAAGATTGGGAGTACCGAGTTGTCGGGGACAGCGTAGCTTTCGTCGCCAACGGCCCAAGCACATGCTTTATGTTCCATCTCCCGGGAGGAACTAAAGGGAGCTACAGGCTGTTCGAAGCCGAAACGGTGGAGGATGGTGGACGCAACGTCTTGCATTCGCCACCCCCGGTAGGTTGTCCACATCTTCATATAGATTCTCGCGATCCAGATCGCATCCTCGCTCAAGGACTTCCGTAGCCCTCTCACCCGTCTCCCCTCCATTGTTTGACGCCCGGGGACATCAGGAATCGAGGGAATGATATCCGCAGGTAAAGCGGGCTGGTGGAATTGGACATAGCTGTCGTCGTAGTCATCGTTGTCATACATTTCATCCGGCTCAGCCTCTTCGCTTGGAGCCAGCGCAGTGCAGAGATCCCACTGATTCGAAAAAGAATCGTAGATGCGCTGGTTGGACGTAAACTCGTCCCAACGCTCAGCCGCATCAGTGTGATTGCATGCGCGCCGGATGAAAAACCCGCCCTCCTCTTCCTCCCACATGAATACGCGAGCCCCCTTCTTGCCCGGTGGCCCTCCCTTGACTGCATGGTTTTCTTGGGCAAGACGCCGGCTCTTTGCCTCGGAAGTCTCATTTTGGGCCCGCTTTTCGTTATGTAGCCTGCGGCGCTTCATGAAAGCATGGATATCTTCTCCATGTTTCTGACTGCTGTCGCGTTCGACAGCTGGGAAGGATATAGCGGGGGAAGTGGAGTCGGCTGGCATTTCTGAGTGCTGGTACGTCGGCGGTGCATGTGAGGAAGGAGGCGCGGACGGCGGTGTGCCATCTCTGTGACTTTTGCATATGGATGCAGTGACCGACCATGGGCTAGAAGCGATGTCACCGGGAAGGCTTTGTAGATAGTCAACTTCGCTGACATCGGGAACGAAACCTATCTTAACAAGAGTGTCGGGGATGGGCTCATTGGGAGGAACACCCTGGCCGTAAAAAAAGTAGAGGGGGACGCGGTGTTTTCCGAGGAGGTAAGGAAAGAGCCAGCGAGCATGGCGAGGGATATGTTCATCGGGATGCGATTTGGACCGAGTGAGGTCGAAGATGCCCCCCATGCAGTCGATGGTGAGATCTCCGACCGCAGAATCCTCCAAGTCGATGAGCCACTGGTGGTGAAGTTTTGTTGTTTGCGACATCTGAGCTCTCCAGTCGCCGGAGTAGTGCGCATCAAGAAGAATAAACATGAGGGTGATCTTCGCCATCAGGGGTAGAAACGCATTGCGTGAGCATAGAGCGATGTCTCTGGCGCTTGAGCGCGACTGAGCATTCCTCTCGGTGTAGCGGTAGGAGATGGGGTTTAGAAATGTGTACACCCCTACAGCAGCAGGACCACCATAAAGACGTGACATGTTGCGCAGAGTCAGGAGGAGGAGGCTCTCCAGGTGCAGCCAACGGTCAATGAGCATCTGCTCGAGGCCCCATCGAATCTGGGGAAGTGTTTTGTCGAGCGGGAGGGTTGTTACTTGCTGTATGGGGAGGTTCTTCCTGGTGACGTTGAGGCAGGAAAAGAGTGGCCCGTAAAACGGGTTGAAGCGCGGCAGAAGGACGAGGTAGGGGTACTTGGGGTTGACCCACAGTGGACGCCTGAAGTCATCAAGCTGAAACTTGTACCCGTTGGGGGCGACTGCCTCCTCTTGACTAGGGATGCGAAGCAAAAAGTGGGGGTCACCAATGTGGACCCCAAAGACGCCCATGCGATTCTGGATGTGGCCGTCAAAGTGCCGGACGTCCTAGACTAATTAAGCAGGAATCTAGGGAAGAAGGGAAGGCTCGTACATGAGGAAATGTGGGTGAGCCCGAGGGGGAGGATTCCATATTTCAAAGACCTAAAACGTTCATGGGTCCGATGCTTTATGAGTGGAGTAGAGGACTGTCTCACCAGAAATGATGGGATGGAAGGAACGATGCCACAGATCTCAAAGCGGATGCGACAAACCGCCCAGAAGCGCGTTCACAATTGCGAGTTGATTGAACGCGGTGCTACGCACTGAACATTCACTCAAGACGGATGGGCGCGGTGCAAAGCACTGTACGTTCACTCGATATCGTTCGAACGTAGTGCTACGCACTGTACGTTCGTGGTGGTCAAGTCACAGAACAAATTGTGATCGTCACTCATGTGACGATCGTGACGATCCGGTGATCGTCAGTCAAGATAAGATCTCGGCACTCATACTAAGCGCCCTCGATGTTAGCTGTTGTACAGCTACATCAACTCAACACCGTTAACGCACACTGCTGCATGGATTCTCGATGTAGGCTGTTGTACAGCGACATTGACTTAACACTGCCGCTTGAATTCTCGATGTTCGCTGTTGTACAGCGACATTGCTTTAACTCTGTTATCGCCCAACGCCGCCTGGATTCGCATGTGGCGCGACGAGGCCGAAGCTTGAATCTCTCGCGTGCACAATTTTTTTAACCAAAATCCAGCTGCTCGTGTATTGGCTAGACTATGGAATATTTACAGAACTGGACATAGCTAATGTCTCGTGTATTCAACAATTGACATACATATTCCATCCAACTCAAAGCGCCATCCTGGCCGTCGCCGCGACGAAGAGCCCGAACACTTCCTTTGATACCTTCCTTGAGGTAAGCCGGTGAGGCTTTCTTGAGCCATTCATCGTTGTAGAGGCTCTTTGGAAGGCCACACGGAGCTTCCGAAGTCCCTGGGGCGCCACTTCTGATTCTCGAAGCGGGGGTGGGACCCTCATTGGTGCTTCTTGAACAACCCCGTCTGCGCATCCACGAAGCGCAAGTACTCGACAACGCGGGGCTCGTGCCAGATGCAAACCTTGACCTTGTAAATCAAGACTTTTGCGTCGTCCACCTGGACCTCATCTTCTTCCTCGGACGACATTCCCTGTTGTCCGAGATGCTGGGCCAACTCCAGCAGCCTCCGCCAAGTCACGACATCACCCGTGTTTCCCTCGCCTGTCTTGATCTCAATGGTGGCGATGATTGTTTGAACGCGGTCTTAGGCATTGGAGGAGGTGGCCTTCAAGCATGCTTGAACGATGCAACACGTCGCCCAAGTATTCTCGTACTTGCCCAGGTCTGGATGCATCTGGGTGGCCTGTAAAACAGTGAGAATTGAACGATAACAGCCCATGCTCAAGTACAATGCTCACCCGCAGAAAAACCTCTTGCACGAGCTCTGGGTCCTGATCACTGAGCGACTTGGTCGTGTCCAGCAGCTTGTCCACCAGTGCGTGAACAGTTGTCTGACATCAATATTCAGTAAGTAAAAAGTAAGATAAACAAAACGCACCTTGATTATAATTGTCTCGTGGTCTCCGCCTTCCCAAGCAGCATGATTCTTGATAACCTTCCGGGTTAGCATCGTAGGAGTTGGGATCTTCTCCTCAAACATTGGCGGAGGAGGATACGCATGTTTGAGGACTGGAGCGAACACCACCGTCTTTTTGGCGCTTGGCACAGGATTATCCAAATCCTCATGAATCACAAGACCCGTGGAGGTAGACACATTGAGATCGGTTTGTAGAAGGAGGAGCACAACAGGAGGAGGCAGCTTTTCTGTTTCCGCAAAAGGATAGCCATAGTGCATAGTTGCATAAGTCATATGTTTGATTTGGGGAACGCTCAGAAGACCTTCATTGCGGAAACCCCAAATTTAAAGGTTGTGCGTCAACGGAACTAGCCAGACGCAACAGGAAGTTGGTTAGGATGCAACGGCCATAAAGTAGGCCGTAGCCGGAACGGCCGTAAACAGCCGGAAAGGAACCGGAACGGATCGGAAAGTGCATGGTCGTAACAATAAGGTTTTGAAGTGTGGTTTTCAGAATAGCTTGGACATTTTGGCACTCTGTTTTGTGTGTAACTCGCTTTCAATATATTTTTTCACAGCTTCAACACGTGGTAGGCTCGTTCAAGCAATCAAACAAGTTTGAATTCGTTATTTCACAATGGATACACATCCTTCAGGACGAGTACATGCACCTTTCCGACCCGTCCAGCAAACTGGCAGCGGTTTGAAGGAGCTTTTTGTATGTATCCTGCGCGTGGTCACAGGCCTTTGCTGCCTTTTCCCACTTCTCCAGTAAAGCCTGTAAATTGGCGTGTCCAGGAACACATCACACCAAAGTCTTGCTACATTCTGTTAAGAAGCCCCAGGAGCTTTGCTTAATCATTCCTGGTTGAGACCATAATCCTGGATTAAATCCGGGATGAATTAATCCGCAGCGACGGATTAAACGGGTTTGAATGGGATCAAAAGAAAATAAGAACAGCACACCCGGCGTTCGAACACACAACCTCCTTGTGATAAGAGATTTTTTAAAGCCATAGAATAACCAGTTGTGCCAAATGGGAGATATCAGTGGATCAAATACAGTGTCTATGTCACATCAAGAAGCTGACCACTATTTCTGTTTAGAAGTCGCAAACAGAGACCTCAAAGGCCTATTTAATGTTGCAGAATGTGTTCAAGTATTAATCCATCAACATTAATCCATGAAACATTGAGCATTGATCCTTGTTTAAGTTATAGGTTGAGCAGCTAGCTAGCTTAATAAATCCGAGGTGTTCATTATGTATAAGGCAATTTGATTATGTCAGTGTTTTTCCTGGTGTGTTTATGCAAAGTGATGACCTACAGGTGACATTTTTGATCACTTTGTCTAAGGCACTATGGTGTAGTGGTTATGGTCTCTGTTTAGCATTTGATGCTCTGAGTTCGAATCTGGCTGGGGGCATTTTTTGCCTTATGTCCCGAAACAGCCCATCCACGGATTAATTCATCCCGGATTTAATCCAGGATTATGGTCTCAACCGGAAATGATTAAACAAAACTCCTAGGGTTGCTGTTCTGTTTGTTTCGCGTACGTGCGGGTGAGTGTCTGATGTGCTTTTTGAATTTTGTTATTGTATGCAATGATTTTGTGGTCTTGCTTGTGAAGATTTTTGTGTGTATCACGGTCTTGAAGCTTCTTCAGAAACGTCTGCAGTGGATGGGCAAGATAGACCTACTTTTTCGCTTCAAGGTCTTCATCGCATTCTCTGAAAGATGTCCAGCTTGGTAGGAAGGGCGAATGTGGAAGTCTTCAAAGACCTTTGAGCATATTGTTAGAGAACAATTGCGACCGACAACTGCTCACCTCCAATGTCTTCATTTTCATGTTGTCGAACACCTGCCCCTTTTTCAGACCCCCGACCAACGTGCACCTCACACCTTCTCGATTCACGTCAGCATGAACACTCTCAATCAGGTTGCTGTGTCCATCTCCTGCCTTCCAAACATCTTGGGGGATGAAGGATTTTTCCCAGCAAAGAGCTGGAAATGCAAATTTGGATCGGATCTTGTCCTGAACCCAGTCTGAGGACGATGTCGGTAAAGTGGTATAGAAGGATGAGTTAAAGGGCACATACTATTGCCAGCTTTTCCCCCTTGGATCTGGATTTCAACTATGGTTTCATCCCAGGACGGGTGGCGCATGCAAATAAGGCTACGCATAAGATGTCGAATATATGTCTTCAAATGCGAACGGTTAGTCAATGACATGTGCAATTCAATCAGAGTCGGATTGAGAATGTCTGGAAACCGGCGCCTCAGATACAATTTGACAGTGGGGGTGACGAAGAAAACACCTGGGAGTAAAATCGGGTAGATCACCATCTAGGCTTTCCAGTAGGTTAAAAATCTCCTGGCGGACACGGGTAGGGGTTTTTTCGGGGAGGGGGATGGGGTGTGTGTGGACGCCGCTCGAAATGACAGTCAAATTAGGTAGATCACCATCTAGGCTTTCCAGTAGGTTAAAAATCTCCTGGCGGACGGGGGTAGGGGTTTTTTTCGGGGAGGGGGATGGGGTGTGTGTGGACGCCGCTTGAAATGACAAGGATATATAGGCAGGCCGTGCGGAACGCTGATAAGCACGGGATTTGTCCACCCATGAAATCTTCGCTTTTTCGCGTTTTCATGACAAGACATGTGCCGGGCTACGCTCCAGAAGCGTCAGTACTGAGGTTCCCAAGTAGCTGGCAGGGCAGGAACCACTGAGTAACGGATGGGAACGGGGAGGAATACTCTGGAACCATTGGCATGTGCTCGCTCCGAAACCTGTAGGAGATGTGTAGCCCAACTGACCAAGTGGAACGTGAAGTCTACTCTATTCCCGCTCACGGAACTAGACGGGACGGACTGGAATCCTGTTGTGGTGTGTTGGACATGAGACGCGTAACGCGTTCTGATCATATGATCACTGGAAGGGGCTGGGAACATCATATCTTGATGGATCCACGCCGTCCCGGGCATTCCGGATAAGGGATGGTCACTAAGCGAGGGTCCGATCACTTGGACCTACACTCATCGGCTCCTGGAGCAAGTACCCATACTGGGAAGTACTTTGAATGTGGTATCCCTGGAGAGCTACGGACTGGGGGCTTCGGTTCCAGATGTTCCGGTAGACGGGAAAGGCACCGGCATTGGGAGGAACAGCATATACAGTCGGGATCGACATAAGGGATCGGTTGTGATGGCTCCGGCACAGTCTGACCGATCGTACATGTGCACAGGATCGCACCAGGATGGCGTGCTCGACATGGGCAGCCAATAGAAGGACTCAGATACCCATTCTTACGACGGATACACGGAAGTCGGACGGATAAACGGACTATTTTACTCATACTTACTTATTCTTGGACGTTTCCATGTGTTTCAGCGCTTTGTATTTAAGTAGCGGGGCATCTTGGGCGACTTCACGGAATCACCCCACGGCTAGTAGGCGGAAACGCTTGCGAATTGGGCAGATACCGGGGAGTTCGAACAAGGTGTCTCTTAGAATTCATCTTGGCTTGGAATCTTTTCTTTTGTGATCGGTATCCTTGGGATCCGACTTTGCCGTTTGACTGGAACTGTTGGGATCGTGCTGAGTACGCACTTGGTTGTTGGTTGTTGTGAAGAGCTTGGGATCGGAACCCACTACTGTGAAGAGCTTGGGATCGGAACCCACTACTGTTAAAGAGCTTGGGATCGGAACCCACCACTGTCTGGAGCGCTTGGGATCGGAACCCACTATTGTTGTTACTGTATCACGCTTGGAATCGGCATCCACCTCGCTTTGGAGAACCCCAGCACCCCGTTCTCGTTTGTTTTCATAGCTGAGAAGCTTCACATCATCGCGCTCTGTGCTTCCTGTCTGTTCGGGTCAATCCTCGTTCACTCAGATCTAGCCTGAACACTTGCACAGCAAGGGTTCCATTCGCATCGACACTCTCGTTGCGTTCCACTAGCTTTCCTGTCTGTTCCGGTTCCATTCCGGTTCACTCAGATCAAGGCTCAAGTACTTGGACTTCGTTCCAAGGACTTCTATAAACAATACAACGCTCTCTCCTCGTTTCCGAGGTCTATACCATTCCCTGCAACCTTTTATAAGGCCCTGTACCAGGGTCTGATACTCGTCTGTGCACGTCTCGAGCACTTCCGTTCCGTTCCGACGCACTTCTGTGTGTAGGTTTGGTTTTGGTTGGTGTTTTCTTGATAGGTTCAGAGCACATCGATCATCTGGAGCCCACCGCGAGGGGTGGTTTATATCTCTAATCGAGAGATCGAGCTAGTTGTTGTTTCGTTCGGGAACATCCCGGACACCGCGTTCCGTTTATCGGGTCACTATTCCACCTCGGCGGGATACACCAGATAACACAAACACACCTCCCGGTGACTTTCCAAGCCTTCTTAGAGGGCGAGGAGAATTATCGAACCGCGGCTTTCCTCGTACCGGACCTCAGTCCAGTCGGGATACCCGTACATCGCGTAACGCGCGCGATTCCCTTGTAGCCCCGCTACAAACAAACTCGCTTCGAAGCCTTTCTGTCGGTTCTGGTTCGTCCAGTCGACCCAGGAAACGTGCTACCACGGCTCCGGTAACGTCGAGCGTAGTGGAAGGGTCTACTTCTGCATCTGGAACGCGTTCTACGAGCGTTTCTCAAACGAATCCTCTGGGAACAGTCCAGGAGCAGCCAGAAGGCGATTCTACTTCAGACCCGACGTCTGGAACTGCTGCCAACACAATTCCGAGTTCTTCTACGACTCAAATCACACAAATGGCGGTTGCGAATTTTAAAATTCCGTTTGCTTGGGACCTGAATAGGCCCAAGTTCGATGGAGAAACCACTTCGTCCCTGAAGAATTTCCTCAGGAATACGGAGGCGGTCTGTACGAGTGGTGGGATCACGGATGAGCAGAAACAGAAGGAGAAACTGCTGGAATACTTGGACCACGCGGAACTGCGCGAGCAGTGGGAGAGGTTGCCATCGTTCGTGACGGGCAAGACCTATAGTGACTGGAAGAAGGAGATTCTGCAGTTGTATCCGGAAATAGAGGATATGACGTTGGGATCTGTTTCGAAGCTGAAGGAGATATGCCAGCAGAACCGTCCGATCGGCCGCGAGGAGATCGGGAAACTGCGTCGTTTTACGATGGCTTTCACCAATGAGGCTGAAAAGTTGCTGAAAGGGTCGGCGCAAGTTGTGAATAGGCAGTTGGTGCAGTGGATTCTCGAGACTCTCGAGGCCCGCTTTGCGGACAAGGTGGAGGAAGCGTCAAATCAAGCAGCAATACTTGATTTCGTTAAGACCCCGTCCGTTCCAGCACCTACCCCTCCAACGGAATCCGACTACCGACGTGGGGACCGTCTTCCCTATCGAACCGTCCTTGCGATAGCCGATTACATGGCTGACAATTGGACTGGGAGGTCGCTTGCCGCGCCGTCAGTCGATTCCCGTTCGCTTCCGGAACGAGGATACAGTGGTGGAATCATTCCGATGCAATCCGTTGATATGGGCGCTGCTGCGCATATCAAAACGGAAGTCTCGAGCAAGCTTGAGTCTTTTGCGGGTGAAATGGCGTTAATGAAGGACTCTGCCCAGTTGCAGGAGAAGCGTTTCGCGGAAACTCTTAAGAAGATTGAATCTACTTTCGAGAATTCGCTGAAACTGATGAACCAGAACCTGAGGGGACCGCCTCCGCACATGGAGATCACCCAGGCTGGTTCTACTTCGCGTTCTTACGACCGCCAGGACGCTCGTCCAAGAGAGGAAGGCCCTTGTTTCTTCTGTAACGGTCCACACATCATTCGGGACTGCCCGACTAAGGCTGAGTTCATCACGCTTGGCTGGATCATAGTCGAGAATGGTCTCATCAAGCTCGGGAATGGGAATTGGATACCTCGGCATCCAGAATCGTTAACGAAAATGCAGAAGGTGGAGGAGCACTATCGTAAGCAAGGCATTATGAGAGGTACTCCTGCCAACCAGCGTTCGGGAATGATGCAAAATTTCTATTCCGGCACGAGTTATGGGATGACCGAAGGCTATGATTCGCGGGAACTGGATCGGGTGGATCATCTGTACGATACGCGCGAAGACGAAATTCGTTCTGCGCAGCTGCAGTTGGGAAGAGCGCAAGCTCAGGCCCAACAATTTAATATGCAGCAGTCCCAGATGGTTCCAAGTGTTCAACCACTCCAAAACCAAAGCGGTGTTCAACCACCGCTGCAGTTCCTGCAAATGCCACATACTCCTCAGTCGTTGCCGACTCAAAACTCCAATACTGGAGTTGATATGGCAACGCTTCTGCAGTTCTTTAACAATATGCGGAACGATGGGAACCAGGTTGCAGACCAGATGGTTGCGACCAGGACCGGAGCGAGGTCAGATCCTCAGTCTGGTCCGGGTTTCTAGCTCGTTCGAGGAAGGAGGACGAGGGCAAGGCGAAGAGCCGCGCCTTCTAAGACGGCCAAACCTCCGGAGGACAGAGCATCAGCCGCAGATAGGGAGAAGGACTGGAGAAAGAAGGACGGTGTAGTGAAACGAGTTGAATTCATCATGCCAGACGAATTGGAGGATGAGGAAGAAATTCCCAAACCTCCTACCAAAAGGGCAGAGCGCCGGATCGTATTGGACGATGATTACGAGGAATTGGAATCACCGGGAATACAATCGGCGCGCCCAGAAAAGCCTAAAAACGTTATGGGATCGAAAGAGAACATACCGTCGGCACTAAAAGCCCCAAATAGAGAGAGGGCATATAAACTGGTACCCAAGTTCGACGATGCGAACATCGTACGGGATCTTGTGGGCCAGACCAAGGGGATGAGATTGGAAGGGATCACAGTGGAAATGATGTCTGCTATGAATGGCGAATACGCCAAGGGACTTCGGGATATCACCTTCAAGGTTCGAAAACCCTTGAAACCCAAATTCACGGCAGACGTCATGCTGCAAGGAGATGCGTTCCCATTCATGGAAGAGGAGACCCCGCTTAAGCTGGATTGGGATGCCATTGCGCTTTCTGATCTACCGCCGGTGGATTCTGTCTTCGTCTCACACGAGGAAGATATGGGACTACTCCCAGGGTGTCTGGTAGCTACGGATATCGTGCTCCAGTACTATTCCACGTTAGGCGATGGACAGGCTCCGAAGCAGATCTATACTTCCATGGAATCGGCGTCGCTTCGAGTCTTGTTTCCGAAGATCAACGGGCAGGAAAAAGTGGAATGTGTCGTAGACAGCGGGTCTCAGATTGTTTCGATGGCGTTGAAATCTGCTGAAGGACTGGGTCTCTCATGGGATCCGGATGTCACGATATTCATGCAGAGCGCCAACGGGCAGTTGAAGAAATCAGCTGGATTGGCACGGAACGTACTTTTCCTGTTCGGGGACATCCCGATATATTTGCAAGTCCACATTATAGACCAGCCGGCGTACTATGTGTTGCTGGGACGGCCGTTTGACATCCTCTCGGAAACGAACATCCAGAACTTCAAGGATGGTTCCCAGTCGATTACAATTCGGGATCCCAACACACAAAGGAGAATCACTCTTCCTACCCATGCGCGGGGGAAGTTCCAGCCATCTTCGGACCCTAGGGTTACTATCGAAGAGGTTCGGGACGAGGATGACCCTCCGAGAACGGCGAGAGCTGCGAGTGGTGTTGAAAAGGAGGCGGATTTTCAGGGCTCTTCGAGGAATTGACGGGAATGAGTCAAGGAGAAGAGATGGCTGTCACATTCGGCTTTGACGAGCAAGGGGAGATTCGGATAGAGGCGTTTGCAGAGCCTAAGAATGGGGAACGGTTTGGATCTGAAGAGATCAAAACCACCTATCTATTGGCGTCCATGGAATGTGATGAGATGAAGAACGACGAGGTAGCGGTGCAGCTCTTAAATGAGTATGCGAGTTATCCTGGTCGTAACAATGCGCAAGCACCTCAGAAACCATACGAGGTGTATTGTATGGATGAGAAATTTCCGTCTCATCTGGAAACCGGAACGTTGGGTAACACCACGGAACGGTCTGGGAGGAATAAACGGTTTCAGGAGGAGAACACCACAAAGCAGAGCTTTGCGAGTAGTGCCCCTGAAAGCGTACAGGAAGAACTTGCGGGAATAGGCGATAACGAGGACAGAGGAATACCAGTCCTCCAGAGTTTCGCCGGCAAGAAATATAAACCGGTTGCGTTGAAAACCAGGCCAGTTTACGGAGAACTGCCGGAGAGGTTCCGGATTAAACGGGAAATAAAAGGGGATCCACTCCAGGATCTTCCAGAATTATCTCAGAATCCGCCGGACTTCGTTCCGAAGGGCAGATACACGCAGGAACGGATGGAGGACATAGAAAAGATTCATTCTGAGGACTTTCTATGGCCAGAAGAACGGAAACTTATGCACCACTTCATGTCACTACAGGAGGGAGCGTTCGCTTGGGACGACAACGAACGTGGGACATGGAGGCATGACTTCTTCCCGCCGGTGGAAATACCCACGGTTGAGCACAAGGTTTGGGTGGAACGTTCCATTCCAATTCCGCGTGGCCAATTGTCGGAATTCTGCAAGGTGATCAAGAAGAAGATAGATGCAGGGGTGTATGAGCCGTCCAATTCCTCGTATCGCTCGAAGTTCTTCGGAGTACTGAAGAAGGATGGCAAGAGCATCCGTCTTGTCCATGCCTTGGAGCCTTTAAATCAGTTACCATCGCGCACTCAGGCTTACCACCTGCCACGGATGAGCTAGCAAGTCACTTCGCAGGAAGGGCTTGTGGTGCTGTGTTCGACTTATATTCGGGATACGATCATCGTGATTTAGCAGAAAGTTCCAGGGATTACACCACGTTCCAGACGCCTTTCGGCGCTCTGAGACTGGTTAAGTTACCCCAGGGATGGACCAATTCGGTTCCCATATTTCACGATGATGTAACCTACATTCTGCGAGATGAAATACCGCATGTCACCATACCTTACGTCGACGACGTTCCGATTCGGGGACCGGGAAGCCGGTACCAGGATAAGGATGGGACATACGAGGTCATTCCCGCTAATTCCGGTATACGACGGTTCGTATGGGAACACTTCCAGAACCTGAATCGGGTCGCTCAGCGTTTGAAATACGCTGGGGGAACGATTTCGGCGGCGAAAGTGATACTGTGTAAATCGGAGTTTCAAGTTGTGGGTCATACCTGCTCATTTGAGGGTCGGAAACCTTCTACCGATAGGATTGGTGTGATTCTGAGGTGGCCTCCTCTTGAGGATGTGTCCCAGGTTCGCCAATTTCTAGGAGTGGTTGGTACGATGCGGATGTTCATTCGTTATTACTCCACCCGAGCACGGCACTTGACGAAATTACTTCGGGCAGATGTGGAATTCGACTGGACAGAGCTAGAACAGGCTTCAATGGACTCTCTTAAAGACGCTGTTGCAAACTGTGAGGCACTGAAACCGTTGAACTACGACTGGGATTCAGATGTAATCCTGGCCGTAGACACATCTTGGATGGCGGTTGGCTTGGAAATATACCAAGTGGATCCTGTCGACCCAAAGAAGAAATATTACGCCAAGTTTGATTCCATTCCGTTGAATCCACGAGAAGCACGGTTCTCCCAACCGAAACGGGAACTGTACGGTCTGAAACGTGCTTTAACGCATATGCAATATTGGTTACTTGGATGCAGAAAGTTAGTGGTGGAAACGGACGCGATGTACATCAAAGGAATGCTAGACAATCCTGGGATGGGTCCGAACGCTACCATAAACCGCTGGATCGAAGAAATTCTGATGTTCCACTTTACGCTGAAACATGTGAAGGGTCTTACCTTTTCACCGGATGGCCTATCCCGGCGCGTTAAACAACCTGGTGATCCAGAATACCCCAGCCCTGAGGATGGATTCGACGAGAACCCATCGCCAGAACAGCACGAGGACTGGAATTACGAGATTGAACAACCGCTGGAGTTAGAAGAGTTTAAAACTCAGATCGACACGAGGGGTGGCTACCTACAGGAAATCCAGAATGTAGAAATAGAGGAGACCGTCGAGTTGTTCAATCAGTTTGAGCAGAAGTGTTGGGAGGTGTACTCTGAAAATCGGGAGGAAGCCAAATTGATCAGGGACGCATTTAAAGAGAAGAATCTCGAGATGCCCCAGTTCATTATGAGCCAGATCCGAGAAGAGGAACCCTTACTCCCACCGGACGCTTTCAAGATTGATCCAACGCGTCGGGAGCCGTATCCAGAAGAACACAGAACGGATTCTGGTAAAAACCAGGATCTTAAACTCGAGAAAGTTCGGGAATGGTTAAAAGATCCTCTTCGGAACCGACCGGAAGGATTGAACGACCGTGCATATCGCAATTTTATGCAGTATGCCAGGCGGTTCTTCTTAGACAAGAAGGGCCGCTTTATTCCGGAAAGGACCCGAGTCGGCACACAAGTTGGTGGTTGGGAAGGAACATAGGATGTATATGATGAAGTCTGCGCATGATAGTCTGGGACATAGAGGGGTTTACGCGACAAAGTCTTTAGTCGAGCTTCGGTTCTGGTGGCCAGAATTCGAACGGGATGTGGCCTGGTATGTGAAAACATGCCATATGTGCCAAGTCCGACAGGAAGAGTTGTTACGGATCCCTCCAGTACCAACTATGACGCCCAGTCTGTTCCAGAAGGTCCATGTCGACGTCATGATAATGGGGGTTATATCGAACGGGCACAGATATGCGGTGTCTGCTAGAGATTCCCTGAGTCGCTGGTTGGAATCCAAAGGATTGCGATCGGAGAACGCGTCGGAATTGGGAAAATTCCTACTGGAAAACATCATATGCAGGTGGGGTTGTCCACAGGAGTTCGTTACGGACAACGCGCCACAGTTCCTAGCAGCAGTAGAATGGCTGAATCATAAATACGGGATCACTGGTATCAGGGTCTCGCCTTATAATTCACAAGCGAACGGACCGGTGGAAACTGGCCATAAACATATGAGGCAGATGATTTACAAAGCAACGGGTGGAGATGTGCGGAAGTGGTACTGGTTCCTTCCACAGATCGTATGGGCAGATAGAATTACTACCCGGCGCGGTCTGGGGTGTTCACCATATTTTGCGGTTACAGGATGTCATCCTACCGTTCCTCTAGACGTTGCGGAAGCGACTTGGCTAGTGGAATACCCAGGGGATATCATTTCAACTGCGGAACTGGTTGGATTACGGGCCAGAGCACTTGCGAAGCACAGACAGCACGTAAACGAGATGATCGATCGTGTTGACAAGGAGAAGCTCGAGGCGGTGAAGCGGTACGCTCGGGAACATGAGGCTTCCATCAAGGACCATGACTTCCAGCCGGGAGACATGGTACTTGTTCGGAATACGAAAGTGGAAAAGTCCCTCAATTCGAAATTGGACCCCAAGTACTTGGGACCGATGGTCGTAGTGAGGAGAACGAAGGGTGGTTCGTACATTGTATGCGAAATGAACGGCGCGGTTTATCCTGGAAAGGTTGGGGCGTTCCGAGTCATTCCGTACTTTGCACGGAAATCTCTCAATCGGAAGAACAAGATTGAGGATCTTCTCGACATGTCTAAAGAAGAATTGGACATGTTGGTCGCCCGGAAAGAGAAGAAGGATGCGGAATACGGACGAGACCTGCAGTTCGGGGACATCCACTTGAACCCAGACTGGGAACAAGAGGATCCGGCGGAACTCAGTGACGAGCCGGAAGAGGAGCACGTTCAAGACATGGACCTTGAGGAATTGAATGTCGTCAGAACGGGCCCAAGGCGTTCCAAACGACTTGGTGACTAATTTGGCAAAAAGACAATCAATTCTACACTACTCTGGTTACAGGAATAGTGTCTACGAGGGTCGCATGGCGGCGATGCGCAAGGAGTGTGAGACAGGAACAGTAGCGGAACGAGTAAAGACAGTGGAAACGGCTGCAGAAATGCGCCGTAACATTCAGACTTCTTCGGGGTCGACTTCAGTGTTGCGAGTGATACCCACGGCCACGAGGGAAGAATCCGCCACCACGACCACGTCCGCGATAGAACGGGCGGGGACCAGTTGGAACGGCCACGGATCGAGATGTGGAGTAGTCGCTGAAGTCCCTGTCGCACTTGTCAGGATTTAGACAAGAACGCTGCAAAAATAAAGCAGAGACGTACGGGACGGATGGGAACTCTCTAGTGGACAGGTTGCGTTGGAGCAGAAGCTCGCGGACGCGATCGTATTCGGCGTAGACAGCATCGTACTTGCGGGATTCCACGGAAACCCGCGCTGCGATCTGAGAAAGGTGGATCCTGAGGGAACACTCGATACGCTGAAGGCCTTCGTTGGTCTGGGCAAGCGTTCCAATCGACTTGATAACGTGGTCGCCGCTGTTGATCATCTTCCCAATATCGTCGAACGAGAAGGAAGTAGCGGAGACGGTGTTGGACGACGCTGCGGCCTCATTCTGGGACAGGGAAGGATTCAGAAACGGGGGAGGACACTGGGAATTGAAGTTCTCACCTGGTCCACCACCGCTGAGCCAGCAGTCACGGAGAGCGCAATCACGGGCGAGCCCGAGTCTACAGTCACGGCAGGACCAGCCGGGCCAGTCTTCTTCGGGGAGCGGACACGGATCTGGAGTCAGTAAGGAGAGGAAGTACGGGAAAGGTGGAAACACCGACCGCTTTCTTCTTTACCGGCGCGTCGGCGACGGACTCGTCGGTATGGCTTTGGGCGCGGTGAGATTTCCCACGTCCCTGGCCATTTTCCGAGAGCCTATCGGGGCACGACTGAACGACGTGCTTCGGCAACTTGGAGCACGAAGTGCACCAGGCTGGGGTACCGAGGAAGTCCTCGTCGGGATCCATGTCGACATCCGTGTCGATCTGGTCCTCGCTCTCGACGTCGGAAGGGCTTACGCTCTCAGAACGAGCGCGCTTCCCGGACGAAGTCGTTTCCTATCAATATTTCGGTATGAGAGCATACGGGAATGGGTGTGGAACGTACTTTGGGGGTCGTCGCGGCCTTCTTGGTGGCAAGAGCCTGTTCCTGAAGAAAAGCGTCAAGATAAGAACGGATGAAGGGGACAAAAGGGGACGTACTCTTTTGAGCTCGCGCTCCTTCTTGGCAGCCTCAGCCGCTGTCTTCTTGATGTACTCGCGACGTTTGTCGAGGAAGGACGAACCAGACTCCAGGAAGTTCTCGACCTCCTGAGGAAGAGGAACATCTTTGGTGGCGGTCTCCGATCCGAGCTGGGAGCACCACTGGCGAGCTTTGTTGTGATCCCCGGTCATGAGGAGAGTGTACTGCTTCGAGACGACGCCGAGATCGATGAGCTCTGACTTGAGGAACGGCGCCTGAGACGGTTTCAGTCGGCGGGAATGAGCGGAAAGGAACGAGAATTACCCAGGCAGCCGCAATGGCGTCGAGGTGATCCTCACGAGAACCTGCCCCCTCGTTCTTGGACTCCTGGAACTGCTTGGAACGGCGAACCAGCTTCAGCCACGCAGCCTCAAGACCAGGAGGAGCGGGAAACGGATCGTCGGAATCGCTGGATGGCGACATAGGAGAATAATTTGGATGGATCCAAGTAATGTCTGCAAGAGGGATGGAGACGCTGTAGGAGCCAACGTGTAATTTGATGAACTGGCCAAGAAGGTCGTCCATTTTATAGGAACACGTTGGAATGTGATGGGAATTCGCTGAGGGCAGCGAAAATTTTTAAATGGGGGAGAAAGGCGATGCTGCGTTTCAGCGCACGGTCTTATGGGGAAATTTGTGCGTTCCACAAGTTTCGCTTAACCAGTGCATGCGAGAAACGAACATCACAAAGACAAGAAAACATGGAATCACCATGGTTTCGCAAAAATACATGCTATCTAAGGCGGCACGGAGCATTCCCGTCCGTGTTGATAAGCAAGAAAGCATGCGATTGGCCTCGGTCCATCAGTGGGCACTCAGCCAGAACTGATCGAGAACTCGATCAGGGGCTGGTTTCACCGGTAATCTCAAAGCGCGAGATATCGGACTGTTTGTGGAAGGCTGGAATAAGGACGGATGATGCATATTCCCTTGAAAAGCAGTCGGAAGTCAAGGGCCACTCAGTACTAAACACAGTATACGAGTAGGATGCGGACGTACCTCCAGTTCTGGATGATATTGATGATGCATCAAGAAGACGGATGGGATCCCCATCGGTTTCGCTTAGGTGTTGATCTGTATATCCGGGCATTCCTCAAATGGGAATATTGCCGAAACTGGCGAGAGTCGATGGGAACGCAGCAGGAACATGGAATACAAGTGCTAGCCTCAGTGCTAGAATTTAATATCCGGTTCCAGAGGCATTTCCAACCCGTTCTCGTTGGTTCTCTTAAAACTCAAGTTGTTCAGAATTATTCTAAGACGCACGAGGAATAATTCACGAGAACTGCTTTGAATTTGAGGGCAATAGCCCGGGATACGATATAATACAGGATATCTACGTTATTCTATCCTAAGAATACGTGATATCCGACCAAGAAATTGTGCAAATCGTGTGTATGTGGTCTGGATAGTAAAATCAGAAGGGAACGGAGAAGAGGAAAGGGACCGGCTTACACTAGTCGAAGATCCAATATGTTCCATTCAGTCTCCACCGCCAGCGCCGCCCTGGGACTTGCTCGTACCCTCTCCCTTTCCCTCGTGGTCGTTCTCGTCAGATGGAGGAGACGGAGCCATGGTGGAACCCTTACGGGACTCGTGGGGGCTCGTCGATCCCTCGACGCGCGGAGCAGGATCCAGGAGGTAGTTGTACTCGGCGATCAGATCCTGGAGGAGCTCGCGAGCGTCCGCAGTGAGGCTGGGGGCGAAGGCTTCATTGAAGGAATCGGACCCGACCCGCGAATGGTGCTCCGAAAGGGCCTCGAGATAGTGGCGGAAGCCCTCGATGAAATCCTCGCGCAGGTGGAACGCCAGCGATGAGGCGTCTGCTGCGGTGCTTCCAGACTTGACGAGGCGCGGGACGTCGATTTCCACTATCAAAGGGGTCAGGAACGGCAGAAAAGGAGACGAGTATAAGACGTACTGGATGGGAACGAAAGCCTGGGCTGATTCGGCCAGGTCATGGTACAGGCGGTTGATGCGTGACCCGGACATCTGGTGGTCGCATAGAGAATTCAGCTTCTTGACGTTGCAATTTGTGCAAGCCATCCCGAGGCCCATCGGCTTGCAGATGACGCGGTAAAGGCTGCACAAGGCGCAAGGCCATTCGGGCTATGGGAACCATGAGAAAGGGAAGGGAACTCGACGGGACACGTACGCGAATGGCGTTCTCGAGTTCCATCTGGTCAGCGGAGAGGATGGGAACAGAACGAATCGGTGTGAATTTCTCGTCCTCCTTCTGCTTGGTGTAGTTGGCACCGGGACCGAGTGCGGTGCGAGGATTGTAGGACCGGTGCTCTTGCAAGTAGGAGAGAGTCAGAACGAGCGACTGGTTGTTGAACGGGATGAGGGCTAGAGAAGAGTTAGATGAGTCGAAAGATGTGGAAAGAGGACTCACTAAAATTGTCGCGTCCCTCGATCAGAGAGATGGCGGATTCGCGCAGTTGCGTAGTGAGGGCGTCGACAATGGCCTCGGTCTAGGTTATGTCAGCAGGCGTTGGAACGGGTGGTATAAAAACGTACCGCTTTGTGCTCCCGTTCCTTCTGCCTAAGCCGATCCTGCTTCTTGGAAGAGCGACCGGCGCGGCGCTTGGTTCCTGGGACGGTCTGATCGTCGGACTCCTCGTCGGAGGGATCCATGTCCTTCGAGTAATTGACGGGCGGAAGTGGACGAAGGATGGGAGCGGGTCCCTTGGCAGGGGGTAGCCTTGGAAGTGCCGGCGACGGGGTCCAACTTCAGCTTCTGTGGAACGGGTTAAAGAGAACGACACACGGGCACAAAAGGCGGCGTTACCTTTTGCGCGGGTGGCGCTACCTTGCCCGACGATTTCTTAGCAGAAGTAGTGACCCTGGAACGGGGAGAAACGGTTAGGAGGGGGTGATGCGCCTGGACAACAAGCGCGTACGAGATCTCGTCGGCGGAGAGGGCACGGACTTCCTCCTCGTCGGTCGAATTGTGGGTCCGTTTCTTGGAAGCCTTGACGGGAGCCTTGCCCTTTTTGAGGGGGGTGGCCAACTGGCGGTAGAAGTGGGGGGCGTTGCGGAGCTCGGCGTCGGTGGCTGGTTTCTGAGACGTAGGAGGACGAGCGTTCGCTGCGAAATACGGCCCCTATGAGACTGGAATGAGCACGGCGGAAAGGAAGGAGAAGGTGGGCACGTACCGCGTCCAGATCAGGGAGCGATGAGATGGGAGTACTCGTCCGGGAACTCAGTGAGAGTGGTTAGGACGCAGTTGAGGCCGGCGAGGGCGAGCGTAACGTCCTTGGGCAATTCCTTAGTGGCGTCGACACGGGATAGGGCCCAGCGCTATGGCATGGAAAGAGAATCAGCCTTAGAATGCGGGGGGAGTACGTGCCACTCACGAACTCGGGGAGCGCTTGTTCCAGTAACAACTGGTGCTCCTGGTCGCTACCGGGCTTGTACCGCGAGTGGCGGATACGACAGATGAGCTTGGCGAAAGCGCGAGCTTCGCTGGAGTGGAAGCCTTCCCAGAACGCCTTGGTAGAAAAGATCGGGACGTCGTCGGCGGAGAAACTAGGATAGTCGAAGTGGTAACGGGGAACGAGGCGCTTTGAGGGTCGAGAATCGCTGGCCTCGTCGTCGGTGGAGTTCTGCATTGAGGAGACGGCGGGTTGCTGTGTGGTGGTAGTGGAAGAGAGAGGGAGTCGGTGTGTGGGAAACGGTGAAAATTTCACCGTTGTAGCCACGGGCAACCCATCAGAGAAGCGCGGCTTCTAATGTTGCGCAGCCAGACCGCGGAGGAATGGGTGTTTCAAAACAAACTCTAAAAGACAACTTTATTCTAAATATAGTTGGCTTCAGAGGGAGTTGGCGTACCGATGGGAAAAGGAGAACAAGTCGAGAAGAGGCTGGAATATCAACCAGGGATTGGTGTGCATGGTTAGGAGGCTTGATGAAGTGGAGATAGGGTCTTAAGAAAAGGGGACCCACAACTTATGGACGGATGTGACGGATGATCGCCATTCCAAGGAGTTCTGATCGGCGATCAGTTACAGGAACCGAGGATCCCGGAGTTTAACCGAAGGGATTCTCGGGAACCGAGACTGATCCTGATGGGAATGAACGGAGGCACACGAGAACACACAGGATTGGAGTCTGTTTCTTAATCTGGTTGACCGAGGGCGGTCAAGATTTAAGAAAGGGGGAGATGATAAGCACGGGATTTGTCCACCCATGAAATCTTCGCTTTTTCGCGTTTTCATGACAAGACATGTGCCGGGCTACGCTCCAGAAGCGTCAGTACTGAGGTTCCCAAGTAGCTGGCAGGGCAGGAACCACTGAGTAACGGATGGGAACGGGGAGGAATACTCTGGAACCATTGGCATGTGCTCGCTCCGAAACCTGTAGGAGATGTGTAGCCCAACGACCAAGTGGAACGTGAAGTCTACTCTATTCCCGCTCACGGAACTAGACGGGACGGACTGGAATCCTGTTGTGGTGTGTTGGACATGAGACGCGTAACGCGTTCTGATCATATGATCACTGGAAGGGGCTGGGAACATCATATCTTGATGGATCCACGCCGTCCCGGGCATTCCGGATAAGGGATGGTCACTAAGCGAGGGTCCGATCACTTGGACCTACACTCATCGGCTCCTGGAGCAAGTACCCATACTGGGAAGTACTTTGAATGTGGTATCCCTGGAGAGCTACGGACTGGGGGCTTCGGTTCCAGATGTTCCGGTAGACGGGAAAGGCACCGGCATTGGGAGGAACAGCATATACAGTCGGGATCGACATAAGGGATCGGTTGTGATGGCTCCGGCACAGTCTGACCGATCGTACATGTGCACAGGATCGCACCAGGATGGCGTGCTCGACATGGGCAGCCAATAGAAGGACTCAGATACCCATTCTTACGACGGATACACGGAAGTCGGACGGATAAACGGACTATTTTACTCATACTTACTTATTCTTGGACGTTTCCATGTGTTTCAGCGCTTTGTATTTAAGTAGCGGGGCATCTTGGGCGACTTCACGGAATCACCCCACGGCTAGTAGGCGGAAACGCTTGCGAATTGGGCAGATACCGGGGAGTTCGAACAAGGTGTCTCTTAGAATTCATCTTGGCTTGGAATCTTTTCTTTTGTGATCGGTATCCTTGGGATCCGACTTTGCCGTTTGACTGGAACTGTTGGGATCGTGCTGAGTACGCACTTGGTTGTTTGGGTTGTGTTGTGAAGAGCTTGGGATCGGAACCCACTACTGTGAAGAGCTTGGGATCGGAACCCACTACTGTTAAAGAGCTTGGGATCGGAACCCACCACTGTCTGGAGCGCTTGGGATCGGAACCCACTATTGTTGTTACTGTATCACGCTTGGAATCGGCATCCACCTCGCTTTGGAGAACCCCAGCACCCCGTTCTCGTTTGTTTTCATAGCTGAGAAGCTTCACATCATCGCGCTCTGTGCTTCCTGTCTGTTCGGGTCAATCCTCGTTCACTCAGATCTAGCCTGAACACTTGCACAGCAAGGGTTCCATTCGCATCGACACTCTCGTTGCGTTCCACTAGCTTTCCTGTCTGTTCCGGTTCCATTCCGGTTCACTCAGATCAAGGCTCAAGTACTTGGACTTCGTTCCAAGGACTTCTATAAACAATACAACGCTCTCTCCTCGTTTCCGAGGTCTATACCATTCCCTGCAACCTTTTATAAGGCCCTGTACCAGGGTCTGATACTCGTCTGTGCACGTCTCGAGCACTTCCGTTCCGTTCCGACGCACTTCTGTGTGTAGGTTTGGTTTTGGTTGGTGTTTTCTTGATAGGTTCAGAGCACATCAATCACCGTATCCCCCGGCCAATGGGTGCCTGTGGTTGAAGCCGCCACCGCTGCTATGCACGCGGCACGCGAGTGGACATCCTTCCCTGCACACGCATGCGAGCATCGCTGGGGAAACCTTGCCACCGAAGACGCCGGCTTCGCATTGGCGGGGGAAGGCAAACAGTAGGCAACATCAAACGGCGCTCCCAATGCAACGCAAAGGCGATGGATGAGCTGCTCGCTGACAAGAGCATCGGGTGCATGGCCACCTATCCCATCTGTACACGAGCATTAGCACTACACCCGATGGGTTCTTATCTCTTTTCCAGCTGTCTTTCAGGCTGCTTGCTTCAACATCTTCTCTGACTACCACCAGACGAAGCAGACATTACTCAAGAAAAATCCATACTTACACCACACCTTCCCACACAGCCCATTCTCAGCTGTCACCGCCAACCTCGGCCCTGCCTCCGTATCCCCTCCCCACGCCGATGGCGGCAACAAGGCCAACGGCATGTGCTTCATCAGTGCTCTTGGCCGCTTCGACGCCGACCGGGGCGGGCACCTCGTGTGCTGGGATTATGATCTCATAATTCATTTCCCTGCGGGATGCAGCGCTCTCATCCTGTCTGCTGTCGTCACCCATTCCAACACCCCCATTCAAGACAACGAAGAGCGCTATTCGCTTATCCAATATTCTGCTGGGTTGCTAACAGCTACCAGTCTGACCTGTACTGGTACGGCTCTGCCACCCCCGAGGATATTGCGCAGCGGGAGGAGGATTGCAAGGCTCATTGCACAACCGCTCTGAAGAAATTCACGCTTTGGAAGGACCTCAAGGTCAAGAATTTCAGCGGCCGGAGTAGGGTGGAGGTTTGGAAAGAGGGTGATGTTGCCGAATTCAGCGACTTGACAGAGGAGAGCGAAGGGGAGCAGCCACCACCCAAGAAGAAAGCGCGCTGTTGCTGATGTTAGGTAGTTTTCAACATCGATACCCCTTCGCCGCTCGCACCTCTCTTCAGCTTGGGCACCCCACCCTGCACAGGAGGGCTTGGGCTTGGGTCAAGGTGCGTGCAGTGGATGCGTGACTGCTGGCCTGCGCCGAGGACGACAAGCCTTTTTGGTGATGCCTTGCTGCGTTTCAGCACAAGGACCGTATCGTACCACCTAAGGTGCTGGTGGTGACTCGTCCCTGCACTTTCCCCAAATAAATTGTCTCAACTAGATCTTTCGCCAGTGTTTTGTACATAGATTAGAGCTTATTAGCAGCTTTTACCGAGACTTTCTTAAGGGTCTGATCGACTGCTCCACAATTTTCGACCAATGAGAGGATTTAAACAAAATTCTGCTAATACGGTCTACTTTCTTAGATTTTTGTTGAGCGTCCCTTTCTGCTCCCTCGTCTCTTCGTCTCCGTAATTAATATATTTCTCATATATATTTCTTGTCATAATTCGGTCAAGTGGTCACTTGTGACCTGTGACTTGCCGCGCAAGCCCTGCAGAGCTCCTTCCTGCCCTCAAATTGCCAGTGGGCCATTTCAACGACATTGTCCTTTCCGAAAGGCCACTTGGCTCCAACCAGCGCAATCACGCTCTGGCGCTTTCAAGGGCAAGTCCCTTGGTACTCTCAGTGCAGCATGCCTTCGACAACGCACCCTGCCACATGCGCCTCGGAACAGTTTTCGCACGAGGTTCCCCCAAAAGAATGGCAGGCTCATCAAGCTGAGCTAGAGGTGCATCAATCATCCTTTCGATACCCCCAAACTCATTTAGTTCGCAGAATGTTATCGTTTTTCAAACATATGAAACGGTGCACAGCATCCTCAGCGATAATCCAGAATCGGCCAGCCAAGATCCACCATCCATCGATCCTCAGCCCCTCACTGTCGATCTCGTCGACTTATCCAAGGACCAGACACAGACAAACCACACCGCTCCCGAACTCCGGACCCTTGATCTCGATGTTGACCAGGGTTCGCGGGGTCCAGACCATCTGCAGGGAACAGTGGATCAGGTGCAAGCAGCCAATACGGTAGTCGCAACGTCTTTGCAGGACTACAAACATTTTGTAGAATACGGTGTCCATTGGTCTGAGCTGGCAAGGTTGCCGTATCGTGACCCAAGCCGCATGCTCGTTTCTGACCCACTTAACCACATGCCTGAAGGCTTACCGAGACACTTGGTCAAGCGTATTCTCAGGTCACCCTCGTCTCGTCCTTTACATACATAATCAATTTGGTTCAGCTCACTTGGTTGCGCCAGACCTGGAATTTCAATTACAGAGAGCGAATAATATTGCAGGTAAATCCAGGTGCATGGAGCAGGACCTGTCCACAGCATGCATGGAGACCCTCCGAGAACATATTGCAGGTTTCGCGTTGAGTCTATCGAGCAGGGCTTGCCCGCAAGAAAAGATCGCGAAAGTAGATGTGGGTGCTTCGCAGGCAAGCGTCTCGAGTAGGGCTTGCCCACAAGATTGTGATGAGCCAGATAAGTACACAAAGTGGGAGTTGTGCACAACATCATCAATCATGCATCGATTTCAAGGCGGGAACCGATTTGATGACCCGTGACCCATCACTTGACTTAGACTTGCCGCCACTGACCTTACAAGATTAGGTGCCCTCGTGTCTTCGCTACAGGCAGTCAGACATGGCTTGGTCCCAGTTCCATACGCCAGAGGTCCAAGCCCTCCAGTGCCGCACTGCCACTTGCTAACGCTCGCAGCGCACAGCGCCTCAGGATTCCGAGAGCACATGAAAATAATGTGACCTCACGCGCGATTTTCCACGTGACATTGTGTTTTCAAGTATAGGAAGTTTTGAGGGCAAGTCCCACAGAAGCCAGTCCCACAGAGCTGTTACCAGACCCGGTAGTGGCCCAAGTCTGCAACCCATGATATTGTTCTCAAGTAACGCAGAACATGCCCGTTCGATTTGGGCCAGAGTCCAGAGTCATGTGACACACTCCTCGAAACGGCCATGCATCCCACAGCCTTCAAGACTCAAGACAAAATACAAGCAATGCAGTACAATACAAGAGAGAAATACGCAGTACAATACAAGGAATGTGCCATACAATACAAGACAGAAATACGCTGACACTTCTTATATGACTAGGAATAGCTAATCGGTAGGTATTGCGAACAAACACCCAAAACAACCAACCACAACCAATCTACATCCAAAGATCTAAGTGCTTCTCTTTGTGAGTTCGGGTCCAGGCCATAGTATGCAACCAGCAGGTTTGAACAAACACAAGTTTGATTTATAGGCTTCCAACAACCCACTCTACAACGTACTAGCAATATGCAACCGCCAACAAGAACACTGCTAGGAACCTAGGGATGGTCCGGGGGTGTGTCTATATGGGGTGGATACAAGTTGGCTGGACCGTTAGGTCGAGAACACCAGGGCAGAGTATGTAGGTTTGTGAAAATCCTCGCTAAGGGCAGCCCCAAAGACTACTGAGGCTAACAACAAGGGACTTCAATCCTCAAACGGCAAGACTCTCCTTGACCGCCGATGAAACGATGCACCTAAGTGCAGTAGTAGAATCGAATACAAAAGAGCTAGACAAAGTCTAAGCTCCAATATCCTCTCAACTCAACCACTAACAACTCAAATGCCGTGTATATGTGTTCAGGGAAGTGGGTCAGGCATATCGACCGTCAATCTCAAAGGACAACCTTTTTAACCTTTCGCTCTTAACACTAACAGTGTTTGAAACGATGTAACAAATTTATTATCCTCAGTTACTAACCACAACGAACCCACTGTTGGACTTTAAATGGCACAAGGCCTAGCAAGAGACTTGAAGACTGGATTGAAGAGCAAAGGGCAAAGCCTTGATTCAACCAGGATAAGCTCAGGGTTTAGACGTCAGGTAACCAATCCTGAGAAGTCTGAGTGCCAACAAGTGGGGGTGGGATTCACTGTCTGTACATAATTTACATGCCAGTTTAAATACATGTTGTTTGTCCAAAAGGGTATAAAGTATGTGTGAAGAAAACCGCTTTTCTGGGGTTAAAACTCCGTGTGAGACCGAGAGAACAGCGCCCATGAGTCAGCTGTATCGGTCCTAGCAACCTTCCGATCCAATTTCCGAGGAGAAGGCCATTTCCCCAAGGGAAATGTACAGCCTTTTGAATTGTTTCCAAGTGCAACCTGTATCCACATTCCAGACTTTGCCAAGTGTGTCCAAGTCCTTAGACCTATCACACATTGCTCTAGGCATTGTCTGACATCCTCCCTGTCTGATCCGAGGTCGCTTTGACCACTTTCTCCAAAAGAAACCATTCTCCAAGGAGACTGTACAGCCTTTTGATTCCTATCTTTTCCCACCTTAATTCCTTTTATTCTGACAGAGTCTAGACTGTCTGGACCAATGGAACGATACTCCAGACCTCTGCGAAACATCCATACTCCGAATTGCATGTGAACGAACTCCGGAACAATCCAGAGATTCCGTAAGTTCAACCACTAGATTCCAAATTGGGAAATCCTCTTCAAATAGAGTCCAAATCACCGCGGACAAGTTATCCTTCGTTCCTTTAGCTGTTTATAATATCCTTCTATCTTCCCATTGTGTGTTTAATGGCATAGCATCCATAAATTACCCAAGCGAACCTGCACAAACTGTACAGATTGCAGGAGCAGTGTTATGACCAGTGTGGTTCAAATATTAATAAAACTGGCTTTCAAATGCGTAAAACAGCCTACTGCTCCGTCGTTGGGAGACGACTAGCACCCTTCTAACCTTATTCATGGGTTTTATCAGTCAAACCAACTGAAAGGTCGCAAAAATCGATTTTATTTCAGGTGTGTTCAAGTTCACACCTTATCACCGACCTATTCCTTAACCAAGAATAGGAACCTTTCTGCTTTTATCCGCACTAGTTCACTACAAGCGTCCAGCTAGCGACCCAACACACTACGACAGAGCTTCCATCTATATCAGGGTGAAGGCGAAGTAACTGACAAGTTATAGCCAAACTAGAGGTGGGGGCACCTAGTCTGCCTTCTTCTTAGTGGGCTCAAGTAAACACACAATCCACCTAGCAAGTGATCCAACACACTACGACAGAGCTTCCTTCGTGTCGGGGTGAAGGCAAAGTCACTAGCGCAAACTGTAGTTGGGTCTCAAAGAGAACACCCTTGTTTTATATGTGGAGGTCTAGGACCAACAACACCAAACCCTCAACTTAGTCACTCGATGTTTCCAGAGTCCACAGTTTACTGATTCCAATATAAAGACCACTACAAGTGAAGTTCGGTATCAACCTCCACTAGCAGCCTGAGTCCACTAGCACCAGCTTCGTCCAAAGTCTGGGGCGTAATGTTCTTAGACCCTAGTCTGTCCTCCGCTCCCTTTTATACTACTAGGTGTGAGTTACATGTGAAAGCGAGCTGAATAATACAATAAGCAATATTAGATGATAAGAAATACGGTCAGCCAATGAGACGACTGCCATTTGGTTTTGGGACTGGTTTGGTATATGCCAGGTCAGCCTTGCTGACCGGCTAGTGTTCAACCGTGGGTATATCAATGGATCCTCAGCCCTCCGTCTATGCCAAGCACCCCTTCCGGACCAACCGGCGCTGTAGCTGGTGATCTAGGTCATCTCTACTCCGTCAGAGCGTCGATCTATTACATCTAGGCGACGCAGTGTTGCGACCAACATCAAATGGTCATAGCTCGTTGGTCAGAATGTCGATCTGCCCTCCGGTCATCGGTACAGGCTATGCAATCGTCCCTAGCTCCGTTCCAATAACCTGCTTGCTATTCCCCTTCGCCCTAGCTGCCCAGATTGGGCACTAGCCGCGTGCTGCTTCATCTCGTATGTTGTGGTATGTCTTTGTCAAAGCCTAGCCGGTCACTATTCGGGTTATTCCGCCTAGCGCCGTCTAGTCGCTTATCTAGAGATTAGATAGTACTACCGGTTACCGCACCGAGCTTCCTAGCTCAAGGTGTAGTCCCCTAGTTGCACTTCCATTGTAGATATCCGTCTGTTAGACCCTCGCTATCTCCGTCGCAAGTCATCTCTGGACTACTACAGTCTCCTAGGTCATGTCCCATGAATGTATAGGCAGTGGTTTAATCCCTGGTGGTTTGTACACTCAGCTAGCAGCTAGCGCGTCACACTAGTGCAGCCTCGTGCTATAGTCAGCAGTTAGGGCTCGCTCTGACTCTCCTTTATATCACCTAACAAGTGGTCTGCGTACTAGCTGGTTTGCTAGTAACAACAGAAGTGCTAGTTGCTTCCCATTGTATAAATACTGGTCATAGGAAATCGTAAAATTAGCCCTAGATGCCGCGCATTTATGTTATGCCGTTTCACCGCGATACCATCTGCTCTACTTCACTGCTTCCCTGGGTTTCCTTCCTTGCAAAGCTTCCGCTTTTTTTATCAATATATTTCTCTTTGGTTGCATACATCCCAGTCACCACCTTCCCTGGATTCCCAGTCTCTCGCTTCCCTGCTTTTCAGGCAGCTCACCGCCGTCCCTGCTTTTCTCCTTGACTGCATTTGTTACCTTAATCTGTTCTTTGGCACACGCTTTGCATCCCTGCTGAGTCCTATATTTCCTTACTCCATTTACTTATTTTTCATCCTGTATAAAAGACATAGACTTTTTCACAATAAATCACTTTTACCTTGCCCCACTTTGTGCAGTCTAAGTTGCTCTCACTCGCACTCTCGCCTCCGCTCTCACTCTTGCTTTCGCTCCCGATCCCCACCCACGTTCCGCCTACGCACTTTGTACCAGTCAGCCGCTGGGTGCCTTTTACGGTTCCTTAGCAAGTTGAAACACTTGCATATTTTTACTCCTCCTTCCTTCCTTCAGCGAGAGCTCATCTGTTGAGTTTAGCTTGTGCTTGGACGGTTGGCAGGCGTGTCAACGAATTCGTTTCCAGAGACCTCTGGGGACCGGCGCAAATCACAGCACGTGGGGGATACAATTATTATGGCACCTTCCTTGACAACAATTCCGACCTTGCATACATCTACCTTCAGAGAGGCAAGACAGAGGCAGAGATGCTCGGGCACTACAGCGACTTTGAAGTGCCAATGAAGACGCAGCACAGTGTCGACATCAAGGTGTTCGGAGCCGATCGTGGAAAGGAGTACACAGGCGGCGCCTTCGACAAGCACCTTGCATCGAAGGGTACAGAACACCAGCTCACCCCGCACGACACCCCGCAGCTCAATGGCGCTGCTGAGCACCTCAACAGCACCATCTCCGGGCAAATGCGCGCCCTCCTACCTGCCAGTGGGCTCCCCATGTCAGTATATGGCTGTTCACATCATTCCGAGTACACATCTATTTGATATATCTTTGATACTTGATCTATGTATATCTAGCGGCCATATGGTAGCATAGCCTAAATTCATCGATTATCTTCTTCACCCACATCGCTTGTCCCCTCTCTGTGCTCCTGCACTCGCACTCAAGTAGCTCTGTGTTCATTACGAGCTCCATTGGCTTCTAGCCACCTTGGCATATTTTCTGATAGGTTATGGGCCCCATGCCCTAGCCTGAATGCAAGTTACGAGAGTTGCTTGTTTTCAGTCTGCCTGCAGAATCTCACCATCCACTCCTTACTTCTATTGCTCATCCTGATCTACACCAACCTTCCTATCCACCTCGACTCTTTGCTGCTCTTTCTAGGTCTCTGTCTCGAGCCACCCTGTCACTGCTGTCTCGACTCTTGTATCCACAGTGTCTATTGGTTCACACACTGTCTGCACAGACATCTCATGGATCTCACGCTGTCTGTCCACATGACCTGGTCATCCCCGATGACTCTCCGGGACTTCTCTGATGCACAGCCATTGTATTCTCGAGCTGTGCAGGTATCCATTGACCTCTATATGGATCCTCTCCCTGCAGGGAAATTATCCCACCACAATCCTTCTGTCATCTTCCAGCACCTTCACTTCGAGGAGGTCGTTACCTGCCTCAATTGTCCTGCAGATCATTTCATGGATCTCCAATGCACTTGCACTCCATTTCATCACAACTGCTTCACGCACGACAATTCTTAGGAGCCAAGTCTCCACATTCCATTGCCTTCACACCTCATGCCAATCTCTCTGCTCTCACCGGGGGCAAATATAGACACATGCAGACCATGTATGCACCAAATGCATGTGGTCCGCATGTGGTCGCCCCATGTCACAAAGGTGCTGCTCACCTTTGTGGCACCTTTGTTTTGCTTTGTTTTGCCCCCAAAAAAACAAAGATGCCACAAAGATGAGCAGCACCTTTGTGACGTGGGGGCGACCATATGCGGACCACATGCATTTGGCGCATACATGGTCCGCATGCATCTATGTTTGCCCCCGGTGTCTGTAAACAACCATTACAATCCGGCAGAAGACAATGACCCACCTCTGTTTCCTCACACTGTGCTTATGCACTGCGGTCTCTTGGGATGGGTGGGATCCCATATCACTGCTCCAACTGCCATGCCCATCCTTGTTTGCAGAAATTCTAGGTCCTGCACACTGGCATTCTTTGAGCTATTGGAATGGGTGGGAGCTGACTCCATCATTACTCCAACTGCATGCACATACACTCTACTGTGCTTCACATTCACATTCCATCTATTTGGACAGGTTGGAGGAATACTTTCCACTGGTGCTCTTCGGTGTCTAACGACCGGTGCTGCTGCTGCGCAGCACAGGATCTGGCTGTTGCCAGGTTAAAGCTTATGGGCTTCCACATGTATCGGACTTGTGGGGACCAACCACTGCAGGGCTGCGGAGGTATTAAGTTTGTTCTCGCCAACTTCACTGTTGTTGCGCTACTGTTCTTTGTCCGTTGGTGATGGAGACTGTAGTCAACTGTGTCAAATGCAGTATGTGCTGCAGCGGTTGTTGCACCTATACCTACCACGAAAGCCCGCTAACTAGCGGGGGATATGTATGCGATATCCCCCGCTAATTAGCGGTGTTTCGTGTCCATCAGCTTGGGAGCGATAAATACAACCTAATTGTACCTCGCTTACCACCGAAATATATATAATTTACAGCTAATTGTTGCTAACGGAGGGCGGGGCGTCAGCTCTCCCATCACCCCCCCGCGTCGCTGCCATCAAAGTCCGGCGGCGACATCGCTAAGCGCGGTCCCCGCCACCTCCCATCAATCCCATCAATTTGCCCGCCGCCCCCGCCCAACTTGCCCGTTCCCACCGCAAAAATCAAGATAAATTCACGAAAAAATTGGAGTATATTCCGTGAGTATATTACTGTCCGTAGAGCTACAAGGTATTATATAGATACAGCAATGATAGGTAGATTATCGAAATAAAAGTGTTCACCTGTCCTCGGCCTCGGCGCTGCTGTCGCCTGAGATACGAATGATGTTGAGGAAGGCATCAGCGAGCGTCCCATCCTCGTCGTCATCGCTGGGCACGTCCTCCTCTGGCGGCGGCGGCAGCGCCACCCCGACCGCATCAGGGCCAGGGGGTGGAGAAGGCGCGCGCATCTCCACATCCCGCTCCCTGGCAACAAGAGTGTGGCGCTCGTGGGAGATGCTGGTGCCGGGAAGGATGTCGGCGGTGCAGCCGGGGACTTTGCTGAGCTTCAGCAAGCGCGCATTGTGAAGGTCGGTGAAGCGCGCGTGCTCCATCCGTACCAAGCGAACCTGATGCGCAATCCCCGGCCTCCCTTCCTCCCGAAGGCAACCTTCCTCGTGGGTGAGAAATGCCTCCTTGTCCGTCATGTACGTGACGAAGCGGCGAATTTCCACGTTGAGCCGCTGGATTTCCTCGTCTGCACGGAGCAGCTTGAAATGCTGGTCCATGGCGGCTCGAGCCGCAGGCTGCGCCCAGAGCTCCCCCCGTATGTCCTCTCTCCCTTCCCGCAGGAGGTCAAAGTCTGGGAGGAAGGCGTATTCAACGACCTCCTCCCAGTCGAGCGTCGGCTTTGGCGGCGTCATGGCCTCTGCCGCCTCGTTGTGCCGCCCAATAGCAGTCTTGATTGCCTTTGACCGCACATGTAACGACTTTGTGATGTGCTTCCGTAGCTTGTAGCCTGCACAATATTGTCAGTGTTTGCTCATTAACGAGACAGTAACAGATTACCTGTGCCCGACATATTACATTTCACGAGCTCGAACATCTGAGCGATGATGAGCCCCTGGAGATGATCAAGGGCCCGCTGGTAGCGGCGCTTGCTGAGCATGGCCGCCACCTCGATCCACTTCTCATCCCCCGGCGCCCAGCGCGTTGCGATCGCCAGCTGCAACTCGAGATCATGTACAGCTGCCCGCGCGCGCACCTCCACCTCGAAGGCATGTCGACGCTGTGGTCTCGATGTGTCGGGTCGCGCTGGCTGCCTCAGCATAGCCAGCGGCGATGGTGGAGGGGACAAACGGCGTTGCTACCCCCAGAATAGCTGCGACGCGGTCCCTGCATTTTCATGTGGGAATGGAGGGCACAGATGAAATAAGAAGACATACTGAGCGTCCCGTAGGTTTATCAGCTTCTGGAGGTACTCCATCTCGAGAGTCTCCTCCTTGGGCTCCTTCAACAGCGTGCACAGGTGGGTTTTCTCCCTTGCTCGCCATGTGTCAAACACATCCCGCGATTCCACACCGAGCTCCCGCATGGTGGCATGCAGGGTGGTTTTCGTTGCTCTGATTTCCAGCGCGCGCTTGTACTTGCTGCAGAGCAAGAGTGCTTTGCACCGTTCGTCAGTTCGCGTCGGAATTTTTTAACAAGAGATGAATGACTCACAAAGGCCGTGATAGGTCTCGAATGTATCGGTGTGCTTGAGGTACGTTGTGATGGCCTGCTCGCGGTGGAAGCGGCTGGCGTATCGAGTTGTCAAAGCCAACGCGTTTGACTTGGAAAAAAAGGACTCGCAGATTTCCAGCGCTTCAAGTCTGACGCCCTCGACATACGTCATGAGGTTGTCGAGGCCGCACAGGCGGCCGTGCCCGTGCCTGTGGAAGGCGCCGACTAGCGCGCGGAAGTTTTGTCGGCGGCGAGCTCTTTGAGGGCTGGGTGCACCTTGACTATCTTGCCAAACTTGCAGCCAATATCGTAGCCGATCGCGATCTCTCCCAGGGCGTTGAGAAGATGGCCGTGATAGCCAAAGGGTATTTCGACCTAGATAAAAATGCATCAGTAATGGGCGCAGGGGAGAGCAATGAAAAGGCGCACAACTCCCCACTCTTCTCCATGTCCACCACCTTGCGCACGAAGCCGTGGCGACAAAGTGCGGGGAAAAAACTGGTCTCGTCATACATCCCGTACGCACGAGCCGTTACAACACCCTCCTTCATGTTTTGCCAGTTGTCCGAGCAACCCGAATCCCCCTCGTCATTTTCTGAATCCACCGCGAAGCTCTTCATAACGTCCGAGACGCCCTCCTTCTCGAACTTGTTAACATCTTCGCGCGGTAAGTAATAACCCCCTGGTGCAACGCGGCTGTCGTGCAGCTCCTTCGAAGCACCAGGTGCGGTCGTGCCATTGGCAAGAGACACCTCCCTCTCGCGCACCCAGAATCGCGAGAGGGAGTTGTTCCCATCGAAGGTGGCCATCAAGGGGTACTTCAGGTGCGGTTCCCCCTCCAACTTGTACAAGCACGCTGGGCACGCGTTCTTGAGGCACCAGTCCGGCGTATCGCGCCCAAGTGCAGCCTGCACACGGCTATCTACCCGTGCCCGTATGGCAAGGTAGATGTCAAACGCGACTGAGAACTGTGTTCCCAGCCACGGGCATGGCGCAACCCCGTGGATGTCGCAGAGAGCCCGTAAAAAGGCCTGGATGCCAAGGCGTGGGCACCGGAGACAGGTAACGCGAAACACCTCCAGCGCGCGGATGGTGATCGCTACGTTGGGGAAATACGTGGAACAGGGCATCCAGCCCTGCCGCACGCATGCGGACGCAATGTAGAAGTCGCCAGCGATCATCTTGAGATCTTGGTGAGACGCCGCTGAAGTTTGCAAACACAAACTCAGCGCATGAATTAAAAAATAAAATAAAAAGAGTGCGCACAAAACATATCCACTACCATAACCTTTCGTGTTTCCTACACGCTGCTGTTTTCCGGAGTCGGGAGAGCTGAACCTAGCCCTTCGTCTGCAATTGCCAGACTGAAATCCAAGTACGCGTCGGTCATGCGCTCGAGTTGGGCATTGAACGCGTCCACTTGTTGCTGCGTGCGATTCTTCCGTGTGCGGGTATCCGGGTAGCGCCCCCAAAGTCATCTGTATAAACACAACCGGACCAGACAAAAATAAAAAATAAAAAACAATCATACCCATGGTTTGCTTGCAAACCCGCCATAACAGCGGCGTCTGCACGATCTGCGTCGTCTGAGAGTAGCACCTCGCCTGCGTGACTAATATCTGCTGTGGCACGGCCGTGAAGAATGTCTTGCTCGTAGTCGTCGTCGCCGTCGCCGCTGAACACATCCGGAATATTGTGCAGCCGATCGAGGCTCCGGAGCTGAATTGCAGTCATGGCTGGTTTGAAGATAAGTTTTTAGAGCAGAATAAGGGGAGTGGACTGACCTTGCAGCCTCTCAGCTTCTCTTCTCGCCTCCGCTTCCTTCTCAAGGCGGATGTTCGTTGCATTCAAACTCTTGTGCTGCTTCAAAACACGGCCCGATTGCGAGCGCTTCGAGCCGGTAATGCGCACGGTGGAAGACATTGAGGTCGCGCTGACGCGGTTTTTGGTCCGATCGTTCTTGAAGGACGGCATGGCGGTAGTGGAAGTCGCGTACAGGGGCGCGAGGAAGTCCCGCGCACGTGCTGCTCATATCATAATCAGAGTGACCAAACAGTCACGTCTTGGCTTCATCACCACCTCCATGGACCTACAATCTCAAGACGCGTCGAAGGTGAGTTTCCTCTGTCTGAGGCGCCGTCTAGCTGGTGTTGCTGCCTTGAGGACTCGCACCAGGGACTCTGGCGGCCACACCAGCGCCACAGACGGCGCCTCAGCAGCCAACACCACTCGCCTGTACTGACGCGTTTTTGTTTATTTAGGACATTTTTTTAAGCTCAGGTCGCATGCTCTGGCTCCTAGGGGATAGAAAGGTCACTTGCATTTATTTTACAGCCTCACGACGCTCAGCCATTTTTTTAGACGCGCCGGGGCACTGTCTTTGCCTCGTTTACCAACCACCTCTTTGATGTCGGCCCCCTTCTCATAGAGGCGGTCGCGCATGAAAGCGACACTCAGGAAGATCACGAGGAGCAAGACGAGTGGGACGACATCGACCACGGACCCGCCACCAAGCCCCCTCCTCAACATCGACCATGATCCACTGCCGCAAACACCACCTTCGCCCATCCCTCCCCCTCCAGCAAAACACCACAGGCCTACAACCATCGACGACTTCGATGGCCACAAACCTCAGAAGGGCTCACACCGTCGCCGCGCCCTCAAACGCAAGGAGAAAATCTCCGAGCAAGGTCGAGTCCCTCGAGCCGCCGTCGCGCGCGATTACGTCCACACCGCCGAACCGATCTCTACGCAATTCGATGCCTCGACCCTCCCCACTTCTCACGGGGCCTACGCCGGCAAAGTCGAAGGCAAGATGGAGAAGTACGGGAGCAAGAAGCCCCGCTCGCTGACCGAACTAATTGCCATGGGTTTTTCAGCTTGTGAAGTGGAACGGGTAGTGCGTTCTTATGTTTAAATTTCCCAAATTCATGGCTCATCCACTTATCCAGCGACGCCCACCCGCTTGTCGACATCCACGGCCGTGTATTTTCGGTTCTGGCAGGCCAACCGTGCAAGCAAAATTACCAGGCATCTGTTCACACCGCCTACGAGCTCATCACCAAGGAGGGCATCGCCGCTGGCTTCTCTGCATATATGCGGAAGCATCGACGCGGGCTGTTCACGGCGATCAACGTCGGCCTCACCTACGGCAAGGGGTGCACCGCCCCCTCCTGGCTCAATAATAAGGTGCATACTCCACTCACCGAACGCCTGCTCGCCGACCCCGCTATCAACAGGATGGCGAACTTTGCAAGCGGTACGTGCATGTGCCATTCAATCCATCCCTTCCTCTGACTTTCTTTCGTCCAGGGGTGTTTGCTTTGTGGGCGCCGCGACTCTACCAGCAGTATCATAACAACAACGAGAAGCTCCGCATCAAGCTCCCCGACTTGCGCCGCCCTTTTGTGGGCTCGATCTTTTCTTGCGCCGCATTTAATTTTGGCCCAAATGTCTGGACATTCAGACACCGGGACGTCCTCAACCTCACTTTTGGATGGTGCGCCATCCAAGCCCTCGGCGACTTCGACCCCACGAAAGGCGGGCATCTCGTCCTCTGGGACTTGAAGCTCGTCATCGAGTTCCTACCTGGCGCCCTCGTCCTCATCCCCTCCGCCACTCTTTCACACTCCAACATACCCGTTCAACCGGGCGACACCCGCGTTTCCTTCACGCAATTCACCGCCGGTGGACTCTTCCGATATGTTGATAACAGGTACCGAACCGAGGGCGAGCTGGCCGAAGAAGATCCAGCAGGGTATGCGCATTTGGTGGAAGAGAAGCGGTCTCGATGGGAGATGGGACTGCAGATGTTTAGTACAGTAGACGAACTTGTAACAACCGAATAAACACATCTTTCTTTATGATATTATTTGGTGCCCTATGTATAAGAATCCGAATCTTCGTCATCTCGAAACCAGCCGGAATTATAATTGCGAACTGATCAAAAGTCGCGAACTGATTTCATTTTCAAGTTCTACTACTTCCTCTCTACTGTTCGTCCTCAAAATTCGGGAGATGTAAGTTCACGCCATTTAATGAACTTATAAAAGTTTTTTTTTTTTTGGCTGACAAATGTATTTTATTGAGAGATGTACTCGGGTGTTTCTGCTAAATATTTATTTCTGAATAGCAGCCTACATCTAATCCACTGTAAAGAAAAATTTGAGACCAATGGAGGCATTGAACAAGAGGTGCGATTTAAATGGTCTGGAAATATGATCGCGAACTGATTTCATCGGTGGTATCCAAGATTGATTTTGGCTGGTGATCGCCATTCTCTTCTCTTCCACTACCACTTCATCAAGTTTCTTCTTCCAAATGCCGCGCGGCCGGCCTTCGTTGGATCCCGACGCCAAGCAGCAACATCGCGCAGAGGCTTTGAAACGCTATAAGCGAGAAGTAAGTCCCAATTTTACCATTTCTCCTCAAAGAACTGACAGGATTCTGCCCTGCAGAAATGCCGACAAACTCCGCGAGGCCGCACGGCTCCGAATGCAACGGTGGGTTCCTCAAGTATGTTATTCTCTACCACCCAACTCCCGGCGACCAAGGCATCACGCCACCATCGCCAACTCCGACATCTTCATGCAACGAAAATACACTACGAAAGTGGCCTTGGCATCGGAACGTTACCGCGACAGGTGAGCTGGGTGTTTCTTCTTGAATTAAAGCACTCATTCAATGATTTACAATACAGGAAACACGAAGAGGAGCGTGCAGAGCGGCGCACCGCCGATGCTGCGACAAGGAAAGCCAGGTGCGCAACCCATTTACTCCTTATTTTCCTGGCTATAATGCGCTCGATGTAGAGGTCTTGAAAAGGACGCCCTGCACAGGAAGCACGCCAGGCCCAAGAAACTGCTGCAAGCCAAACCACTGCCCCAACTGCCCTTCAAACGACCACCACATGCAGCAAAGCTGCCTGGTGCCGTTTCCCCGATCACCCCGACTCCCACGCCACGCCGCGCCATCGTCCGCATGCCTTCCGTCCCACAAGACGACTCGTCAGACACCGAATCCCACAATGAGCGGGAGCACCACCCTCCCGAGCTGCCGATATGGCCAGCACGCACCTCCCACCCCCAGTGTTGTCCTCACTGCTACCAGGAGGACTGTGTAGGCTGCGCGTGCCTGTTCCCAGACTCTGATGAATGGTTCGACCATTCTGGTGGTCACTACTTCCCGAGCTGCGCATGCAAGGGGAGGATTGTTCAGGATGTAGGTGTGTCTGCCCTGTCAGCACCGTTTGGAAGGAGCATGGGGGTCATAAAGGGCAGAATTTATCTAAATCGTTGTGAATACACTATGTTTACGCCCTAGAATAAATTTCGTTGGATGGCTATTTTGCGTAGAGTGAATCTTGTAGATTACATGTTGTAGATTAGATGCTATCTGATCTGGTGCGCGCGCGGGCACAGCCCCAACTTGATCCTCCTCTCGACATCATACCTTGCCAGGATGGCGCGTCCATACCCCGGAATTTTGCTCTGCGAGCCAAAGTACTTCCCCGACCCCGGTCACGAAGACCGATACAAGCATCCAGGCCCTTTTTATGCAGTGGTTTGTAAGGAATGGCGGGGCGTTGTGACTTCAAAGTGTGTTATGTTTTTCTCTCTCTGAGCTATATTCTGACCTTTCCACTAGAGAATACCATGAATACCAGATATCGCGAATATTCACGAGTATACATTCGCAAATAACAAATACTCATATTCGCGAATGGCTGTGGCTGTGCTATTCATGCGAATGCGAATATCAGTTTTTAGGAAAGTTGATATTCACGAATATTTGCAGCTGTAATACACAGCCAAAGTTTCAATCAAGCATGGTAAATTTGGGTCTGTTTAACACATCTCCTCTCTGGAACCAGAACATACTTCATTTACACCAACTAGATCTGTAATTCATGTGCAAACCAACCACTTTATAGACATCTTTACTTTGACAACTGCTTGACAGGTTGAACACGGCAAGTGTGATGGTCAATCAAATGGTTGAACATGCAAGGCAAGGGCTTGTATGAGTCTTTGACAATGTTTAAACTCACAAGATAGTATAAAAGTGCTCTCAGCAACTCATTGGTGGCTGCTAAATCCCCGAATTCTCAATGTATTTGCTGGGTATTCATATTCATGAATATTCGCGAATATTGCTGACTAAGCAACGAATATTTGCCATCGATATTCGTACAAATGCGAATATCAGTTTTGAGGTTTTGGTGAATATTCATATTCGCGAATATATATTCGTGGTATTCTCTACTTTCCACCATGCTGCAGGGCGTCTCGTAAACGCATGCTGGAGCACTATCCCCACGCATATACATGGGAGGCCTCACCTTGGTGGACGTTCAACAGGAGGTGGACCCTCGACTGCACGGAGTACCACGAACACGAAGGGGAACGCGCGGTGGCCGGTGAGCCCATACGTCCTGCGACGCCCGACTCAGGCCAGCCCTCACCTTCAACTGACTCGGAATCATGCGTGCGACCATTTGTCTCTCCACGGCGGCCAGGTTCTGCGTCTATCAGCCCACCACATTTGACGCAACGGAAGACACCAGCAGCTGTGCCCGAGAAGCGGAACACGGCCCTCCTCGCGCACGAGGTTGCAACTGCGTTGCGCATGGGCGGCAACGTTGTGCTCACCGTGAATGGGCGTGCTATTATTATACCTCAAGGTGTGCATGAGGCAGAGCACGGCGCGCGTGAAGCGGAGCAGGGGGAGGAATCACAGGGCGAAGATCTCGGCCCCAGACGGCGCAAGGAGGTCGAGGCGTTGGTGGAGGAGTGGACACAGGAAAACCGCGCCCAGGGTCCTGCGGCTGTGATGTACGCAGTGAGCGGGAAACAGCGCATCTTTCGAAATCGGTAGGTCGCAGTATCTCGTCCTTCATTTTTTTCTTTTCCTTTGTTAATTATTTTCTTCTTTTCAGGGATCGTGCCGTGGCCGTCTTGAAGAGATCACCTGGTGCTGAACTCATGTTCACCGACGACGAGGACAAACTCTTTGAGTTTCTTGCCAAGGATTTGGAGCGGAAGCTGCAAGTTTGAATGCGTGCATTTTTATATACTTGTTTTATTCAATATGTGTTCACAATGGCTTCCTACAAAAATATATACTTGCGTCTGTAAAGCTTGGTTTTGATTATAAGATACTGAATACAAACATCTGAAAGCGAAAGAAGGCATCACAAAATATAAGACTTGAAAATGAAAACACCAAAAAAATGCAAAAGAAAAATGCCTAGCCATTGGGTCGAACAAAAGACCCAATGGTTTAGGGGTTGGGATATCTAGTTGCAGAGATATCACTATCTCTGCAATCCAGAGCTCCCAACCACTAAACCAGTGGGTCGAGAGTAAGTACTCAAGAGATGGAATATGAGGTAAACGTGCCGTACTTTCTGACAGCTTCTGTCAGGAAGTCATGGCATGTTTGTTGATTCTTTCGATTCTTTCTATTGCTCATGTACCATCCTAACGCCACCGCCGTCCAAATGCCGAAAGAGCCCACGCTGTCTGCCCACGCCGCACGTAACCCTTCTCAACGCGTCCAATAACCACGCAAACGACAGTCCGACGCTACGAAGGCAACAAGGGCACTCCTTGTCGAGCAGCACCACAAACAAAATCTCGCACTCGATGCCGACCTCGAGGAACACCACGCGAAGCAAGAAGAACTCATTGAGACGCTCGTCTTGAAATACGGCAGGACTGATGAGTACATACGCAAACTCGTTTGCAATGGGGCCAAGTACGGCAACAAACACGGGGTCAATATGAAGAACGCAATCCTCCACGAGTACTGCAACAAGGCCAGGGAGGGTGAGTGCTTATCCAAATGTTATTTTGCGGGAATTGACACGTTCTGCTTTAGAGGGCGGTCCTAGCAACGTCCGCGATGTTCAAGGCGAAATCTCAGGGGAGGAATACCAGCGAATCAAGGGTTCTCTCAGCAAGGAGGACCTGGCGCGCTTCAGGGCGCAGCTGGAGGAGCATCGCGACGGGAAGCAGCACGGTGTTCGGGCAACAAATAAGTCCTGCCAACTGGACGCCGTGCAGACTGCAAACCGCGTTGGCAAGGTGGTACGTGTCTTCTCAAGCGCTGCGAGCTCCGCAGATGCTTATACCACTCCTTAGCTGTGTAATCTTTACCTGCGAACTGGGGTGGCTGCCTTCGCGATCTTTACGCGCGGCGACCTAGATGACGCCGCCAAGCCTCACATTGTCGACTCGGACGACGCCAGTAGGTTCTTTATTGATGTCTTGAAGATGTCGCCTCTGGACGCTGTCCGCAAGATGGAGCAGTGGGCCTGTACACGCGACAAAGGTGTGTTTTATGTTTTGAGGAGAAAAAGCTGCTCACCGACCACATTTATTAGACGTAGATGCCAATAATGCCGACACCGTGCGCTCGCAGATTACGGAGATGGCAAACAACGGGCTGCGTGCGTCTCCCAGCCACCTCTCATATTAAACGATTCATTCTGACTTCTTGTGCAGGTAAAATCAAGAACAGGCAGAAACTAGTAACGGAGTGGTCCAACTACCGCTTGAAGATGATGCATGAACTCGGGGTGGAAATGGCTGGGTGGCCTAGCAACATCGAGATCAAGCCTCCCTCGAAGCTTTGCGCTGACGATGCACGCCGCATCCGCGATCTCCTGAAGACGGGCGTGATTCACTGGGTCGCACTCACAGCGTCCTAACGTGCCGAGCTCGCGCAAGAGATTGAGGCCGAACGCGCTGCCGGGACTGTGAAGAAGCAGCGCAGCGACAAGGATCTGCCGTGCGGCCCCCGTACCAAGAGTGCCACCAAAGGCACTGAGGGTGAGGCCGGTGCCCCGACCGCCACCGCGCAGAGTCCTGGCGACAGTGTCCAACCCGCTGCTATGCAGGTACCCATCCAGGTGCCCAGCAACGGCATTCAAGCCGCTATGGTGCTGTCGCCTGCAGTCGGGCTGACTGGGGTGGGCGCCCCCGCCTCATCTCTCGTCGTCGGCCCCGCGAGCATCGCCGCCACCGCCTCATCTCCCGTCGCCGCCATCACCACCCCCGCCTCATCTCCCGTCGCTGCCGTCACCACCCCTGCCTCTGAGGTGTCTGTGGCCAGCTCTGCACCAGCTTTAGGCAGTGTTGCCGCCCCCGCCTCATCTCCCGTCGCTGCTGGACCCGCCCCTGCCTCTGAGGCATCTGTGGCCAGCTCTGCACCAGTTTTAGGCAGTGTCGCCGCCCTCGCCTCATCTCCCGTCGCCGCCATCACTGCCCCTGCCTCTGTGGTGTCTGTGGCCAGCTCTGCGCCAGTTTTAGGCAGCGTCGCCGCCCTCGCCTCATCTCCCGTCGCCGCTGTCACCGCCCCTGCCTCTGTGGCCAGCTCTGTGCCAGCCTTTGGCAGCGGTGTGGACTCCACTCCCACCGTAAGCTCGGGCACTGCATTTGGACTGGGCTTGGACTTCAATTTCGACTTCAGTTTCTTGGATCACCCATCCTTTGCATGCGAGGTTCCTGCGGAGGAAGACGTGCTACGGCTCAACACCTCGAACCGCGATGACGACAACTGGGGCTTTGGTGGCCTCAGCGCGAACAGCGCGATTGCCCATGGCGTCAATGGCAGTGCATCGCTGGTTCACACTGGCGGCACCTTGTTGTCCTTCAATATGGACAACGAGGTGTTCCCGGCTGCGCTGATGCTACCCAACGCGAACACGACCACTGCTGCCTCCACCTCCGCCACCTCCGTCTTCTCTATAGCGACAAATACCGCGGGCAACACTGGCAAGAAGAGGAAGAGGAGTGGGGATGATGGTGGGGAAAAGCGACCGCGCAAGACGCGCAGCGACAAGGACAAGCCGCGAGGGCCGAGGAAGAACACGACCAACACCGCGACCGCCAACACCCGCCATGTGAAGGCCGCCGCCGAGGCAGCGCCCGCTCTTTTAAACGCGCCTCCGCTTATTTATGCCTTAAATCCCATTGAAATATTTACTATGCTTCCTGCCTTCCCCCTAAATACAGTCCCTTCGTCCTACACATGTTCTTTATGTCTTTCTTTCTGCTATGAATTGATTTATGAGTGCTTCAGATAGTCTGTAAGCATTTTTATAGAGATTGTCGCAAAAAAATCAAGGGTTATAATGTGTAGTTGAAGTCAATATGTAGCCCCTAGTGCCACAGGTACGCTCCAATTTTTTCGTGAATTTAACTTGATTTTTGGGGCGGGAACGGGCGAGTTGGGCGGGGGTGGCGGGCAAATTGATGGGATTGATGGGAGGTGGCGGGGACCGCGCTTAGCGACGTCGCCGCCGGACTTTGATGGCAGCGACGCGGGGGGTGATGGGAGAGCCGACGCCCCGCCCTCCATTAGCGACAATTAGCGGTAAGATTTATTTATTTCAGTGGTAAGCAAGGTACAATTAGGTGTATTTATTGCTCCCAACCTGATGGACACGAAACACCGCTAATTAGCGGGGGATATCGCACACATATCCCCCGCTAGTTAGCGGGCTTTCGTGGTAGGTATAGGTGGGTTGTTGTTCTGGCATGACTGTTTTGGTTCTTTCTGTCTTTCCGCATGCACCGTTCAGTGGGAGCTCTCACACCTTCATTATTGGTTTCATTCCATTCTCCTTTATCTGTGTCTCGGTCTTTGTAAAGGTGGGAGTGTCAGTATATGGCTGTTCACATCATTCCGAGTACACATCTATTTGATATATCTTTGATACTTGATCTATGTATATCTAGCGACCGTATGGTAGCATAGCCTAAATTCATCGATTATCTTCTTCACCCACTCGCTTGTGCCCTCTCTGTGCTCCTGCACTCACACTCGAGTAGCTCTGTGTTCATTACGAGCTCCATTGGCTTCTAGCCACCTCGGCATATTTTCTGATACCCCAAGTCATTCTCGGGCCTCGCCGTCATGTACGTCGTCTGGCTTCGCAACCACACGACTTGAGTTGCGCATGGAAATTTGGGTGCCGTGGCTAGGTTCGCGTACGTGGCGGGTCGAAGCTTGATGAACGTGGGGTCGAGGCGAAGTGGGTCGGACCCAGCGTGGAGACACCCGACGGCCACAGAATTTACTGGTCATCAAAGGGCACAGTAACCATCGAGCGGGATGTTTGTTTCGACGACAAAACGATGTTCGCGGGGGAGAAGGACAAGAGGGAGATCCCCGTCCCGGGCAGCGACGATACCTCCACCCCAACACCTCCTTCATCGAACGAACGCACTGTGTCACAGGGGGAGCTCCCGGATTCGCCCACTACTCGCTCAACAACTCTACCCCACGAAAATTCGACTTTCCGTGCAGAAGACACCGCCCCCGACGTACCGGACACGGCGGACACGTCAGATGCCGCAAACGATGTGGGGGAGGAGCCTCGTCGTCGTTTTTTGCAAGCCGTTGGCGTACATTCGTCGTTTGCAAGCCGGAGAGGGTGTAACGACTGGGGGAGGTGGAAATTCCCGCATGTACACCCGGGGTCTCCAGGTCCCGAATGACGACGCGAAATCTCGCGCATAGATCGCATACGCAGCCACCGTCGTCCCGTGTTCGTTCAGACAAGCCCAGAAGAGCGGAATTGGGCCAGAGTGGGACACTGCGATGAAGCAGGAAGTAAGTGGCTTGGCAATTCACAACACTTACAGCATCGTGACACGTAACGAAATGCGTGCCGCTCCTGTTCTGCCGCTCAAGTGGGTATTCGCGAACAAGATGGATGAGACCAGGGAGGTCAAGCAGCACAAAGTGCGCATCTGTGTCCGCAGGGATCCTCAAGACTTGCTTGGATTTGAAGTCGAAACTTTCGCTCCTGTGCTCAAACCCACCTCACGCAATATTCTACTAGTACTCGCACGTCACACCGGGGGCAACCAGCGAGGCATGCAAACAAGATCTCGTATTCGCCGTTTGAAGAGACATATTCGCGACGTCGATGAGTCACCTCTTGTAATTTCTTCTGAAGCGGCGGCGAGACAGCGAGGAGATGTCCGATAGGCAGCGTAGCGGGTGTTTGATAGAAAACGTTCGAGAAGACGGTGTCCGCCGAAACACTTTCCTGGATATCAGAGGTGAAGCGCCATTGACGTTTGGAAGCGTCAGGCATCTCCGCGTCCTCTTTCTTTTCACCCTTGTCCGCTTTGGTCTGTTTCTCGTGCACGCGCCAGCCATCTTCAGTGTTTAGAGGGTGCATAGGAGGTAGAGGTGGAGGCTGAACCTTAGGCGCTGGGCCTGGGTTCATATGAGGTGGTGGATCATGACGAGATTCGCTAAGAGATGGTCCCGCAGGAGGTGGCTGCGGGGGGTTTAAATTTTGCGTGGGAGGTTTGGAACCAGACGGCTTTGGTTTAGGCTGCGTCTTCGGGTACGGATCCTGGCGAGCAGACGTATCACGACCACTGCGCAGTGCGGGATCCGCGTATTGGAATGTCGCATCATTGGCAGAAACCGCGAAGGTATTCCCGCGAATAACGCTACGTCCATCTAACTGTGCAGAAAGAAAGGCAGAATTGCCGTTGTTAGCATTATCACGCGCACGCTGGCGCAAAACCGCTGCTACACCCCCAGGTTCTCGTGTTGTAGGAAGGTCGGAACCATCCCTCGCGAATAGGCGACCGTTCATGTCACCCATAACCAAACCCTCAGCGAACAACTCCTTCGTGATTGGACAATTCTTCCAACCCAACTGGTGTTGGCCCGAAAGCCCACAAACAAAACAACGCTTCTGCCCTTCAGGCGTGGTTGGGCGACTCCCCGTTTTACCACCCTGCAGCTTGCTCTCTATCGCCGCAAGACGTTCAGCCTGCGCGATCTCCATCCGATCCATTCGCGCCATAAGATCGTCCATGTCTGTGACAGGACGACTCGGTGGAATCAGCGTCGACGCGGGCTCGAAACGAACCACTTTTTGCGCCGTCTTCGCTTCCTGTGGTGTCGCTTGTGCGTCCACATCCACGAAGTTTTGGCGAGCAAAGCTCTGGAGCGAATTCTCCACAAACATTTCGTCTAAGATTTTACGCACCGCTCTGATCTTCGGAGGCGCGGATGTGACCCGATTCGCCTCTGGCAGCTTCGATTCGACAATCTTGAGTGTTTTCATGGGTAAACCTGCAACAAAATAAAGATCCACCTGGTCCGACGAGAGGTGTTTATCCTCTAGGATGGTGCCAGATATCTCGCGGAAGCGACGGAAGTACAGCTCCACCTCCGTCTTTGATTCGAACGGAGGCTTTGCTGACGTCTCATTGCAGAATTGCCGCAAATCATCGACCGAATAGCGCGCTGGTTTATCCTCAGAAGCATAAAATGACTGCATTTCCGCCACGGCATCGTCCCAAACTCTGGCAGATGGTCAGAGCTCAGGAGAAAAGCGCAGAATGTTCTTAACATCCTCAGTGCAATACTGAAGGATGTAAGGTGTAAGCTCGTCCTCGTTCATGCCAGCGCGCTGCCCGTGTTGCTTCAAAATGGACAAGAAGTCCGTAAGACGCTTGCCATCAAAGCTTGGCGCTTCCGGTGTACGAGGAACCGGCATGGGTATCAAGGTACGCATGGTGGGTACAGTAGACATGGTAGGAGAAGTGGTCGAAGGGGAGGTAGGAAGAGGAGAGGAATATGACGAAGAGGGGTAAGAAGATGGTGAGAGTGATGAAGGACTCAATAGAAAAGGATAGGACGATGTTGTAGGGGTGGGAGGACGATACGAGTAGGTATGATGGGAAATGACGTAGTGTTGGCTTTTGGGACGGAAAATGAGGAACAGTAGGCTTGGATCGACAGAAGGCTCGGGCGTGTAGCCTGAGACACTAGCTGGAAGGTAGAGAGTGGCTGCTGAAGGGCAACCGTGGGTATTGAGAGGCGAAGTTTCTCTTCTTTGTGAACAAAGAAGAAGAACTCAAACAGAAGCGAGAAGCACAATTGAATGCTGAGGTGTCAGATGACCACGCGAGGCTAAGCCGATTAGCCGGAGAACACGAAGGTACTGTACAATTTCATTCAATTCGGCGGTCACGCGTCACGCACCCCCTGTGCCGCGATGAATTTTGGTCTCGGTCATGGGTCACGGCGCCCAGTGCTGAATGTAAAATGCGTGACATTAGGGCCAAATCTCCCTTGGAGGTGCAAAAAAGACAGAATTTTCGAAATTTTTCATCTTGAATGCCGAATTTTTGGAGGTGTCACGCCAAAAATCGTTGGTTGCCGAAGTGCCGAATCGGTATCTTGGGTCACGGGTCACAACCCGTGCCGAATTGAATGAAATTGCACAGTATACTGGTCAGAGGTGTCGATACCCCTGAAAGAGCACGCGAGAAGAGTTGTGAGCCCAGGCAAGGCAATTTGAGGTGGATCGGTCAGCCCGAGTGGCTGGTGAGTGGCAAGCTAAGACGTGGCCTTGTTTTTCTCATGATCCGATACAAACATAATTACCTAATCACCCAGCGCGTCCGTTCTCTAAGACCGCTGGGGCTGCAATATCTACAAAAAATGTATGTAGCCCATGTCAAGGCAAAAGCCAAGAATCCAGACAGCTAATCAATCCCTACACCCATGGCATGCAAGATTGCAATGGCTCAGTCGGAAAAATGCAACATACTTAAGCAAGGAAACTGCCCGCCAACAGTTCCAGTGTTGGCCCCAACAACACCCTTGTGTGCACGACCTACGAACCATGGGTTTCGGAACTGACTTCGCCATCTGAATTCCTGTCAAAGAAAGGATAGGTAAATCATATGTACGAAAATGCACATCACCGCAACCAAAATCCAACTTGTTATAAAAGACGTCCCAGCACGCAGCTCGGAGATGTTGAATAAAATATAGGAAGTGGATGCCCAAAACTCATTCGGGGCTTGTCTTGAAAGGCGAAATGAACAGTTGATCTTGCACCGCACCGACGGACTTGTGTCAAGTGATCGTGGGAAGGGTGGCTGTACACCAAATCCAAATGCTTTGTCCGCATAGTGGATTCGAATCTGCGAAAATATAAGAAAGAATAAATGTAGTTAGTAGCCCAAAAAATCCGAAGAATGAAAAGTATCAATGTAACCCTGGTATTTGCACCAGAAGAGGCTGCAAGAAATAAAAATGCCGAAAATAATGCAGCTGATGGAGTAGCCGTCCAACCATCCGTGTGAACGATTTCCACACTTCGGCCATCCGGCTCTGCCACAGCGTCCACTGGGAAGCAGCCAAGCTCATTGCCCGCTATCTCAAGGGTACAATTGATGTGTGGCTGGTTTATGGTCGCTCAAGGACAGGCCTTTTGGGTTTCTCTGACTCCAGTTGGGGCTCTGGGGTGCTGAACTGGCGATCGATGTCCGGCTACGGCGGAGCGATCTGTTGGAGCGCAAAGAAGCAATCTGTGGTCGCACTTTCGACAGCTGAGGCCGAGTACATTGCGATGACACGTGCGACGAAGGAGGCGATTTGGATTCGCCAATATATGGGGGAGCTCTTCGGTGACTTCATCGACCCCACCATTCTCTACGTTGATAATCAGTCTGCTATCGCAATGGCAAAGAACAACTCGTTCCACGCCCGCACGAAGCACATCACATCTCCCTTACCATTTCGTTCGCCACGCCCTCGCCACATCCATTGTTTCGCTCTCGTGGATCCCATCCGAAGCCAACCTCGCCGATCTATTCACCAAAGGTCTCGACTTGACTAAGACATCCTGTCTTTCGTGAGGACTTGGGCTGACGGTCTGAGGGGGAGTGTTAGCGGTAATATCTTATCTATCTACCTCATACGTACATTCATTCATCCCATCATCCCAACATTCACTCCTTCATAATTTTACGCGACAGTACACAGCCTCAGTTACTTCTTGCTCCATAACTGAGGCTGTCTATATATTTCCTCTCAATATCTACCTTACTGATTATCCCGTAGACTACACTAACAGGTACTAGATATATTAATAGAGTTACTTCTTGCTCCGTAACTGAGGCACTATGCTAACAGGTGCCGTGCAGATTCCTATCTGGATGCAATGCCATTACCTCGTAGCCCATGCCCAAATATTTCCAGATTTTTAGGGTCCGTGGTTGTGGAGCATGAGCTCGTCGTTTTTGTGTTCTGTTTTGGAGGACCCTGATCCGAAAAATCGGGTTGTGTACACGTGCTGAGGGCATTTCATGGCAAGCTGTGCCTGCGAGGTGATAGAGGGATTTCTGAAGCCTACCTATGTACGATTTCAGGTCTGGGCCACTTTCGCAGACACCCACAACAGAGGTTCTTCCTCGTGACTTGTGGCACTGCCACACATTTCCGTTTTTTGTATGTTTTCGATTTCTCGTGCTAGCCGGCGAATGGAGTAGGGTTTTTTGAGCATATAGGATTGTTAATACTCCCTATTCAAGTACTAAAATAATTGGCTCAGTTCTGTCAAGACCAGGGCCATAAACCAATATCTTTCGCATCTGGGTCTTTTTGGATCTGGGTTTCAACTCTGTATATTGTATTTTTCAGCTCACCAGAACAGTCCATTTGGACAACTGTGTGGGGACAGACCTCTAAACATCACATTTGACAATTTCTGTCCTGTCTGATCATCCATCAATTCAGGTGTAACTGCGAAAATGTATTGCAGCTCACTGCACAGTCAATCACAGCGATGCTGTCTATAGTGCAGCATGATTCTATTCATCAGGCCGGGCGACCGTGTACCCTCCCGGCAGATTCTTCACATATAAATAAGGACAGCATGAATGGAACCCTTTCACCCACTGTTCTCCTCAAATTTATTTACATTTTTAGTCCAATCTCTGGATCTGTTCCTGCGGGGATAGTCCTCTACCTAGGTTTGACTCAAAACTATGACTTCAACTCTGGGCATCTGCTCAATTATCCTCAGCATTTATATGTCTGCAACTGTTATGTATACAGTGTCAATGCACTCAATGCTCTCAATGCCGAATCTCGGGCTAGCTGTGTCATGTCCTAGTCTCTCACAGCCAGACACTCCAATCTATATTTAAACTCATACCTCGTTATTATGAAGTCTGTTATTACACGGCTATCCCGGATGTCACCGGAATTCTGTGGTTCCGGAGATCTTTGGAATCCACTGGGCGTCCAATGGATTCCGAAGAATATACACCCCTTTGGATTCCAATGGGCTAGCCTTTGAATTTGAATGAGTCTGCCCTGGGCATACTACGGGCAGGCCATTGTGCGCAGGAGGAACCAGAATGCACCAAAAGAATTTATTTTGAGTAGGGGGTTTGGTTGGGGCTAAAAACCATATTTTTATTGAGGGAGATACATATTATGAGAGTATGCTAAGAGGCTATTTGTATGGTAAGGCAACTGTAAACAATACCTAAAAAGAAATGCACACAAGTCCGGTGCCGGACAGGTGCACTGACAACCATTGTGCCGCAAAGCCGCCAGTGCTCAAGCAAGTCTAACTGGTCAACGTGAGCTGCACTGCCCTGGGACTAGCCTCTGGGCAGCAAGGGTGTACTGTAAAGAAGGTTAGGCGCAGGAAGACTTGATAAAGCGCAAGACACACCTTGATGATACGACACCCAGGAATGTCGTCCGACGAGTATTAAACAGCAACAGTCTTGACCTCGCTGAGTTAGCATCTTGACATGACTTCGTGGAAGGAGGTGAGAGGAGGAGGGACCAAGGGCAGCCTGGGGCGGGAGCGAAAACACCTGCCCTGCCCTAATATAGTTACCGATCTGTTGGCATGATGCGATCACGGATTGCCAATCCCGGGGTAGCCGATGTTCCTCTGCCTGTTACCCGCCCGTAATTACCGCCCGTAATTATCACTTGTGCTCGAAAAATCTACCACCTCGGCGCAGCTCGGCAGCACGGCGCCTCGGCGATCCCCGAGGCCTGTTCTGTTTCGGTAACACCCGGTGCACAACTCAAAACGGCAAGCGCAACACCATCACGTGTCATGACGGCGCACGCCGCCGCCGCCATCGACACCTCCCGCCGCTTTCGTTGCTCCTCGGCGCCATCGTCGAGCAGACCACTGCCACCAAGACATACATCAGTGCCGCCGCCGCCAACCGCGCTCATCACTCCCTGCCCACCGCCTTCCACACCCCTGATCGCTGGTGTCTCCTGCGCCGCCTGTCGTGCGGGGACAACCCCTGCTTCCTGGGCCGTACGGGGATCATCTCTACGCTCGCTTAGCCCCTTCGCTTAGCCCGCCTCCATCGCGTCGCCGTTCTCGTGGCATCACCGCATCACTGCAAGCCAACCGATGCCCGCCTCGCTTATTCTCGCTTAGCCCTCGCCGGTGTCTTGACCGCCCTCTGCCATCACCTGCAAACGACACATTCCCGCTCATCTCTCTTACAGTGCAGTACACCATGGGTCGCAAGGGTGTCTCGGGGCGAGTCAAGATCAAGACCGGGGTTCAGAACGGAATGCAGAAGACCACCCGCGTCCGGCCGCACAGGTCTGCTGCAGAACGCGCTCAGGCGGAAGACTCGTACCAGAATCAGATATCCCGTAAGTGTATTGCATGCAAGGACGTCTCCATCGTACTAACTTTACTACCAACAGAACTGAGCTTCCTCCAGAGGGAGGAATTGCTTGCAGACACCCGCATGTCCCCCGAATACGATGCATCATTCGATCTTGGCAATGCAGACACTTCCGACAGCGACTGGGCCGACGACGGGATGGATGTCGATGGAGACGGGTTCAGAACGTTACCACCCGGAGAGGAGGGCCTCCTGCAGAGCCACGCAGGTGGAGAAGCCGTCTTTCTCAAGGTCTGGGAACGAGCAAAGCCCGGGTACGTTACAGTTTTGCATCTTGAACGGCACTAACCTTGTATATAGACGAGGCGATTCTCGCCGACGACGTCACCGCGTTCAAAGGCAAGTCGACCTCTTGGACGCGCCAGATGCCGATACTTGTGGGCGCCTACCTCGACACAAAGCTACATGGCTCTATCACCACGGAAGATGACATGCCTGGCGCCTGGCGTATTCAAGCTATTGGATTCTCAGGTGCGTGCGGCCTACCCTACATTTAATCAATCTCATTCCATTCAGAATTCGGCCCGAGGACATTCGCATACACCGCTGAGTCCAGAAACGCCAACGAAACTTTGCTCAGGCATGGATACATCGGCGGCTCCCCCGACCAACCTACCATCGCATTCGCTCTGTCCACGTTCGAGATCTACCGCCAGATCCATCGTGTCTGCCCCTGATTCAGCATGGACGGCCTTGCAAGAGTACTGGTGTATCTGAACGCGGCAAGTACCATTTTCTTTTTGGCTTTTTGGGAGTCTCCATATTGATACATTCTTGTTATACAGCGTCTGCGCAGCTCCAATCTCGCGGACCAGCTAAGTACCGCATATGACGCGTACCTTGCGATCCTCCGTGGGGTCGACAACCGAGTCCAAGCGGCGCTCAATCGGGGCGAGCAGTGGAAGGGCAAGAATGTATGCCCACCCTGCTTCTACAAGCTAAAGCACGAAGATCGTCTCACTCCCGCTTGGCTGAGCTGCATTGACGGCAACAATTCCCTCAAGCTCATCGACAGCACCTTCCGCGCCGGGCTTCCCCGTTTCGACAATCGCAAATCCGATTCCTTTCGATGGCTCACTACGGCCGAGGTTGACGTCTTCAAGGAAGAGGTGAAGAGCTCAGAGAAGGTGGATATATTCACTGCATAGGTTTCTAGCTAAAATTCGAACTCTACAGGTATCAATGGCCTCGGCAGCCGCACTCGCAGCTGTCGTAGACTCCCTAGCCAGCGATAACACCTCAGTCCCGGCGACTGCTCCCCCACCTCGCGCTGACCCACCCCCGTCTCCGACCGCCAATCACGCACTGCCATTAGGCACATCCACCTTTGCCGACATCATCGAGCCCAACGAGGATGTGGCCTGGCTCAACGTTAACGAGCTGGGAGAAGACCTCGCCGACGAGCTCCAGCGCTGCATGGAGCTTCTTGAAAAGAGGAACGCTGCAGAGTACGTGCTTAGTTTTTATCTTCAATCTTTCCATCATGAATGTGAAAACATTATCCAGGAAACTATCCATTACCGCTGCGCAGGACCACCGCAACTTGGACTTCCACATCATCAACAGCGGATGGACAGCTCCGAAAATCAAAGACGTTCGGACCAGGTACCGCACCACGTACAGCTGCACCCTCATGCTTGAAGAAGAGCTCGCGCGCTTCGAAGAACTACACAGTATCGAGCAGCGATGGGTTCCCACCTCGAAAGAGTACCAGGAGGCATCTGTCATGATGTCCGAGCGCCGCTATCGGCGGGCACTGGACAACGTTGAGTTCCTCGTTGTCCAGCACCTCATGGAGATGACCAAATTGGGTGCAAGCGGCGTCGGTGCGTGCCTCCGCCTTCCACCTTAAATAGCTGCTAACTCACACGACAACAGCCTACAAGCTCCGCGAGAAGATCGGGAAGAACCTCAAGACCCGAATGACAGCCATCCAGCGTGCTGTGGCGGAATACAACCTTGCTGCCGCCCAGCTAGATCCGCCACGTCAGCAACTCACCTGGGCCCAGATCGTCGGGCTTTCCTCTGTGGCGGGGTTCGACCTCTTACGAGACACCCGTAGCGATATTCGCCGCCTCCCGTGGGCCGACCCAGCGCGACGCGAAGCCATGATGCTCTATTTCGGCATTCAACGCGCCAAGGAAGAAATTCATCGACTAAACATCGAGATGCGCCGCCTCGTTACCTTCATGGTCGACGATCACGTCGACTACGTGAAGGCCATTCGAGCACACATTTCCCCTTTGCTTGCCGACCTACCCCTCGCTCACGAGCTCAGTACCCAGTTGGAATATCGATCCAACATCAATCGCAACATCGTCGAGCGGCTGCTCAAGACCACTCGGCTTGCTGGCTTCTCCGGCTCCTTGCTCCCTGGTGAACGCGAGGGCAGGGAGGTGAGTGACAGTGACCTTTCCCTCCCAGATTGGGCCGTGCAGATACTGGGACTGACATATGTTGTCGTCGATGGCAATGACGATGAACTTGGGGATACGGTGGCAGAAGATGTCGACGAGGATGATCTCATATCGCGCATGATGGACGAACATTACCTGTAGTCATATTGTACTTCCATGTTTCTTTTGCTATTTTCATGAATCACACGTTGTTCTTCGAGCTCTTTGAGTTTTCGCTCTGTTACAGTACTGTGGATTTGGGCGCTTCTTGGGCGCTAAGGCCCGGGCCGGACTCGGTGTTCCATCTAGAACACCGGATTCCATTCTTCAGTCGCGTCGTAAATTGGCTGTGGGATGAATAGCACGTTCATTTACGCGTCAAAACGCGTTGATTATAAGTATAATTAGTATCACCAGCACATTTTAAGTTCTGCGCATTGGTAAATTTACTAGACAATCTTCTGAATCTCCCGCCAAAAAGGGTCCCCAAATGATGTTCGGTCGACGACGCCTCCAGTGTTGGTCCAATAAATACTAGAAAATGCTCTAGAGCTTGCTGGAGTGATATGATACCGTATCAGAAGAAATCCCGGCACAAGCTGGAGGTCAGCGAGAGATATTAGAGACGTTGCGCAAAGCTGCATGCGGCTTTTTTGGTGCGCAAACTCATCACATGCGGCTTTTTTCTTTCTTTGCTCTGGTGGTCAAAAGAGGCTATTTGAGAGTCCCAGTGATGCTCCGGAGCAAAAAAATATATATTCCCGCGTGCGGCTTTGAAAGCCGCATGCGGCTTTTGCGCAACGTCCCTATTCTCAATGTTGCGTTTGAGAAACAGCAAAGTTCGAAATGGAACCCTGATAATAGTTGCAACCTTGGGTAGTTTTCGGTGTATTTCGTGCCCCGCCCATCCAAAGCCTTGGTAACCCCAGATCTTTCGATAGATTCGAGTTCTTTAATGCTCCTCAACTCATTCTGAGCTGGTCTTACCGCTGTCTGTCTCTTGTAGCCCTCAAAATACGCCAAAAACTCCCAAAAATGTCGAAATTTCAAAGTCATTGGAGAGGTTCAGAATGTGTCTTGCATTGATCCTGGTATCTAGACGACTCCTTTTCTGTAATCTACGACCTCTGAACTCGAGTCCTACTTTCAGAGTAAGTCAACATATCTTTTGACTGTGAGGCTCATTCTGATCGCTATATTAAGCCGTTGACTGCGAAAGATTTTAGAAGAGCACTAGAAAGATAGAAGATCTGAAGTATAACTTTCTGGAACCACTCGAAGCCTGACCAGCACCTGGTATTTACAGCTAAAGTCGGAACCGAAGGCGCGACCAAAATTTTTCTGTTTTGGAACATTTTCGGAGAATTGTAAATATCTCAGTCAGTTCTGCACCGATTTGCATAAAAACTGGATAGATTTACTCAGCCAATTCATGCGCAATTAGTGACAGAGAGGAATTTTTGAAAATATCATGTATTAGGTAATCTGTGTTTTTGGAGCATTTTCACGCCAAATACCATTTTTGTATGGCTAGAACATGTTGCAGGGGCCTAATATTTTGCAGGCAACAGTGAATGTAACTACGCAAGGAGGTGACAGAGCCAAAAGCACACAAAATATTCAGATAAGTGTGATTCTCACAGGATCTTCAGATGCAAGAAAATGCTGATTGCCTCCAATGCAGCTGGAAGAACGGTAATAAAGTTATGGATATTTTTGGCTCTGTCACATCCTTTCCTCAGTATGAACATTGCCCCTCACAAAGTGTTGGGCCTCTGCAACCTGTTCTAGGCATGCAAAAACGGTATTTGGTGTGAAAATGCTCCAAAAACACAGATTACCTAATACATGATATTTTCAAAAATTCCTCTCTGTCACTAATTGCGCATGAATTGGCTGAGTAAATCTATCTAGTTTTTATGCAAATCGGTGCAGAACTGACCGAGGTATTTACAATTCTCCGAAAATGTTCCAAAACAGAAAAAAATTGGTCGCGCCTTCGGTTCCGACTTTAGCTGTAAGACTGGTTCTCAGTACAGTTGTGAGCATAACTCACTCAATAAAATCTCCCCAGGTCTGGTTTTTTCTAAATTAATTAGAAGTCAGAAGCAGATTTATTTCTATGACAATGTTTCCCCAACTGACCGCTTTCAACGATGAGAGACTGCGAAACTACACAATTGTTGAGAGCCGAAGCCAAATCGGGATGTGCAATCAGCTAACCGAATCCCAGTGATGGCGTCTTCTTGGCTTTCTCCCTCATGGCGACCTGGGACTGGAAAGTCAATAACGTCCATATTCCTGCCCCCAACTCCCGAACCCTCGACCCTGATGCCCCCAGGGCTTGGAACAATCTCACCTTCGACCCCACAAGTGCCTACGATCTTCGCCGCCACCTGGGTGCTCGCGTTGACGAGCCTGGGCGCTTGATGGCCTCTCTCGACAAATTTCTTGCCAGTGACATAGCTTGGCTAGCCAGCGGCGCGAGCACCAATGGCGGACACCAAGTCCCTTCTGATGGCTTCTTCAAAGAGTTCGACGACTTGCGCAACGCGACTGTGGCAGGAAGTCAAGGTTCCATCCCAAGTTTCAATCTCATGGTCACGAAATCACTAACCACCCTTCCCTCACAGGCGCTATGGACCACAAGGCATTCATTGAGCTCGCCAGGAGGCTGCTATATGATTTGGTAAGTCCGCGAGGCCGCGATTGTAGTGGATTTCACTGAACGAGATTGTAGAACACGATGATCGACCGTGCCATCGGTAGCACCACCATGGTGATGACTGTAGAAGGGACTACGGTGCCGGGTACGCCACAGCAGCCCGAGTACCTGAAGGCCTTCGTTTCGATGCCCCCATCGTTCGTCCGTGAGAACCCCGGCAGCCACGCCCACATCGCGACCATCATCCAGATGTTCATTGAACATGTCGGGGTGCCCACTGTGGCTTCCTGGACGCGCCGAGCCCGTGCACGTTGGTCTTTATCGCAGCGTGGCAGCGTTCCTGTGCCATCGGCAGCCCATCTGCCGCTCATCCAGGGGCCGCTTCTGCACACGACCCACTACGTTTTTTGCGGTCGGGTTGCGGGGTGGACTTCGCTCAATCCCATTGTCCTTGCTCCTGTGCCTGCTCCCGTTCCACCTGCCCCAACTCCTTTCGTTCCCTCGCAAGATATCTACGACATCGACGAAATCCCCATGGATGGTGTCACCTTGGATCTCGTTACCGCCTACGAACGCATCGCAGACCTGGAACACCACCTCGCGGATTCTGATCACCAGGTCGACATTCTTCAAACGTGTGTGGGAGACTACGAAAGGTTGCAGGCGGATGCGGCAAGGGAGCTGATGGCGGCGGAAGCCGAGCTTGCCCGCTTGCGGGAGGAGAACTTGCAGCTGAGAGCTGGTCGCGGTATGTTTCCTTTTTGGCGTTGTCTTTTGGCAGAAGCTCACAAAAAGTATTAGCTTTGTCCCCGCCGTCTACTCCTACCAGGTCGCGCACTGTGCTGCTTCATTCCACACCGTCCCGTGGTACGCCTTCGACCCCTTCGCGTTTGACAGCTCGGATTCCATCCACTCCACCGCCGTATGCCCCATCTGTTTCCACCCCGACGACCCCACGTGGAGCGCAGGCACCCACAAGGCCACTGGGTTCGCATACCCATCAGTTCTTGATTGATGCGAACCTCGCAGCTCATGCGGACGCTGTTTGTCTGATCTGTCGCGTCTTCAGCCCGCTCAAGTGGGCTATGGAAATTGACAGTCTGGAGTGCTTTCCAGACCATCTGAAGGGTGAACTCGTTCTGGCACTCGAGCGGGATGTCTCCATTTGAATACGTGTAATATACTTATGTTTTCTTTATTTTGTACGGATGTCGCAATATACTGAAGATCTTTTCCATGTGCTTGAGTTCGGCCATGCTTGAGGTACACATTTGGTTTAAGTCCCAATACGGAGTTACTTGGATTTTATTCCTAGGATTCATGTCGTCCAACGCCCCGAGACCTCAGAAGACAATCGCAGCGCTCAGCCACCCTCGTGAACGCCATGCCCCAGCAAAGCCGAGAGCTCCTCTGACTCAAGAAAAACGAAAGGAGAGGAATGAGACGTCGGCAGCAAAGCAGACCGAGATTAACGCTGCCGTTCGTAAGTCGAGTCCCAAGTGGAAACGTATGAGATGAAGGCTCTGATTTTTCTTTACTTACAGAGAAGTTCCTCGACAAGGCCTTCAAGACTGCCGCGGAGCTTGCGGACAAGTACAACAAAAAGCCCCGCTATTTTTTGGACCTGTTCTTCCAGGGCGGGGCGCACATGGTGGGCCAGCAGAAGGAGGTGAACCCGTACAATGCGTTCAAGCATGAGAAGGCAGCCGCTCTGCGCGAGGGTATGGGTTTCCTGTTCTCGACGCTTGCACATTGCTGACATTGTCTTCTAGAAGGAACACCTTTGAATGCCGGCAAGATTCACAACCAGTACTTCCAAGAATATGCCGACCTCACCAACAAAGAAAAAGAAGACCTCGTGGAACGCCACAAGGAAAATCGTGAGCAGCCTGTCGTTCGCCGTGCAACGCCACGCGCTCGTGCCCAAAGACTTCGCGAACGTTGTCCACAACATGGAGCAGCTGGTGAGTTTATTTTAGTTACCTGGTGCTATATTGCTCATCTTCCTACAGTTATCGGGTCTTGCGCTACGTGTCGGCGTGGAAGGGATGTTCGTGGTTGTGCGCAACAACTCGGACTTCAATGTCGACCCGTATTGGTATTTCACGTCTGACGAGCTCAGGCACTATATGCCGTTGGCGGTCCGCAAGCGTTGGGACACAGCAGATGTTGGGGTGAAGCTCGAGGCGTTCGCACTTGCTGGGTGTGACTCAATGAGTAAGTGATATTCCTGAATCATCGTGTTCCTTCTCTTTTTGACCACCAATCTAGATCTCTTACGAACGGCGCCCCAGAAGGCAGCCCACGCGAAGGGAGAGATACGGGACCGGATTAATGCCAAGCTTGGTACGTACAAGTGCCTTCAGTCTATTCCTGTATTAACTTATGTAGTCGACATCACCGGTAACCCGAACGCTCAAATGGCGTACGTCAATTACGAGGAGGATATTGTTCACAAGTACGGCGTCGAGATGGTGGGGTGGACGCCGGATAAGTGGTGCAACCCCAGCGACCTCAGCAGTTCCCTTCCCCTCCTGCGCACCCTCCTCAATGCCATCAAGGCCGACACCTGCACGTTTGTCCGGATTACCCCAGCCGCACTTCGCGCGCGCAAGGAAAAGTATGATGCCGATATTGCGGCCGGGCATATTACGGGCAAGCAGCGCAATCGCCGTTCCGACATAGGTAAGAAACGCAAGCGCGCAGCGGCGGACGATGGCGAGGGCGACAACGACCAAGACGACGAGGGGAACGGGGAGGAAGGCGCGGGGTCTCCATCAGACCAGCCATCCCCCTCCGGCGCTTCTGCCAACGCCGCCAGCGCAGGCGAACCCGTGCGGCCCTCCTCGATTGAAGAGCCCGCCGACAGCACCGTGGCACCTGCTTCGAAGTCATGTAACCGCGCCAAAACCGCGCTGAAGGAGGCGGGAGCAAAGAAGGCCACGTCGAAGAAGGTAGACGCAGCCTCTGCCAAGGCCAGGCCTAGGCCTCGGGCGAAGGGGAAGGAGAACAGCGAGACGCAGCGCGCGCTGGCGCGCCTTGCGGCACATGTGCCGGGTAGCAGCCGGGGGCGTGCGGCGGCGTTCAAGAGCCGGACCATCGTCACCAGCGATGACGAAGGCCCCGAAAACATTGTGGCCGCTGGTGGCGTTGTCCCAGAGTCGAGCGACGCGGCGGCGGCCGGTCCCGACATGTCAGTGTCGGCGCCAGTCTAGATTACATTAAATACATGCTTATACTTCTATGAATACATTTTCTGTCTCCTCGGAATCTACTGAGAGCTCGACAACGGCACCGAGGAGCGAAAGCAGCGGGAGGTGTCGATGGCGGCGGCACGCGCCATCATGACACAGAGTGATAGACGTGATGGCGTTGCGCTTGCCGTTTTGGGTTGTGCACCGGGTGTTACCGAAACAGAACAGGCCTCGGGGATCACCGAGGCGCCGTGCTGCCGAGCTGCGCCGAGGTGGTAGATTTTTCGAGCACAAGTGATAATTACGGGCGGTAATTACGGGCGGGTAACAGGCAGAGGAACATTGGCTACCCCGGGATTGGCAATCCGTGATCGCATCATGCCAACAGATCGGTAACTATATTAGGGCAGGGCAGGTGGCGAAAATGGGAGGAAATAGTCAAGAAGACGATCATCACAACATCAAAGTCTGAAACATCAACCACCTGGTGCATGGACCGTCGGAGTTTGAATGTCTTGAGAGAGAGGGATTTTCGGCGCCATTCCTCAGCTCAGTGCATGCCACACCGAGCAGCTGAGCTCAATGCTCCCCGCTTGCAATTCAATCTATGTATAAATGAATGACTGTTTCCACTGTCAGCCTTACACTCGTTCGCTGCTGTATCAATGCCGTATACTATCTGTGCACAATTAGCGTGCACCTTAGCACAGGCCACAAACCAAGCATACTTGTATTATATACACCAATTCAAAGTTATAGTAGCTTGGATGCAGTATGAATTGTCGAAGGAGCAAAGAGCCTCAAAGAACTTTATGCATGTGGTCCAGTTAAGAGCAGAATATGATTAAGTTACGGTTGCATCTAGTGGCATCTGAATACTGTGGGTTGATTGTCGAAATATGAGCACAGAGCCGATGGATTCCACTAATCCGTATATTCAATGGCTCATAATGATCAAATCTTAGAAACTCAAGCCGAAAATCATGTTATATGATCTGCACCGCCACGGTGGCGGTGCCAGCCATCACTACTTCTCTTCCTTTTGCCAGCAACGCGTTTTCGCGTTCCCTGGTGGTCTTTTCTTCCCGAAACAGCTAGCTCACGTGTATTAATTCATTTTGAATGGATCTCCCTCCAGATCCGACCCCTGTCCAAGGCAAGATTGTCCAATCGTACACTCGAAAGGCGCCATGGCACTCGACCCCAATCCGACTATTTCTGCAGCTCCACCAGCAAACTAGGACTTGTATAGGCCCGATCCTTCCAGTTGGGCTCCGGAGCCCTCCAATTTTGTCTCTCCAGGTCCCGACTTTCCTCATGTTCAGCCACGCTTGCATGCTACCGTGCGAACTGCAGCCGATATCCTCGAGAGCAAATTTGCAGCTATGGACGAGTTCCTTCAGAACTATGCCTTTGATTCCATCGGAGACTTTCTCTCCATTCTGTTTTACAATCGTCTGCACGGAGAATCTGATCCCCGTGGTCCCACCCACGCTGTCGCCGTTGCACATTTTCTTCGCGCGACGCGGACGGACCGATAACAAAATGTCAGAGATCCTGCCCCTCATCTACCATCATCGCTGTAGCTATCCCGCCAAGGATTCGAGCCGCCTACTCAAGCGGGAGATGATGTTTAGCACCACTCGAAGCCTGCACTATCCACCACGCTCGTCCCTTCCTTTCGACTTGGGCCGCGAAGCTTTAAGGTTGTAACTGAAGCTCGGAAACAGATCGGTCGCGCTACTCGCGATGATCCTGAGAACCCTTATGCCCGAGTTCAGCTACGCGCGAGCACAAACGGTCGCAGGAAGGCAGCCTTACATGTCGTTACTTGGGATGACTTCAAAAATTTCAGCGTCCAGCGCCTTGCGGAAACATTCTGTCTGAAGCTGAGCCTGCCTATGTTTTTATCAGAATATATTTCCGCGCCCATGGAGAAAGGAGCTTTCATTGTGCGCAAGCGAAGGCCCTACCCTATGGCCAGTTATTTCGTCCTTGCATATCTTTGTCGCTCATCAACCTCATAGATTCAGGTGGCAGCTATATCCTCTTTCATTATCACCCGAAACCAGTACGCAACAGGACACATGGCCATGCTCCTCGGCATCTGGCATTTTTTTTGCAAGTCCCACGTCGACGTCAAGCGCGTATATTGTCGCTTTGGAAACGCGGTCTCCGACACCACTGCTCGAGCCGCACTCAGGTCAATGACAGCTGACGGCATGGAGAAGATGCGTGCCGACACCCAAGACGCCAATACCCGCGGCAAGACAGAACATTGTCTCCTTCTTGACAATGTCCAAGAGTACGATCGAGTGTACGAACCGGGTCTGGGTCTTCAGAACAGACTCAAGGTCGACAGCAGGCACCAAGGTGAAACTCCAGCCATGCGCCCCCGGGGCGTTTGATGCGCGGGATTATTATGCCCGTGTCGCACGAAAGGAGCGCAAAACCATGACAGTTACATCAATCTTCGCCGACATCGATTGGAACCACGAACAGCGTGTCCGGCGTCTTCATTGGGTTCGTGTCCTTGCCGACTTCATTCCCCAGCTTCATTCGCTCCGACCAGAGATCACCACTCTTTTTCGAACCGCTCCCATTTCCAGACGGCCGATGCCCGACGATCAGCCGCTCATGCTAAACTCTGAGCGCGAGAACGAATCCCAAAGCATGCTGCGCCCAGTTGAGGACTTCGATAAGCAGATAGGTGTTGATATAGAAACCAATCCTCATTCCCTCTCGTGGATACGCGGCGACGGCGCTTCATACGCACAGGTTCTGCGTCTTTCAAGGTACACTGCGCCAATTGGGAACTTCAAAAACAAAATCACGACGCCAGATATTTGGCACACCGGTGCAACAGATCTCAATTCCATCGCCGAGAACCATTATGGTCCAGCAACGTCGTCCGACCCTTCCTCGCTGTCAAAGGCTTCGAACTGCGCGGGATTGAAGCGCCCTTCAAATCCGAAGAGTTGTGATTGTGATTATTATCCTACCGTCCGCAGCCTCACTGTGATATGGACAGCCCATATTCTCGACTGTTGGAGGTAAGTCTCTGCTCTTCCATAAAAAGGTTAACGGACACTTAATTCATCATTATATAGAAACCGACGACCTTGAAAAATATTTCGCAGGCCTGGGAAACTGCTGGACAGCTTCCCGATTTGGATACGATACTGGATGACGCAACAATGCTAGCGGATCGCTACACGTCGCAGGCTGCGATCCAGAACTCGATGCGCACCGCAGAAGCGACTAGTCCCAAGAACCCCAATCCAGTTCCCGTGGGAACTCCATGGTCTGCGCGAGGTAGCTCGGATTCAGCGGCAGATATTAACACCGTGGATACTCCACCAACATTGCACAAAGAGAACCCCAGATTCGCCGGAGATCGCGTTCTGAGGAGCAGCGAAATATTCCTGCTTGAGTTCGGTTGGTGGATCGAAATGGCGTGGTCCGTTTCCGAGGGCGACATTGGCCGTGTCTGGGAAACTATCAAGGTCGGGCTTCGGACCGATTTTTTGAATGAATACTCAATGTTGGCTTAGATATGGATATTCAAGTTTGCCGGCTACTCGCACCAGAACTATATGAAGTATCTGCTTGAGTTCTACTGCCTCTTGCACTACGAGGGATCCGAGGGTTTAAGCGACGCGATCCTCGATAATCTCCTTCTGAGGATCGACGCTGAACTCGGGAAATGCATTCAGGGCGATCTTCTGCAGGGACACTACAACAAATGGTTGCAGGAAATCACTGCGTTCCCACCCCATGTAGACAGAGGGTCCGTCTACCCCCGTAGCCAAAGGTAGATGGACCCCTATGTCTACATGAGGTAGATGCAGTATGTCTACAGTCCGTCCACATTAGTCGGTCGACGTAGCCGCATATTGGCCGACGTAGCCGCATATTAGCCGATGTAGCCGCATGTGGCCGCATGTAGGTGATGCAAAGGTTATGTAAAACTTTAAAAGGCATAGATTTTACCAAGAGACTTAAGACTCGTCAGAGGAGCAATTTTGATGCTGTCTCATACCAAGATTGGCCGAGTTTGCATTACGGAGTTGAGCGAGGTGTATCTACACTGTAGATGCAGGCAGACACATGTAGCCGACGGGTAGATGCACTGCATCTACCTCATGTAAACGAACGTAGCCGGACATCAATCAACCGCGGCAAAGGTGCGTCTACATTAGAGCGTAGACGCAGATCGCCGGACGTAGCCGAACATCGCCACATGTCGGCACATGTCAATCAACGTAGACACAGGTGCGTCTACAGGGGGTCGGAACGCAGTGAATGTCTAGAAGGCACGGCGGTGAGTGAATTCGAAGACCCTTTCTTTCGCCAAACTGTCTCTCCAAACGTCGAACATTTCCTCCGCTTCAAGGAGAATATTGAGACTGTTCAACCTGAAGCGCTGTGGAAAGTCTCACACTTCTCCCCACTGGTGCCCAGAACTCCGCCTTCTAATCACCATGTTCAAGGACGAGGAGGTTCACACATTCCGAGCGGGTCGATCCATGGGACACGCGGCGGTTAACCAGTTTGCCCGAGGGGTGCGGCAGCTGGACGAGGGAAAGCTGCAGGACTTCATAGAAAGCACACATGCCTTGGTGATTTCTTAGCAGAAATCCATCGTAATGGGATGGCCGCGCCGGAAACAAATCTAGACGAATCCTCCGAGCGTATCACTTCCCCCGCCCCTTCCTTAGCCGACTCGGACGACGCGGTTGCCACCTCCCCACGTTTTGATTCACCCTCCGAGCTCATCGAGTAGTGAAGACTCAGATCGATCAGATGCTGCATCCGCAAACAGCGTGGCCAGCATCGCTTCCCTCGAGTCGGTTCTTAGCTCCCCAATAGACCCGAACGAGCCCGAAAACGACGGTGAGGATATGTCGGATGTTCCTCGATCTAGCGGGTCTTTTTCTGCCCTGTATATTGATGACGAGGGTAACTTGCGGCACGATGAGGAAGAAGAAGATGAGGACGAGACAGACGATGGGGAAATTGGAGGTGCGGAGGGGAATGAGGAAGAAGCAGAGTCGAAATCAGACAATGATTGTGTAGAAGACGACTTTTAGTCACTAGTTCACGAATTAAGTACAAGCTTTTCACTAGTTATGCGCATCTAATTGAAGTTTTAATCAAATTGCCGTGTTACTCTTGGTCGATATTGTGGACCATAGTCCTTGCTAACCTCCGCCGCCTTCTGAAACTGTTCGCGAGGGCGACGAGTGGATGTATTAGTTGGTATGCTCTCCAAGGCCTGCCCCTTCCTTCCACGGGACTTGGGCTTGGGCAACAATGCAGCGGGGAAAGGATCGTTGAATGGGGACTCAGAGCGTGGGGGTTCGTGTTCATCGTGTAAGTCGTCATCGTCTTTCTCGTGCTCGGAATCAGGCTCATCGGCATCCTCGTAATCTAATACGGCAGCGGCTGCTTTCCTATATAATGAGGTACGAGTTTAGTAAAATACTGAAGCATCTGGCTGAGAGAGACTACCGTTGTTGGCTTTCCGCGTCGCCCTCGCTTTCCTATTCGTCTCTTTCCGAGCCTCATCGCGCTTCTGATGAATGTCAGCTTGAAGTCCACAAATCACCTTAAAAAGCGATTCTGTATGAGTCTGTCGGTGGTACCACTCGTCCAGCAGTGGCAGAAGATCGGCGGACGATGCAAATGATAATAAACGATCGAGGATGCTGTCTTGAAGCGAAGAAGGCAAGAAAAGCGAAGGTGGGTGGTGACGGAAGCGTCCAGCGAGTTGCTCATCGACGCGTAGTTATTTTCGAAACTTTTGGAGGGAAGATTGGGCTGACTCGCGTTCTTTTTTTTTTGAGCTTGAGCTTTGTAGGTTGCACTGAATCGTTGTTTGCAAAAGATCGTGGTGGAGTTAGGCGAGGCAGTGCGGGAGCGGAAGCTGGTGCAGCGCAAGTGATGGTTTTTTTCGAACAGGGTAGACAGAGTGAGCAGGGTAAAAGGCTCTTAGCCGCGACACAATCGAGAGTGGTGAGTTCCAGAGGTGGATTTCCATAGTGTCTGTTGAGAAATGCATAATAGCACTTTTTCTCGACAAGAAACTGTGCCTTGACTGCCTCCATCGGGGCGCGAGGTTTCTTGAGAATTACGGCCTTGCGCCGCTTGGCTGGCGCTTTTGGACGACTGGCATGGCCTAATAAAAGTGAGTACACATGCGAGGCTCAAAAATTGAAATGAACCCTCGAGCTGTTTTATCGCAGCTGATATTGAGCTTAGTTGAACGAGAACGACTCCACGCGCAACTGTTTCTGGCTTCCGACCCACCCGTCCCTTCTCCTGCCATACTGTACTATTTCGACCAAGTGTTCAGTCACAGGTCACAGCACCCACCGAACTGAACACTTGGTAAAAGTAGTCACAGGTCACCGACGCAACTGAACAGTGGGCCGTTTAAATATTTTTGTAGCTAAAAAATCGAAATTCGATTTTAAGACTTCGAACGGCACTTTCACAAATTTTCAAGCAGGCAGATCCACAGTACATTAAACAGTGAGTCAAACTCTATAATGACAAAGTCCTGGTCACAGACTCTTTTGACGTGCGGGGGAATGTCTCGCCATATTTTTCCTTGGGAGACCCAATCTCCTTTGTCGAACAAGGCACTTGGGAATTCAGGAGGATGAGGCCCTAGAAAATGCGACAGAAAAATTGCTTGTATGGGATCGTTGGATTGATGATAATCTGATGCAATAATTTACGCGTCGAAGCGCGATTCCCCGCCATCCATGATGTGCAATCTCAAATGAACATTTTGACAAATGAACACTTGAAAATAGGTGTCACAGGTCCCCGAGCCCGATGAACTGATGGCAAATGAACAGAGGTGGTCACAGGTCACAAGGCGTGAACACTTGGTCGAAATACAGTTGTGGACAAACAAAGTCCGCAAATAGCCTGTAGCCCCAACGGGATTTTATTTTGACCCAATTTTAATTTTCCTGAACTCAGAGTAAGCTAAAGAGTCCAAAAAACATGCTCCGAAGTTTTTCCTACGAGAAAACACCGGGCGCCAAAATTTTGACTCAGATCCAAATCTCAGATCTGTAATCGGAGACGTTTGGCAAAAAACAGATTTTTTTTTAACACAGCCACATTATGTAATTATCTTATCTACCCCACGGTGTTCTCAACTGCCCTCTGATGTGACTCTTCAAGTGCATCAAAAGCACGGTTTGAAACCGATCGGTGCTGCTGACTCTGCCGGTTGACAGTTCCGGTTGACAGTTCTGGAAATAAATCACGCATGTGACCAAGAAAGATTATTTTATTGCACCACATCCACTTGATGGATTTCCGAGATGTGAAGAACAGGCTTATCAAACTGATCCGAGTCATTTTCGACGTTGGGATGATAAACTACGATGAAAATGGAAGTTGAATTTCCGTGGCCATCGCGTGAGTTGCAATAAAGAAGTTGAACTCCTGTACGTGCCTTAAGCCAGCTGCCGCGGTTTCGGAGAAGTTGAATTCTCAAGAGAAGGTGAAATAGCGTCTGACGTTTATACGATCTTGAAACTCGCTGAGTTACCTTTCTAGATGGGTTTCATGGACTCACTTGTTCCCTTTTTTGGTTGGCCTTGAATCAGCTGCATCGGGGTTGGTGAGACGACTAGATTGGGTGCGGCTGCGTTTCCCAGTACTCAATATTCCGCTCATCGAACGAAAGGTTGATATCTCGAGGGGCGATATCGTCGTCCTGCACTCTTATTTGTGATCGATTGATCGGGTTCCGTGCATACGGAAGGGGGCGTGGACGGAGGAGGCACAAGGCGGGGTAGCTCTTGCGACAGCCGTAAACCACTCCAACGAGCCTGTGAATTTTTTAAACACTTCCTATATTGATCATGAGAGACTTACAAGGCGATTCTCCATGCCGGGATCGATCCCATGAACAAATCCCCGGGACCTAGTCCTAACGCCATAAGATCAATTGTGGGTGAACTGATATATTCCAGGTCGTCCGCAGATTGCTTGCCAGAAATATGCAGCCCATTGTGGAAAGTGTGGTTCAAATATTCCCCTGGAGCAGGGCCGACGTCCGTGAACATTGAAACGGGAAGGTCAGAGTTCATGTTGGTCCGGAATTCGTTCAAGAAATGTGTACCCGATCCATTTAAGTTGAACATACTGAATGAGTCGTCTTGAGAAGAAAAGGGAAAGAAATTCAAATCTGGGACTGCATCTGAGATTAATTTAGATCCTAAAACGAGCAATGATTTTGAGGCTCACATTGGTTGGGATCATTCACTCCACCAGAATCACCGGGGAGCACATTCTGGTTCGCGTTTGCGTTGAACTCTCTGTTGAACTCTGTTACATGGTCCGGTGGAAGAACACCTAGGGCAGTGTGACCCGAATTCAATTCCGGTACCGGATCTGAGAGCAGTTCAAAAACAAAAAACAAACGGTAATTTCGAGACTCACGTTGTTCAATCTGTTCCACAAAGCCGAGATTGTCAGATGGTATGAAAGCGCCAGCTGGGTTAATTGTAAAATAGATATCTCTGCGCAGCAAATTACATACCATTGAAATGGACAGGTGAATTGTTCTCGAAAGCTGAAGGTTTGTGAAGGGTCAATTCGAGCATCATGAGAGCCTCAGCGACTCACCTTGATGTCCAACATCTAAATGGTCATCCGCCATCTCCTTTCTAGCACCATCACCCTCCGGAGCAGCAACCGATGGGATGTCATCGCCGACAGGACACTCGCTAGGTCTCCTACCCTTGAGGCGAGCACCGGCTAATCCGCTATCTACTTACCGAGCAATAATGGCAACATCTGAGGCTGCCTCCGCTTCATTTGGTCGAGCTCTTGATGCCATAACTCTCGCATTGCGTCTTCATCGGCCTCAAATCGCTCATGGCCAGCAAAGAGGGTTGGGTCAAGAAACTCGCATTTGTTGACTCCGTTGCAAGTCAGAATGACACGGCGACACAAGACTTCCTTCTCTGGATCGGGGGTGAAGTGGCGAACTTTTACATCACCGTTTGTATGCCCACCGGATGTGGAATGCCAAGATTCTTGATTCTGGGATTTTATAAGCATCTCGAGATGGTAGGTTGTCAGGGAACTTACCTCCGCTCGAATAAACCTGTCAACCACCATAAATGCGCCACTAGGCGTCATCAAGAGGTGAGCTGAGCCAGACAGGTCGATAAGAATAGCGGTTGGAGTACGGAGAACGTCAAATGTCGATGGCACATGGGTCATATGGACAATCTCATCGACCTTGAGTTGGCGGGTGATTTTTATTTGTCTAGATCCTGAAGTTTGTTTTGCCTTGCCTTTTCCCTGTTGGACAGGGATTGCGGAAGCAACTGGGGCAGTGGGAACTTGGTTATGAAGGGAAATTGGGACCTGATCTTCAAGTTTAGGTTGAACCATGGGAAGTGAACGGTCGGATTGAGAATTGTGCCGACCCAGTGGCTCAACAGGGTCTGAATCCGAGTTGTAGATTTCAATCACAGACATCGAACTGGTTGGACGGGAAGGCATCTCAGATCCGGGGTCGGAAGCAGGAGAACTGGTGCGGGATGAGGGCACGAACGAGGCTCGACTAGCCACCCGAGAAGGAGCCATTGAAACTGAAGATGCAGCACGAGGGTGCACGGGAGCTGACGGGTGTAAACTCGTTAAACAAAGCACGAGGCTTGGCATGGGTATCCATGTAGGCTTGGAACACGATGGGGCCAATCCACTTTTCAGGATGCTCTAGACTGAAAAAGTGATGGCTTTGATACTCCTCTCCGACGATCTTTGAGAATCAAAATTCAGATGTTTCTCGAACCGCCAGATTCAAATGACCTAAGTTACATAGTTCCGGAATGCTTTGAGCTGCTTGGTAGACGCATCTTCGGGTACCCAATGAGAGAAAATTTCCAAGTCATCATGCATAACGTGGAGTTGATACCCTAACGAAGTTTTCCATGAGGGTGCGTCTTCCACAGAAAAAAAGGGGTCATTATCGGGGTCCCTGAGTGCGTCTGTAAATGCCTAGGACAGAACTCATTATGACAGTACTATGGGGAAAAAAGAACTAACCCATGTGTGATAGGCTTTGATTTCGCCCGGAGAAAGGCCAGCAGCCTGAGGAAACATCCGAAACAAATTCTACGCCTAGCACGAACGAGAGCGAAGTCAAAGCGAGACAAAATAGGAGGGTTCAGAGGATGAGACGTTGATTAGACGAGTCGAGATGTGCGGGGGAAAGTTCCTTGTTAATGTGGGTTGAATTTGTTACAATTTATAGTCGGAAGAATTAGTAAAATACGATATACAAGAGCACAGCAATAGTCTGATATCGGGTAGAAAAACATCTGACTGAGCGGAATACAAGCCAAGAAAAAACACGAGAAAGTGGAGGAAACTGAGCTGAGACCGGAGAAAAGAGCAAAAAATGGGAAGGGCCAGGAGCAAGAGCATAGGTTGAGGCGGTACTCTGATGGATAAACGGCTGCGGCAGTGTCGTGTTTCGTAATTGGCTGTGGGTACGTGTCAACGGGCGGTGCTGCAGCAGATGGTAGAGGTGGGTGAACAGCTACTCCTCACGGATCACCGGCTAGTCAGTTCGGGTAGCAGGACAATGCTTGGTGCGACGGGGTCGATGATTGTTAGCCAAGCGAGTCGCACTTTTGATGGCTGTTGTACAGCCGAGTCCCACTGCGGGTGGGACTCGCTTAATTTAAGCGAGTCCCACTCCCACTCTTCTCGTCATTCCTCCTTAACAACAGACTAGTCATGTCCGCCCCTTCCCCACCCATGATTGCTTTTCATCTCTGATCTTCAACCCATGCCATGTTGCTTCCAATCTCTCTGCCCTGCAAACCTGTCTTGCCGGCTTTTGTTTATGTCAAGATTTGTGGTGTTCTCGTGTTTCCGTTGTTCACTCTGGCTGGCAACAATTTATGAACCTAATTCACGCTGTCATATCCTGAATCCTTCCGCCATTTCTGGCTGGTACAACTTGCCAGATGAATCAAATGCAAGATCAAAACATTCCGCTCAAGTTGTCCTCGATTACTTGCTCTCGCTAAGGATTCCTTTGCCTCTCCTCTTGAGCTCCCAGCTCCGATCATTCCTGGTTGACCAGCAGTGATTAACTACTCCTCTTCTGCCGTCTTCCCTGTTATATCTCTAAAAACTTCCTATGAGTTAATTTCTTTGATTCCCCATCTCGTTTGCCGATTCCACTATCCACATTGTCTTTATTCGTTTCTAATTGTATTGTAAGTATGTCGACAATAGATTACTTTCTTGGTCTTTTCTTACCATGCTCCTTATTGCCGGAGCGAAGCGGAGGCTGGTCTTGTGTAACTTTAAAAGAACTCTGCGGCACAGCCACGACCCCCACATACATCAGTCACGAGACGCGTTCGGGTTTACTTTGGGCTTCTTCCGGACAGCTTGACTGCTGCAATCTTACTTGAATCTTACCACATCGTGGACGGCACCACGCATATTGCTTGCTAACGACGGGATCGCGAAGATCTATTAGCTGTATCGGATGAAATACGCCTCTCGCAAGTACATCGATCTCATCCAGGCCGCATCGTCGAAATGGGCCAACTGGGATCCGCCACATCCGATCAAGGCGAGTGCAGCAATCAGCGCCGAATCTTTGCGTTAGTGACCTGGTGAACAGGTAGGAGACTACGGCACACTCGATAAGGACACCGGTCGGTTTGAGAAGGACGGAAATATCTACGAGGATGCTGCGACAGCGGCGCTGGCGGCGGATCACCCTCCAGAGATAGCTGCGGCAGACGAGAAGATCGTCATTTCATCGGAGACGGTGCAGAAACGCGACCTGAACCTGAGTCCGCAGGTGTGAGTCTCTCCACACTTCTATTCGCCTTATGCATCAGTAACGGCGCGCCGAACAGCTGTATCCCGGGAATCGCCGAGGCATCGATCAAGGCCAGTGGAAATTCAAGAGCGGCAAGACGGGCGCGCTGCTCGTCATGGCTCAGCCGCGCAGCTCCTGGGTCTCTGCGAACGCCCTCTTCAAGAAACTCTTGGAGATCCCCGCGCTCAAAGACAAGTACTTCGTCACGGAAATCGTTGCCTGCCACGCATACAGCATGTACCTCTCCAGTAAATGTAATTAAGACCCATACGTCAAGGAATTCTTCGCAGTGCTAATCCTTCGTATGAACCGTGCAGTGGAGGACACGGTGTCGCTGGCTCTGCTGGCGAAGACCCCGATCCCCGTGGCGCCGCTCGTCTCAGCGGGCGGTGAGCTTGGGGGAAGCTGGTGGAGCGAGACGGGTGCGGGCGTGTTCCGCCATGGGTGCGTACCGCCGGGGACGTACAGCTTCACGCCGCTGTTCGCCCTCAAGCGCATCCGCAAACCGGGCTTTCTCTCCCGCGGGCCGCCGCCGGACGACATGATGTGTGTTTCTTCCAGGGAGTGTGCTTCAGTTCTGGCTAACGCAGCACGATGTAGCTGGGAGGCCGCTGAGAAACCGTGGTGGCCCTTGGACGAGGACGGCGAAGAGGACACATTTGAGGATACGGTGAGGGGTACGGCGGTCCTTGCGCATTTGCGGGATTTTCGCCAAAGCCAGTAGACACGTGTGTGATCAATACTCTATTCAATATGGAACTAGATTTAGGCACCCGTGTCTTCGCCACGGGCGGTCAGACACGGCGGATTCCCAGTTCCATACAGACACAGCGGATTCCGAGCCCTCCGGCGCCACACTGCCACTCGCTAACGCTCGCAGCGCGTGGCGCCTTGGGGTACACGGTGAATTCCGAGCCGTGGGACAAACACGTGCAATGTGCGTGACTTTATCACGTGCTCCACGTGATAATCTGTCAATTGTCTTTTAAAGTATAGGATTTGTGTAACTACTAGCTATGCTACCAGACGGGGACTACGTTCGATATGCTACGGTACACCTAAGTAGAGTAAAAGAAAAACTATGCTCGTAGCGCTTAGTGGGAAGCACGATGCGCGATTAATGGAGTGTACTGTCTTTCAACACTAGGGCTTCATATACTGCCACTAACTGTGCAAAAGAAATGTCACATGTTTTCTGAGCCATTTCTGAGTGGAATCACTCCAAATAAAATGTAGCCGCGTATTCGAGCAATTCTAAGATGGTTTGCACCGTTTAACCCATGCCTTTCCTACTTCATTCCCCAGAAAATCTTGTTTGACGGACTTGGAAAAGTTGAGTCTGTGGAATCATCACGCATAAAAAAATGGTGTATATGGTCTGAAAGTACTCAGAAAATAGACTTATTTTGTATTTTGTTCGGCTTGAATCCATAGTGTTTTGAGCTCACAATGCCCGTTGCAAATTTACCATTTGGGGGCATTTTGACGGAAACTGCCGACAAAATGCCCAAAAATGGTCAACTTGTACGCCTGGCTGCGAGCTCAAAACCACATGGATTCACGTCAAACAAAATGCGTGAGAGGTCTATTTTACAAGTACTTTCCGACTATATACACCATTTTTTCATACATGGTGATTCCACAGACTCGACTTTTCAGAACAAGTCGAAATAATATTTTGAGAGGTAATGAAGGTGAAAAGGTATGGTTTAAACGGTGCACACCATCTTAAAATTGTCCCAAATACATGTCTACATTTTATTTGGGATGATTTCGGTCAGAAATGGCTCAGAACACATGTGACATTTCTTTTGCACAGTTAGTGTAAGTCCAACTCGAGACCCTCCTCATTGTCAAACAATTACTCACCAATGCGCTTGGGTTCTGATTTTTACGTGCTACAAAAAGGACTACATGCGGGGTTCGAACGAGGAACCAAACTGATATCACTCGTATATGACATCAGAGGACCACTACACTAAACTACAGATGTAGAGATCTGTTCTACACTATATGTGAGCTATCAGAGTGATAGGACCATATCCATCCAAGGTGTCAGTGGGGATACTCAGAGTAGGGTATGAGCAGGGATTAACAGCAGGCAAGACATTAATCAGGATTGAACTTGTGATTAATCATGTTTGAGGGACGGCAATCCAGGATTAATCCCGGATTATGGAATTAATCCATAAAGGTTTCAATGGGGATGCTGAGAGTAGGGTGTAAACAGGTATTAAAGCAGATTGAACCTGATTAAACCTGATCTTTGCAAAAGGGTATCCCTTTTGGGTCAGTGGTGGCACTGGTTGAGCTCTACAGAATCATGCGAAGAGGAGACAGCATATATCAGTCCAGTGAATCAGGGTACACTGAAAGAGGACTCACAATTGACTAGTCTTCATTAATAATTGCACCCTCTTCTTCATCACTGTACACATATCCCCTTGCAACAGTGTATACAGACATCACATGACCAAAGGTATGATTAAGGAAAAGCTCAGTTGAAACCGTGGCACAATCACGATTAATCCCAAGTTCAATCCTGGATTAATGTCTTGCCTGCTGTTTAATCCCTGCTCATACCCTACTCTGAGTATTCCCACTGACACCTTGGATGGATATGGCCCTATCACTCTGATAGCTCACATATAGTATTGAACAGAGCCCTACATCTGTGGTTTAGTGTAGTGGTTGTGACCTCTGGTGTCGTATACGAGTGATATCAGTTTGGTTCCTCATTTGAACCCCGCATGTTGTCCTTTTTGTAGTGCGCAAAAATCAGGTTTAATCCGGTCTAATCCCTGTTTAAACCCTACTGTCAGCATCCCCACTGACACCTTTGGATGGATTAATCAATCCGGGATTAATCCTGGATTGCCGTCTCAATGGCAAATGATTAAGCAAAACTCCTAGGGCTTCTTGGTTCACAATGTTATCACGACCGGTGCACTCGCCATTTGCCTTTCGACTGCTCCATTCTTCTTCTTATTTATCTGACAGGAAGTGTGAGGAGGAGCATGCAGAGAGGCAGGCCTCTGATGCTGTTACGAAGCGGGCCAGGTGCGCAATTACCACATGTCTTTTATATCCATTGTTGGCTCTACCTGGTCTATGGGGCAATTGAAAAGATGGCCTTGCACGAGAAGCATTGCATAGGGTCACCCAAGCCACTACCGTCCCCTCTGCTGCTTGGATCTGTGGCCAAATTGCCGCTGTGTCGCATGGTGAAACTGCTGCAGGCTGTCACAAACCTGCGCCCAGCTCTTCGAACCACACCAAACCCCCTGATTTGCAGCCACATGTTGCTACATACCGCAGCAGGGAAAGTTGCTGCCCATTCGGAGGAAGGATCTGCCGACGAATCTGACAAGGAGCACAAGCATCACCCCCTGGCCACGCCAATGTGGCCAGTCCGCGCCTCCCTGCCGCAGTGGTGCCCTCATTGCTACGACAAGTTTTGCTGCAGGTGCGCGTGCATGTGTCCCGACTCGCTGGAGTGGATTGAGCATAGGGGTGGGCATTATTTTCCGCCCTGTGTATGTGAGGGGGATGACTGCCCGGGCTGTATTTGTGTCTGTCCTGCCAGCAAGGTGTGGAAGGAGCACGGGGAACATCTGCGTATGAAGAGTTCATGAATAGGTTTTAACTTAGCTTCTGTTATTCAATTAATTTTTTTTTTTTGCGTTGCACAATGGACTTCGAGCAAGCCCCTAATGAGTCCATCAATCATCACTGATCACATTTCCGGTCACTCTCTCACTTCCACTCGCTATGCCGCTTGGTCCAGTTCTGCTGTGCTCCCATCGATCAACCCGACCCCGGCCACGGACAGATGGATGCACCGGGGCCCTTTTTATGCTGTGGTTTCAGATGAGTGGAGGGGAGTTGTCACTTCAAGGTACATGTTTCCTTTTTTTTGAACAGTACTCGTTTGACACGGTGCAGCGCGTCTCTTGAGCGCATGAAGCTAAAGCACCCCCAAGCACGCACATTCAAGGCCTCCCCCTGGTCACGTTTCGATGAATTGTGGAACATGGACTGCACGGAGTACCATAACCACGAAGGAGAGAGCCCAATGAGTCCCTCAATGCCTGAGTCGAGTGCCCCCTCCTCTCCATCAAAGCTAACCGATTCCACAACTTCACGTCCACCCTCTCCTTCACCGCTGTCCACTGTGCTCCCCACCAAGGCCAGTTTGCATGAAGAGAATGCACCCTGCAACACACCCAAATTGACCAAGGACAAGCTCAATTTTCTCGCCAGCTACAGGCCGGCGCAGGTGCCCATTAGCCCGCAGCGAATGAACCAACAATTCACGCACATGTTAGGGACCGCAGGCTGTTGCACTGTCCCTTGTGCCGCCCCTACACAATGGGTCCCATACTGCGAGTTCGAATGGGGCGCCCGCGCATTCATGCATGACTGCATGCAACATCAAGGTCACCTTAGATGCTGGCAGGAAGGTTATCAATACTAAAGATGGCCCTGCTATCTTGTGGCCTGAGCAAGAGGAGGCTGGACACACTGGGGACAATGTACAATATAACTGGCCCAGATATTACCCAGATATTGCCCGGATATTAAGAATATCTGGGTAATATCTACACAATATCCAGGCAATATCCAGACCCCATATATGCTAAGTCACATGAGGTCCGGATATTGCCCAGATATTGAAACCAAACAGAGTAAAAATAGGTAACAACACTTTCCATAAAAGGTAACTGCACCAGGCACACAACAACTTCCTTAACAGGTAACAGCCATGCAGTTACTTATAAGGCTGTTTGAATTGTATACAATGTCATGATCATGAATAGCAACTATGATTATCAAAGACTGTTGATCACTTCTTGGTCCTGATCGTGAGCTCAGATAGAATGAATTCCAAACTTGCAGCTTCTCTTCAGGCATTCAGTGAATTCCTACAACATATGAAAAAGTGTGCCTCCAGTCCAGAGGACCTTTGCAATGGTTCTCTCTGGTTTGATCTCCTGTTGAATATGTAAGTGTAGAAATTCAGATTACATGTGCTACAATTAAATATATATATATATTTTGTAATCTCATTTTATTTCCTTTCACTGGGGACAATGTACAATATAACTGGCCCGGATATTGCCCGGATATAGCCCGGATATTTAAAATATCCGGGCAATATCCGGACCCCATATATGGTAAGTCACATGGGGTCCGGATATTGCCCGGATATTGAAACCAAATAGAGTAAAAATAGGTCACAACACCTTCTATAAAAGGTAATTGTACCAGGCACACAATAACTTCCATAACAGGTAATAGCCATTTAGTTACTTATGTGGCTGTTTGCATTGTACACAGTGACATGATCATGAATAGCAACTATGATTATCAGACGTTGATCACTTCTTGGTCCTCCCAGATAGAATGAGTTCCCAAACTTACAGCTTCTCTTCAGGTATTCAGTAAATTTCTACAACATATATAAAAGCTGGTCTCCGGTCCAAAGGACCTTCAATAGTTCTCTCTGGTTTGATCTCTGTTTAAATGTGTAAGTGTAATAGAAATTCAGATTACATGTGCTACAATTAAATATCTATCTAGTGGATTTAAGCCCAAAATTTCAGGCAGTGATTTCTCTATAGGTGGCTCAAGAACAAGAGAAACTCAACAACCACTGGTTGGTAGACTCAAATTTTCCAGCACAATTTACAGTGAAAAATGTTGTTTGTTTTCAGACATTTTTTACTGAAAAAAATAGTGAAATTTTGAAAGCTTTTTCACCCTTTTTCAACTTTCTTTTTGAGTTTTTCATCTCAAACCGGAAAAGTGGTGAAAATGTTTTAGGTTTTCCACCTAGTTTCCAGCTGAAAATTGATGGAAAACAAACAAGATTTTTCACTGAGAATCCAGCAGAAAATTTTGAATTTTCCAACCAGTGAACAGCTCAACTTGACCTCCCTTTACCATCAGCTGATGCTGTATCTTGATAAAAATCTTTCTAAACCTACTGTGAACTTTTGCGTTTCAGACCTTGATGTTCTTGCAAAACAAGAGCTCAACCCTGGTATTGCACAAGCTATTGTCCACATGAATCCCTTGGTTCTCATTGCCTATATATTTCCGAGGCTCTGAGGTGACCAGACCATCTGCGGGAGGGTACAATTGCAAAGATATACTGCTTCTAGTCTCAAAAATAGGCCTGCAGCAAAAGACGAGGTTCATATCATGATATCCGGTGAGTGAACGAAACGACGGACCACTGTGTTTAGTGAGGAGGCACATCTGCCAATACTGTCATCCTGGTGAGGCACCCGTAGATAAGAAATGAAGGGCAAAATTCATGCACATGTTAAGAGGCCAAGAGGAGAAGAAGAATGTGTAGTAGTAGTCTGCCTCAGTACATGTTTTGCTCAGTTTCTTGAGGTCAAAGAATTTGCCTATTGATCATATGAGTGCTACTTTCTGCAGTGCAACAGATGCTGCTCACTGATGGGCATTCCCCATAGACTTGGAATGATTCTATTGAACAAAAATTTTGGAAGATTTTGACAAATACACACCCTAGAATGGTCTGCAAGGTGTAAAAATGCTAGGCTTGTTTCAACCTCTATAGTCTACCCGGCATGAAATCTGAAGATAGTCATTCAGATCACGTATACTATAGATAAAAATGGCTGGAAAAATATAATACCTGATGCATGTACATTGTTACTTTGGGCACCAGCCAGGACTGAAATACTTTAATTGAAACACAGTGTTCGGGCTGATACAGAATGTACCTCTAGCCCCGGTTGGTCAGAGGCAATGGCCACAAAGTGATTATTTCAGAGGAAACACTTCATTTCCTCTGACTGCTCGATGCCCGCACTGACTGTATCAAATCAAATGAATCAGTTGTACTCCTCGGAAAATTACAATGTTTCACTGACAATGTTTCTGCTCAGGTCTGCAACCCATCCCGCTCCTGTAAGGGCAACCTTAAGCTCGGCGCAAGGCGCAGAAACTAGCGGGGGAATCCAAAGTATAAATATGGGTACTATAATACAGGAGCGGAAATACTACGCACCTAGCGGGGGAATCCGAAGAGAAGAAAGGATGAGGATTCCCATGCTAGGCGAAACCTTATATACTAATTAGTAACTACCCAGTAGCACGTGTCCGGAGGTATCTACAATGATCACGGGCCTGGTCGCATAGCACGTGCCAACAAGAACAGGTGGGCGGAAGGTTGGGGGCGTTAGCCAGAGGGATAGCTGGAGCAGAAACCGGAGCGGAGGCCGGAGAAATAGACGGAGAAATAGCCGGAGAATAGCCGGAATGGGTGGAAAGGCCAAGAGAATGTGCGGAGCAGGGGTTCCCCTGACAGCTCCGCTTGCAAGGGATCATAGTATTTCTTGATGAACCCCACATGCAGGATCAAAATGTCGCCTCAGCGGAACTTGACCCTTTGTGCCTTGGCACATTCCTCCAGTTCATGCATGCTAATAGGATGTGTTGACCACAGACTTGAGGATAACAGATGAATCAAAGGAGTCAACATATATTCCTGTGACACCGGAACAACATACTCATATGGAAGTGTTTTGGTCGGGGGAATTGATGTCTGTTGCAAGACAAGATTAGAAGAGATCTCACCAATTCAATGAAACCGACTTGCCAGCAGTCTTGACCACCGCGTCTGTGAGCAAGTTGACCGTACCAAGCTTCTCCTCTGCTCCTCAGACACTCCATGCGCATCCTGGAAGATTCCCGAAGCCATGAAGGACATCATACGCCGGGATGTCAGCAGTCCCCCAGTCCACCGCAGTACTAGTGCCGTCTTTCTGGCCAGCCTTTTGGGCGGGGTTACTCGGAGGAAAAACCAAATGGTTCACTATACTCACAAGTCCTTGACTGCCATGGGGAATGATACTGTACCTTCGACATCTGTGAGAGCAGCCTTCCCTACGAAACACGGAATCACCGAAATGGTGCACCCATCTCCACTGCTCGTGACATACCGGCCACCACTAAGACCACAGTGGCCTCGGTGTCTGGTGGAAAATATAACTTTATCTGGGTAGATCATACTATAACACCATTACTAGACTTGAGAATCGAAAACTCACCTCCACGGATCCATGATGTGGCGCGAGTCGCCCAACAGAGCACCTGAGCTTTCAAAGTCATCCATGAATCATACATGTATATCTAGATTGTATCTTCAGTATCAGTAGGCAAAGAACGAAAGGAAAACTAACTATCCTGGGGACCCAGCGCGCGCGAGATATTGCTGATGATGCCGATGGCAACAGTGCAGAGCTGGATGCCTTCATGCGCCTTGAGAGCGGGGTACAGGTACGGCAGAAACACCTGGATGTACGGTAGGAAGTTGGCCTCGAGTGCTATTGAAAGTGAAGATCAACAAAAGCTAAGAGCTGGAATTGCAATTACGTACTGGCAGCAAGTGCGCCAACAACGAGGAAGGCATCCTCGAGCACTGTAGAGGTATTACCCCTCTACTTTGATGAGCTCCAGAAGCAAGGTCATGATACGATCCGCCAATGGTTGGATCCCAGCGTTGCGTTGAGGACAGACTAAAAGGAATTGGGCGTATTGAAATCAAGGGAGCTGAAGGACGCGCTGCAGAAATTGCTTTGGAGCTCATTCCCGTTGTTGCGGTCGTCGACACCGAGTACTTGATACTTATAGAAATATATGAATGCGCTGGGGGAAAAAAAAAGACAAATGATCAAATGTACCTGCATACTCAACAGCTGCTCTATCACCCTCTTTTTATAATTACGGGTGTCCGAAGCCTTTTTAAACTCCGCCATCAGTGCCAACCTTTTTCGTCGAGCTCTCTGTTTCCATTCATGCCGTGCCTGCCGCGGCCGCGTAAAATCCCACCTTCACTTGACATGTACAGCCTCACTCTTCAAGCACGTTGCGCTTCCTGTCTGGATGTGGACAGCCTCTTCTTGCCGCTTCACTCTCTATGAAATTAGGTGTGTCGGCTTTTAATCTATCATTCTGGCAGGTCTTTGCCGGGCCTCGGCTCGCCTCGGAGCTTCGGAAGGGGATGCGAGGCTGCAAAGCGGCCGAGCAGCCGCTTGTTCTGTTTAGAACGGTTATAACAGTTTTGGACTACAGGGATGATACTGTACCATCCTGTATGGAAGCGACGACCAGCCTACCGTGACATTATCCAGCAGCCAGGGGCGACACGACAGACCTGAAATTGATCGTGACCGTTATCCAAGTTGGCGACACACATTGTTCTTTCTTCTGATTCTTGGTGTTTCATAGGTCCATTTCTGAGCAAAATCTGCAAGTTTATTCAAATTACCAATTACAAAGGTTGAACTGACCGTAACTTCACTTCCAAATTATTATTTTTGTCACAACATTTCTTCGGCGACGGGGCCATCGTGACCGTGACCCGCCCTCGACGGCGGCGACGCGACGGGCCCTCCGTGACCGTGACTGTCACCTCCCAACAGGCCGGTACAGTATTGAGCATAGCGCTGCTGATATACACTGAGATTGCTTCATACGCCGCCATTCGGAAAGTTATGCTCGTTGTCCGCGCTATCAGTGACAGTCAGCGGACAGAACCTGGCAATTTGAAAAGGCAAATCACCTCTCTGTAATGCGCAGCAGCACCTGAACAATACCTTCTGTATACGGAGAAAGGGGCCCGGTCTGGACTGGTGCATCCTGCTCGCTGTCGAAGGATTCCATGCGACGGTGTCTTTGACGTCGGCATTGGTGTCTGTCATCATGTCTATAAGGAGAGGGAGTGCCTGAGCGGTGAGAGGTGTGAGGACACTGGGGTCAGGGCCCTCCAGAATAGAGCCAAATGTCATAACAGCGGCCTCGGTGGTGCCAGTCACTACGTTCAAGGGTGGCCTAAACACAGTTTGGGTAGTTGAGTTTAGATATGCGTAGACATGTTTAGTCGGCCACACAGATCCCGTTTAGACGACTACACACAGTGTCCGGGTAGCTGGGTGTAGCCGAAGCGTAGACAACTACGCAGAGTCTGTATATGTCAGTGTAGTGAGGGTAGGTACATCCGCAGAGCTGCACAGACCAGAGTTTCTCTTGCCAGCTCAACATCCGCAGCGGTTGTTGTTACAGTATCTTAATCCTGTGGAGATGACTACACAGATCTACCACGACCTACACTGACCTACGCTGACATGCACTGACATACACTGACCTGCCCAGAGCTATACAGAGCTACACAGAGCCTGTCCAGCCACCTACACAGAGCGATCTGTAGAGGTCTGTGTAGGTACCTGAACCAAGCCTCTGTGCAGGGAGGGTCTGAATGCAGTGAGTCAAGGCTGGGCAAAATTAGATCAAACAAATCCACACATGCCCGAAGAGACCGAAGTATTCAAGTATAAACCGAGCTTGCAAAGTTCCAATCGACCTGGGATTACAACGTCCTGGCAGTACAACATATATAGCAAATAGATACATGAGCAACAAACATGATGTAGGCAAGAAGACGAAGCAAACGTATCACGCACTATTGACCAGGAGTATCGCCCCAGCGCGCGCTCCCTCCGCGGCGTCCCAGGCCGCCTCGGTGTGCCTGGCTCACCACTACCTGCACCCACTGGCACCCGTTGCCGCTGGGAGCATCAGTCGCCACTCCCCCTCGCCCGCCCGCATCGCGTGCTGCACCTCCCTCGCCACCCTCCACGCCACGTCCTCCACCTTCGCCGGTGGCCACACGCGCGTGCCGTATCCACACTCGCCAGCGCGCAGAGCACCCCGTGCACTGTATCCGCACCACCGCTGGTGCTGCTTCCCGCCTGGGCAGTGCCATTGCTGTGTGCGGCTGAGTCCCCAGCCCTGTGTCGAGTAGCCCAAATCGTGCGTCGAGTGCATGCCCCGCAACGCGCGTGTACGTCCGAGCGGCGTGCAGATTTGTCTGCAGCATGTCGACTTGAACGGCAGGTCCGGCAGACGCATGCGGATCTGCGCAGCTAGGCCGTCTGCGTCAGGCAGGGCGTTTACGAGGCGTAGCCCGTGCCGTAGACGGTCGTTGTCGAGGAGGGATTCGTCTGAGGGTGCGTTGCGCTGCGCGTGCCGGCGATCTTCGATACGATGGCACTCCTTTGCAGCGTAGGCATCATAGAAGTACGCAGTCTTCTTCCACTCTCGTCTTCTTGAGCTCTGCGGAAAAAGAGTGAGGAGAGATAAATAGAGGAGGAGGGGACATACATATTCTTGAACTGTTGGGTGGACGATCTCCCGCTGCGCCACGAGATGAGTGAAAAGTCGTCCGAGCTCGTCATCTGCTCGAGCCCGCCGCCGATTGTCGTGTGGATGACACTCACGCCGAGTTGAGAGTCGATGAACGCAGTTAAGCAGTAAGCGCTCGGTGCCGCCGCAAAACCCGGGTCTGCAAAGGCCAGAGAAAGAAAGCCCGAATATGGAAGGAGACGAAAATGCGGTTGGCGCAAAAACCCTCAAACTTGGAGATGCCGCCCAATGAGCTCTCCATGTAGTACCATTATAATATGCCCTGGCCGGGCCACAGGTGCATATTACAAAGTGTCTCCTTGCTTGCCAGGCCTGGTGCACATTATAATGTGCACCCTTCCCCTGCCATTCCCGGCATGCTGCTGCCTGTTCCGGCATCAATGGCATGGTCCTTATTTGTACCTGCTTATGCACCTTCTGTATTGGGCTTCAGATTGATTGACAGCATCTGCCTGTCAATCAACACCTTCTACCGCAATCACGGGCTTTTATCTGTCAATTTGATGGATAATTCCCAGGCATGTACATCAAATTTGCCATCATTTATCACCGGCTTTGGGAATTGTTTTGCATTTTGTGCACCAACCAGGGACTCTTTTACCAAACCGTAAATACATTCAGATAGGCCTCAGCAGGCTCTACAACTTTTGTTTTGAGTGTATTTTTGGGTGTGTACCACCAACTTCCTTTTTTGGCCACTACGCTTTTCGCCCAAAAAGGAAAGTCTACTGTTTTCTCTCTCCCTGGCTCAGAATTCAATCTTTTTTGATGTTCTAACTGGTCACAGATAATGTTGAATACCATAAAAAGTGAACTAGACCACAATTGGAAGCAATGAATCCCTGTAATGGGGATATAATGGGGAAAATAGTAGATTTAGCTCTAAACTCTTGTGCAGCACACGAGCGGCAGCGCGATCGGCATACCCCATACCGCACCGCCGAGAACGGACATGTACATCGACCCGGGGAGCGAGAACGTTTGTAGGCTAATTGCATATTAGTATAGACCCACAGAAGTTTCTGAGTTTGCGCACAGTAAATAGGTCACGATGAAGCATATAAAGATGTGGTAGGGAAGATGTCGCGGTACTTCTTCAGTATCCTGTTTAGGTCTCTGTCCGAGTGAGAATTAGCGCATCGCCGGTCACCGAGCTTCGGCTGCTCACTCCTCAAGTGTAGGAAGGGCGAGCCAGAGTATTGAGCCAAGAATGAGGGTGCTGGCGGGAAAGACACAGGCCATCTTGAGCGTGGCATTGAAGATGAGACGGTGCGAGAACGGGCGGTGGTGGATTGCCGAGCCATAGGAGGGTGTGGTGGGTGTATTTAATGGGGTGTGGTCGATGTCGAGATCACATCACATGACCATGGCGATCAGGCACGCATATTGAATATTGAATCCCAGAACGTACCAATTTCTCCGTTCTTCTCTCCTCCATATTTGCCGGTCAAAATACAACGCCAAGAACACACCAGCGCCGCATCGAGCTTCTTCGCGAGCAACGCCGTTCGCGAGCACCGCCGTCTGCGGCGACAGCACCCACCAGGCGACGAAGAGCATGTCGAGTGTGATAGCGCTGAGCACACAGAATTCAGAAAGGGGGTATAGACTCCCCCGGGCGTGCATCCTGCTATGCTGCATTCACGTGCAGCTCATGCTCTACACGTTGGGGTTTTTTTTTTTTGGGCGTATGAACACCCTCTTGAGTGCGTGACCTTTGCCAAGCAAAATTCAAGGAAGACGGCTTTTTCATGCGGGATGTTGGTGGACAACTCGCATAACCACTTCATCGCCTATTCATGTTGTCAAAGCCCGCCTCGAAGCCGACGATTTCCAACTGGGACGTACGGATTACCCCGCCCTGCTACCGCGCATTATTGTACCGCCAAATCATCCGGGATGCAATCTGGAGCACGATCTCCGTCTTCAAAAAAATTGCTGCACGCGGACTTGAGCAGGTATGTTAGCCATGCAATTCATTTTTCTTGATGATTGCTTACCTGTGTGATAGCTCGAGATCGAAAGAGCCATCGCGACTGCAGAAGACGAAGATTCGGACGATTGGTCCGGTCACACAGCCACCTCTCCTCCTCTGGACGCCAGCGACTCCGAGTCCGCGCCAATCTTGCTCCTGCGCCGGACTGCGCGTCGGGCCAAGTTTACCTTCACATCTGCCCCATTCATTCCCTATTCAACCCGCAGACCTCAATGACGCACCGACGGGACACGCCGACCTCATTGCCCTCTTCCCTACCCCCTCCACATCCTCCCCCTCCACGATCCGAAAAACTAGGCAACTGCGCGCGCGCGCCCGTGTACAGCCCAGACTGCCCCATCTGCTTCTCCACCGTCCAGCCCACCCAGCCCACCTGGTCCTGCTCCCCGTCCATCGCCGTCCAAGACACTCAGCAGGACTGCTGGACCACTTCCACCTCAAGTGCATCTGCTCCTGGACTGCCAAGAGTGTCGGGGAGCTCTTCGACGCCTGGGCCGTCCGCGGCGAGCCCTACAAAGGCGGCGAGTGGCGCTGCCCTGGCTGCCAGGCCCGTTGCGTCCCGCCTACCGCTGCTTCTGCAACGCCGTCCCCTCCCCCGCGCCCCCGCGCATCTCCACTCCCACTCCTGCACCTCCTTGTGTGCCCGCGTCCGTCCGGCGTGCGCACACCCCTGCCTGCTCCTCTGCCACCCCGGCCCCTGGCCCCGTGCCGCATCACCACCGACGTCAAGTGTGGGTGCCCGAAGGGCGCGGTGCCGGCGCTGAGGTGTGGCGAGACAGCTCAGCTGTGGCGCTGTCTGCGGCCGCACCCTCGCCTGTGGCGCTCACGTGTGCACACGCCGCTGCCATGCCGACACGTGCGACCCGTGTCCCGTGCGCGAGACCGTGCGCTGTTGGTGCGGCAAGCACGAGAAGTAGGTCGGCTGCGGCGAGAGCGAGGCCGTCCCATGTTCCTCGTTCTCCCCTTCTTCCCCAGAGGCCGAGGAGTTGTGGATCGGCTGTTTCGCGTGCGCGGACAGCTGCAACTGCCTCTTCGCGTGCGGCGTGCACCGCTGCACCCAGCCGTGCCACCCCGCGTCCGGCGCTCCCACGCCGTGCCCCCGCTCGCCCAAGAACGTGCACACCTGCCCGTGCGGGCGCCGCGTCATCGCCATCACCGGCACCTCTGCCCCACAAGACGCTGCAGGGAATGCATTCCCGCCCCACGCCGACTGCACCGCGCGCATCCTGACGTGCGGCGCGCGCTGCGGGGGCATTCTGCCCTGCGGCCACGCATACGCCGCAGCGTTGGCACGAGGGCGGCTGCCCCCCGTGCACCGAGCGCGTCGTGCCGGCCCAGATTCTGTGCTTGGTGACGTTCGCGCTCTCTGTCGTGCTCGTCGCGCTCAAAGGCTTCCGGGGGCCCGCATACACCTACATTGTCCGGTTCATCATCCTCTTCTCTCGTCAATTCATGGAGCGGTCAGAATTGAAGTACGTGACATGTCCTTTTTTTCGAAGGGCCCTAAGTTAATTTTGAGACAGCGACGACCAGGCAAAAGAGCATCAACACCAGCTTCTGCGGATAGCCGAGTGGACATTTGCGCTCTCGTATGGACGCACGATGTTCACCTTCGGGTCCCTTCTTACCGTCACCAGAGAAGCGTATTCCATTCCCTGATCACCTACTTTATGCCGAATCTTTTGAAGAATGCAGGCATCACCTCGCAGCACAAGCAACTCATTCTGAATTTCGTCAACTCGATTACGTCGTGGTAAGTTGTCTCGAAATATTTTGGATGCGTGTGTTTACTGATTTGCTTTCTTTAGTGCGGGAGGTGAGTCTGAAAAGGTAACCCTGGGAGAAAGGTTTTGCACGACAGGCCTTGCGTTCCTGGGGAATTTGCTCGCAATCGGCGCTCTTCGGGTGGACTATGATCTACTTCTTTGTGGTGGAGACAAAGGGGTTAATGCTGGAGGAGATTGCCGAGGTATTCGAGCAGGACAATCTGCGGAAGTACAGCACGCAGAATGAGGGAAGAGAAGAGAGCAGAGGGATGGAATTACCATAGTTCTACGAGATTTTTACGGCAATATTTTATGCAATCACTTTTGAGTCAGCTTGCTTGCTGGCGTGTGAACTTTGCCGGACTTGATTGCGAAGGGTCCAATGGAATCTGCCTCAAACTCTAACAGTAACAGCCCTGAAGACACACCTCAAACCTCTTCGTGTTCTCATTTGATCACAAGAGCCAGCTATAATGGTGTGACTGCTTGTTTTCCTGTTCATGGAGCTTGACTAATTTACCGTGAACTTCAGGTTTACTTAGAGCTTCATCTCTTTTGATGCACGTCTTAGCTGGTATCTGTACCCACACAGAAGTTCTCCGAGGCGGGCGGCAATGCTCGCTTCCAGTATGCAGTTACGGAGAAGCAAGGCTGGAGAATCTGTGAGTCGAATGTTGTGCTTGTTTGCAGCATTAGTGCGTCGTTCTGACGGCGATGCCATGCCACAGCGATGGAGGATGCCCACGTGATTGTACTGGAACTTGATGAAGGAAAGAAGATCCCAACACATTTTTTTTGTGGTATACAATGGCCACAGCGGTGAGTTTATCGTATTATTCATTGCGCTCGACAGCAGGCAGATTGTGCTAACCGATACCAAGGCCCTGACGCACTGCTACACCACCGAACACATGCTGTACACACGGACCAAGAACGAGAGGCAGATCATCAGTTGAATTGTACGTATTTCTAGTCTCCCATAATTTGCGAGGCGCTAATCTACAGACAGTTCGGGCGCGGAGTTCTCTGGGTGGAAGGCGAGCTCGGCGAGGCCTTTCCGAACATGATCCATTCGTGGGTGTCCGTCAAGCGCACCGAGGCGTTTCTATTAGCAGAGGAGCGGCCGCGGTGTTGTCGTTTACGTGCGCTCGCACCCTGCTGGTGTTCGTGCTGCCAGTACGACACCTACAATGCAAGCGCGCACTGCCACCGCACCGCCCCCTCAGTACACGCAGCGCGTGCAGCGACACCCTCCCCCAGCCCAAACCCAAACCGAAGATGGAGACACAGCACAAGACCAAGACTGAATCTTCACCGCGACAAATGCGCTGCGGAGTAACCCAGGTGAGTGGAGTACTCCCATTGCATGGTGTGATTAAATTTGAACTGAACTTGGGGCGCGCACATGCAGACTTCCGCCTGGTGGACGTGTCCGCGAAGCTCCCAGCGCTGCGCGGGCGGCCGGGCCTGACGGTGTGGCGGCCGACGGACAAGTCGCTCTGCACGACGTACAACACGTACAAGACCTTCATGGTAACGTGCACGCAGGGAGAAATGGTCAAGGTGAAGATGACACGAGGACATTGGCCACCCGAGGATGTAGAGGCGCTCGAGCTCCCGAGATGGTGCGCCTCTGTACGGGATTTGGTGATAAACCAACTAAATTGTTTCGTGCAGTCTGCGGATATATCCCCACCTGCAGGGTACAGGTGGGTTCTTTGTCGCCATCCTGGAACGCACGAGCACGGGCACGACAGAAGTCGAGGTTCCGAGGTAGCTCGCATTCAATTCTCGATGATGAATGGGTGCTGATATTTGTTGCCACAGAAGAAAGAAACGAGGAGCAGACGAGCCTGTGGAGATGCCAGAGAGCAAGAAACCAAGGCTGGATTCCGGTGGCATCGTCTCACATGTCAAGAACGCTGCCGAGCCACCAACCGAGACAGAGTCGGTCGCAGAGGTGGCGACTAAGAACCCTGCCCCACCAAAAGCGGAGAAGCAGAAGAAGGGCGAGGGTGGGGGCTCGTTCAAGGAGAACCCGTACACATTCCTCCCGCCCGACGACGTGTCCGTTGTGAGCTGCGTGTATGTACCGCCGCCAACCCATCCTTTCTACTTTTTTTTCTCATCTCAAGCAATTTTAATTCAGCTCGTGCCTCCACCTCACGCCCTCCTTCCCCTCCTCAAACATCCTTGTGCATGCCCCCGCCCCCGACCCCGACGCGTCGACGAACGGGCACCGCAACCTGTACATCACCAACGACCTCATCAAGCTACTCATCATGCACAACGACTACAACTGCATCCGCCTCACCTGCGCGGGCATCAAGGTCTTCATGAAGCAGGAGGCCGGCCGCGGCGGTGAGGCGCAGTTCCGCATCCTCGGCGAGGCACTGCCGCTTGTCATCCCGTACATGGACCCCACGACGATTGTGGAGGGCGATATGGGGGTGCTGACGATGTTGGTGGAGAAGGTGTATCCGCTGATCGGCGCGTTCCCCGAGGGAGCGTTCAGGACGGTGTTGATGGAGCGCGGTGTGTTTGTTTCATTCTTGATTTGCGTGGGCATTTGGGGCTGATGTAGAGCGGTGTGCAGAGACGGGCAGTCACATTGTGTGCTTCCCGTGCGTGCTGGACGGGATGTGGGTTTCCTTCCTCTCCTGTGTATGCTGCCGCTCATTAAGATTTTTACGAAGCCTCTCGCACAACCTCCTTCCGCTGTGGAAGCTGCCCTCGTCGCTCATGCTCATGATCGACAAGAAGGCAAAGAGGTGCGTATTGCAGCAGCGTGCTCAATATTTGCAGTGCGTTGAGCATGCACGTCTTTGGCAAGGACATCACGTCGCCGGTGAAGGAGAAGCCTGTGGTCGTCTCTGCCGACACTGTGGAGGGGGACGACTTAGACGCTGGAGACGCAGCGGTCAAGACGGAGGAGGATGTGGAGGAGGATGGTGGGAACCACGTGGTCGACATGGGCTCTGTGATCTGCTAGTTCTGCTGCTTCCTTTCTCCAGGCATGGTCCACACCTTTGACCTCCTCAATGCTCACGTCCATCGCACATTCTTGCCGCGTTCTCCGCTTACTGTCTGTAGATCGCAGACTCGTTTGTTGGCCGGTGGTTCTGTCTTGAAGGTAGCGGACACTCCAAAGAAAGAATCAGCTCGAGGTACTTAGACGACACCACACTGTGGGTCCATCCTCCTGATTCCCCCAAAGGTTCACCACCAAAATCTGCACGGGGCTGACAACATCCACCACCTACACCACTTCCCCCGGGAACCTGACACATAATGCGCGACCATTGTGCCCGCCAGAAACTCTTGAAAATGTGAGACATTAGGTTTCCCTTTGTGACCTCATGTGGTGTTTTCCATTCCGGTAGGGCTCCTGCGGGTGACCTGTTTTGAATATAGGTGGTGTGTGTTATGGCAAACTCCCACAAACTGTCAGGTAAATTCTGTTCTGTCAACATCTCTCTCGCCAACTTGGCAAGTGTGCGGCTCATCTGCTCGGAAACTCTGTTTTGCAACTGGGAATAAGGTGCGGTCTAGCAAATTTCAATGTCTTTGGCTGTGAGAGCTGATTTCAACTTCTCATTAAGATATTCCTTTCCCCTTGTCCATGCAGATCCACTTGGGCTTATACCTATACTGGTGTTTCAACCACTCAACATGCTCTATGACCTTGGTCTTTGCCTGGTCTTTGGTTCGTATGAACAAAACTGAACCTGTGGCTGCAATTGTCAGTAAAAAAAATGTGGTGGTGGTTCCCCTCAGTTGACCATGTATGTGCAGGACCCCATAGATCACTGTAGATGCCTTCTCCTGGCTCCTGTGAGTGGTGAAGGGCTTTGCATGGGAGCAGTTGCCGGTGCATCTTTGCTTGAATGCAAGATTCACATTCCTCTTCAGAATTGCTATCTGGGTCAATGGTGAGTCCTATGGGCTGCTTCTTGATGAGGAGTTCTAACAACAAGTTAGAAATGTGGCCGTATTGACGATGCCACAATGCCCAACTGTTTCGGTTGACTTCCTTAGCATTTCCAGCATTCACTTGATTCTTGGCTTTCACCGTGCAGACATTGTCCAGCCAGTAAAGTCGAGATTTCTTCTTGCCTTGCAAGACGAGCTGGCCATTTCTAGCCTTGATATTGGCCTTGCCATGTGTTGTACAAAGAACTGTCTTCTTTTGACCACTGATTTGTGTCTCGTGATCAAGTGTAACAGTACCTCGACCATAAGCCTTAACAATGTTGTTGCCTAAGCCGTTGATGGTCTCACCAGATAGAGGTGTGTAGTTGGCAAATATTTCCTGTTTGTTTGCATTGTGAACTAAATACCCAGAGTCTGCAAGCCATGCATCCCTCGAAAGACAGGGATCAAAGTGGGTTTATCAGAATGGACAGCTATAAATGCAGCCTGCAACTCGTCCTCAGAATTGTTGTTATCTAGGTTAGCTGAATTCTTCTTTTTACCATTCCACTTCCCTTTGCGGCTACTTCCTTTGTAGTTCTGCGGGTGCTGACCTTCTTTGCTGCCACCCTTAACCCAGCAATCTTTGGCCATGTGCCCAGGACCTCCACAATTACCTAACAATGCTGATGATCCTTGATTCTCTGCAGTGGAGGATGAAGGTACACTGCTGCTGTTGGTAGCTACAGTTGATGGTCAACTTACCATTATTAGCGGCCAGGTATACACTTGTGAATTGATCCCAGGATTCTGGGAGTGAGGCGATCAACACAATGACAGGGCCCAATGCTGGCTCTGTTCTTGTAGCTGTACTTTCGAGATCTCTCAGTTATGCCTTAGATTTAGTCAACATGCTTACTTTGGTTTGCCCTGTGGGGATTCAGAGGGAACAAACTCCAATTCTTCATTGTTGTGATATCACCTTTAAGTGCCATCCATATACATAAGTGCATCCTTCAGTGTTTCGAAACGATGGAATTTTGCATATGGATAGCCATGAACCTAAGGCTCTACATCTAGATGACTAGGATAGCTGAAGCTTCATTCATACTTGTACATTTGATGACAATTAGCAATATTGGTGCTTGATTGCCACTACTCAAAGATGGCCTGTCTCACATTTCCATGACTTAGCAATGTCCAGACTGAAAAGCAGAACCTATAGTTTGTGAAATATCCTAGAAGAGTCACCACTAATGACAGTGTACAGCTCATTTGTGTCCATAATGCTAGATGAAAGTGGAAGCAAATTTGATCAGAGACCAGGGGGCAATGATCTTTATGCTTTATGTATCTACCTGAACCAATCATGATCATAAGATAGCTGTTTCTTTCCAAGCAATCTGGGATAGTTGTTCCTTTCCAAGCAATCCAGAAATTACCAAGATAGGAAGGTGTTATGTTTCCTTTTCAGGATTGTTTGGCGGGCAATATCCGGGCTATATCCGGGCAATATCCGGGCCAGTTATAATGTACATTGTCCCCAGTGTTTGTGCCATAGGCATATGTAGAAAATAAACTACTGCTATACCATTGCTGTCTGTGTATGTAATCTATGCCTGCGTGTATGGTATGTCTATTTGAAACATTGTAGAGCTATTGGCATGTCGTAACACACCCCCCAGATGCGAAACGGAAAGTCCGTGCATGGAAGTATGAAGGCCAGAGCCCATGGGTCAGTCTTATAAGTAAAGTGCAAGAGAGAAAGAAAGGAAACGGACTATGCACATATCTATCTCGCATCTGGCTTCTCCAATTGTCTGAAGTCTCCAAACATGGTGTGGAATCATCCTGTTCACACCGGGGGCAAAATCAAGTGCATGTACACCCCGCATGCGACAAACACATGTAGTTCGCAGGTGGGCGTGACTTTCGGCAAAGAGCTTTGTCACATTCAGGCTTCTCGGTAACTAGGGACCACTTAGAATGTAGTTAGTTAGCAATAATGTAAGATATGGTTTCGAATAATTTGCCAGTAAATATCTACCTATGCTAGGATTTTAGTATGGCAAGCGGCAGCTCGGCCGCAGATGCCGTCTGAGCGGGGAGACGCGATGGAACAACGTGGATGCGGCAGAGTCGCGCTCATGTGACAGGTCAGCACCATACTTGCACTCGCGCGCTGACATAGCGGGTGTTACGCAGCGCCCCGCCCCATGCACGGCAGGTGTCATGCAGCGGTGCCCCATGTGCCCATCCCACGCACTGCGGGCCGCACACAGTGGCGCGACATGCACCCATCCCACGCCTCGTAACCAAGACCCCAGCGCGCTTTATGCACGGTGTCTTTGTCGACATCGAACCCTACCCGCGGGTCGCCTTTGTCGGCGTCGAACCCCACCCACAGATTCCTTGTGTCGCCATGGGACCCCACCCACACGTCGCCTTTGCCGACACCGAAGCCCACCCGCACATTGTCTTTGTCGCGTTCGTCGGGCGATGTTGTCGGGATCCCACAGGGGCTTGGGCGGTACCGGACCACGGCTTTCGCACACAGCGGCGCGATATGAGCCCATCCCACGCCTTGTAACCAAGACCCCGGCGCGCTTTATGTGCGGTTGTCTTTGTCGACGTCGAACCCCACCCGCGGACCGTCTTTGTCGGCGTTGAGCCCCACCCGCGGATCCCTTGTGTCGCCATGGGATCCCACCTGCACGTCGCCTTTGTCGACACCGAAGCCCACCCGCACATTGTCTTCGCCGCGTTCATCGGGTGTTGTTGTCGGGATCCCACGGGGGCTTGATCGGTACTGGACTGCGGCTTTCGCACACAGTGGCGCAACACGCGCCCATCCCACGCCCTGTAACCAAGGCCCCGGCGCACTTTATGCGCGGTGTCTTTGTCGACATCGAACCCTACCCGCGGGTCGCCTTTGTCGGCGTCAAACCCCACCCACGGATCCCTTGTGTTGCCATGGGACCCCGCCCGCACGTCGCCTTTGTCGACACCGAAGCCCACCCGCACATTGTCTTCGTCGCGTTCGTTGGGCGTTGTTGTCGGGATCCCACGGGGGCTTGATCGGTACCGAACTGCAGCTTTGTCCTTGGAACAGCCCAATTCCGTCCTCGCTTTGTTCCCCTCAACTCCTGCGAGCGGCGCGACCCCGTACTGCCTCAATCAGTTCCACATCCCACGTGTAGCTGGAGACCGCAGCGTTCGTCACTTGACCAAAAAGGAAGGAAGTAGATACCTAAAATGTATAAGAGATACAGGCGGACGTAAGGTAGATATGCACGGGATATAGTAGTTACAGGTGTGTCAACTGACGCGTGGATAAGTAGAGCAATGACCGTGAAGCCGCGGGAGTAGGTAGTAATATGAGTACAGTAATCGTTTAGGAATTGCGAATCAAGTTGTAGATATCGGGAATGGAAGGGGGGTCATAAAAAATGCGAACGAGGGGCTCGTTCATGCAAGTAATAACAGTCGTCATGAGCGCGCTGAACTCCGCGAAGCCGCCGACTGTCGAAAACTCGAAGTACTCGCGGTGCTGAACTCCGCATACACAGCGATCGACAATGAGCTGGCCGCCGTGGCACAATTGCAGGAGCTGGGCGAACCGTTCTGGGGATCCCCAAGTCAGCACGGGCGGGTGAAATAACTGAAAAAAGCCGACATACCACAATAGTACTGCCTGGAGACCTCCCAGCGGCACACCCAGATGTGCGTCTGAGTCTGTTTTGCGTCGCACTTGGCGTATTCCCTCTGGCGCCGCTGCCAGTCGCGCGTATGGCCGACTTTCCACTTGATTCGGGCCAAAAATTCGGCGCCAGTGAGCCTTCCAGTGCGGAAAAGGTCAATATCACTGTTCTGGGCGCATGCGACGTTGTAGCACACCCCCGCACCCTCGTTCACATATGGGCGCAAGGCGCGGCGGACGAGGAACTTGGCCAGCTTCAAAAGGTGGCTGAAACTAGTCAGCCGGCGTCCCTGCGTCCGAGCGGCGGGCGTACGCGCTCATCTGGCTGATCGTGCGCTGGGCGTCGTTTGGGGTGTTGGTGGTGGGTGTAAGAGTGTCAAGAAGAGTGAGGGGCGTCCAGGGAGGTGTTCAGAGATGGGGGAGGGTGCAACACAGCGGAGTGAGTGCAGGATGAGGGGAAAAGACAATGAAAATTTCTGACAGTGCGAGAAAATCCAGGAAGAAGTGAGGCCCAAGGAAACTCGAGGCGCAGGTCGCCCATCCACCTTCCCACTCCTTCTCGCTCCGCGCGCCGCCGCCGCCGTGCCCCGAGCCTGAGCTGCCGCTGCCGCTGCCGCTGTCGCTGGCCGCGTCTGGGTCCGGGCTGTGCCCCGCACCTCCTCTGCCGTGTTTCCATTCCCATTCCCCAGCACCCACTCCACCGCCCGTCCAATCCGGCCAAGGCCGGCCCGCCGTGCGCGCTGCAGCAGCTCCGTGCACCACTCGGGGTGGAGTAGGGCGCCGAGGGAGAGCCGTCATCCTGGTGTGACTTTTGGTGCTTTGGGCAGCGGCTCAAAGGTCATGGCGTCGGGAGGTGGCGCGACGGGCGCATCATAACGAGTGAGGACGCGCCCCCAGCCCGACGAAGCGGGAAAAAAAAGATCCAGCGCATAATTTTTTGCAGGGCGGGACTTGGGTGCACCGCGCCGTGCCGGCGACGCAGGTACGTCTAGAAGCGCGCGGGGCATTCAGGCCGCTCTGCAGACGCGGGGAGGAGAGTCGCGGGACACGGGAGGGGAACCCTCAGCTAGGCAATTGATGAGCAGCAGGACTCGCGTATAGCGGGCGAGAGCGCAGGAAGAAACTGCGATCCCGTTTGAGCGGGCGGCGGGATGTGCGGTAACGATTTGATCAATGCACGAAGATAAATGCGAACGAAAGAGCTCTATATTTCGAAAGGCACAACTACAAGGCTCTCAATTTCTTCCCCGCACCCAGACGACGATCCAAACATTTGGGGGCCTCAGGAGGAGCGACCTAGATGGGATTAGCGTGACCCCCTAAACAATGTATGGACGAGACGTACCCAGAAGCCACAGACGATGCGAGAGAGAGGAAGAGAGCAACATCCTGAGAAGATAAGTCGTTCTTGAGGGAGATTCGCTCGTCCATGAGGACCTCGTCGGTGGATCCCGTAGATATTACTAGCGCAAAGCCAGTAGCAGGAGTCCGTAGAGCAAATCCACAGACGATGACATTGAGATGAGACTCCGAGTTGTATGCCTTAATCCCATCAACTCTCGCCATCGCCCAATTGAGCAATTAAGATTTTGCAGTTTTCGCCGGGTGCACAACTCTTCTCAGTTCAAAGCTTTCAGTACACTGCTTCTCCCCAGGTAGCGCTTCTTCCTGAGCGAAAGTCTCAGTCAGCGTCCACCAGTCGGCCTCTCGAGCAGCGATTTCCAATGGTAGAAGGAACGCACTTAGAGAACGGTGACGAGCAAGCTCGCCACTTCCGCCAACTTATGCAGCCTCAAGTATTCCCGCTGGATGGCTGGCGCCTTGCGGAGGTCTCGCTCCGGTTGTCCTGGCGCCGGTCAGCAGCAAAGGCCGTCTTCTCCTCATCCTCTTCAGACTCGTCTCCAACGTGCTCCAGGGTATCCGCTGCTTTAGCCGATCTGGGAAGGAAACGCATCCGCAGCGCGGTGCCAGCGGGAGGCGCGCTACCTAGGATCGCGTTCACTTTATTCTCCAGAAGGTAGGAGGCGATGAGGCTAGCGCGATTGTGCTTGGTGTCCAGCAAGTGGCTCCAGTCACGAGAGTACAAGATTCTCGAGTTCGGAGGAAACAGAGTCCACCAACTTCGGGCGCGCCCCGTGAACTTCATAGGTGCCATCTGCGCGACCTGCACGAACATTAACGGGCTAAGGACGGCCAGGGAGGCCATATCAATGACATAGCCGATGATGGTCTCGTCCTTGCCGTCCCAGACTGGAACGATAGAGACGTTGAGCTTGGGATCAAGCTGCCATTGTAGGGCATCCGGAACGTCCGCAGATGGGCCTGTCGCTGCTGGAGGGCCAGACCCACCCCCTCCTCCGCCGCCTCCACCGTTTCCTCCGCCACCATTGCCGGCACCATCGCCGCTTCCGCCTGGTAGTCTACTCATCCAAGCGGGAGGAGTCGCACCCTCGTAAGGAGGTTCCGGTCCAGGAATTCCTTCACCATTGTTTGAAGGGGCGCCCTCGGCAGCCGGACCTTGGAATTGATAGGTCGTCCTGGATTGAATATCGGAGGCAGCCTGGAACGAGTCCAAGGGCACGAAGGCTTGGGACGCTGGGCGCAGGGGGACCCTCATCATCGATGGCCCCCAGTTAATAGGCGCGACCAAGCTAAGGGTAGGGATTGACCCCGACCCCGGCAAGGTGTGAACCGTGGAGAGGCGAGGGGGCGACTGTACTACGAATCGGACACTCGGAGTGTTCGTCGGCGTGGTGGGAGCCGCGGCCAGAAGCGGTGAGGCAAGCGGCGCAGACTCCCCGTCGCGCAGAGTGGGAACCGAGACGTGCGGGCGGGTAGTAGCGGGCTCGAGGCTCTTCCCCAAGCTTTCGAACGGCCTCGACGCGTGCATCATCATCGATCAGAGCGGTGCGGAGGGCGTAATCGCTGCGAAGGAGAAGGCGATAGATCGCAGTCCAATAATTGGGCTTGAGCGTCCATGACTTGCTGCAGCGCGACCACGGCATGCGCAACTCTCAACAGAATTCGGAGATTGAGGCAGTAGAAGCGCTGCTGCATTTCGGGGCCCGCAGAGGGCACCAAACCCGCAGCTGCTGCATCGTACGCCAGAACCTCCTCCACTAGTGCTCCCAAGTGCTCGAAGTCAAGGCTACGATGCGGACTGTCATAGCGAAGTAGCGTGTCGCGCAGGGTTAAGGACACCGTAGGGTCGAATCCTGGCAACTCGCCCCCAATCGCCCCATACTCCAGCAGCGGATCTTCCTGTGTATTGGACGACGGGTCGTAGAGGATGCAATGTCGCGCCACGGAGGCCACCAGCTCCTCCTTGAATGAGTCGATCGACCTTCCCCCATGCTGGGATAAGCGAGGCGGCGCTGCTACGGGAGGTACTCCCGTGCGGCGCGCCAGACCCACGGAAATGCTTTCCTCCTCCTCACGTCCCGTTTCCCCCGAGCTCGGCTCCAGATCCGAGACCTAGGTGGGGGTATCCGACATGGGAGCGGGACACTCCCTGGTGAGGCCGGCGAGGGTCTATCGCTTACCGACGCGGCCGTGAGGTATGCACTGCCGCGCTCCTCCAGGGGGAAGGGAGGATAAGTAAGGGGCTGGAAGAGAGAAGTTGGTAGCGGGTCCGAGATGGGGACCCCCGCCGCCTCGTTTCCGTCATATGGGACGGTAGTCAGGGCGTCGTCGTGCCAAAGGGGGCTAGCGGCGCAGGCGGCGCATGTACGCCTCTAGCAGCCGAAGCTGCTGTGGGCGTGGACGGACCCGCGCGCTATTCCAATGACGACGCCTACGACTTTGCGGGTCCAGGCGGGCGCGTTGAACTCGGCTTCTTGGGGTGCCTTTTTGCCCGCAACTGACCCCAACGTCAGTGCCGATTCGGAGGGCGCTGGCGCGCTCTTTGAACTCCCGCGCGTTGGGATTAGCACATTCAACCGACCTCCCGCTAATGGCTCGGACATGAACAGCATTCATGACAGTCCTGCTTGGGCTGAGCTGAAAAAGCTATTCCTAAAGAGCCCATACCATCTGGTGTTTGCTTTCTACATTGATTGGTTAATCCATATACACTTAAAATTTCAGGTGAGAGCTGCTACCTTGTAACTTTTTCATACCCAACTGATGTCTTGAGACAGGCAAAGTAATGTCTACAGGCGCTATCATCCTCTACTGCTTAAATCTGCCTGTTCATATATGCTTTCAACCACGGTATACCTATATCGCTAGTCTCACTCCCTCTGGAGGCAAGCCTTCAGTAACAGCTGTACCACGTCTGATTGACCCCATTGTTACGGCCATTCTTGAAACGGAGGATGCCAGTGCTGCACCAATTGAGACACACTATCACCCTGAGGGTGTGAACGCTCCAGCAAAGATTGTTCCTATTCTTGCAGATCTTGGGGGTGCCAGAGAAGCTGGTGGTTTTCTCTCTCATTCTTCTACTTGCTGGTGTTCATACTGCAAGCTCTACAAGGCCCAAAGAGAAAATACTGACATTGACTCATGGGTTAAACGAACCAAGGAGGAAGTTCGTAAGCAAGCATTTAAATGGCTCAAGGCCAAAACAAAAAAAAAGAAGAAAGGAGCTCGAAAGGAAATCTGGTGTGCGATGGACTCCATTCCATCGTGATGAGCACTGGGATGCAGTCAAACACATTATTCTAGGGTTTATGCACAATTGGCTCGAAGGTGTTTTGAAGCACCAACTGAGAGAGCTCTGGGGTATAGGACGTAAAGAGGCAAAAGAAAAAGAATCAGATGATGATAAAGACGAGGTTACATCAGCTGATATAGATGAATCTGCCGATGAAGTCAGTGAGCTGGAGAGCGAAAACGAGGAGTGGCTTAGAACACACCCGCCAGATTCAGATTCAGATTCAGATTCAGATTCAACTCCTCAAGGGACCCCTGCACCAGATGAAGCTCCTGTGTTACGACGAAGCCGTCGAAAAGCACGCTCGACCACTGTAGATTCTGATTCTACTCCTCAAGGATCACCTGCTCCCAATGAAGCTCCTGCTCCACCAATGGACATTGATGATGAGGACATGGACAATAGGGAACCCGATTTTCGGCCCCGACTGCCTCGCAGTTTTGACTTCACCGATACAGAATTGCGAGCCATTAGAGAAGGCATCAGAGATATTTCTCTGCCTACCTGGGTTAGTCGACCACCAATAAATCTTGGGGAAAAGAGTCATGGCAAACTGAAAGCAGACCAATATCTGACTCTCTTCGCTGCTATGTTTCCACTTTTACTGCCAGGAATCTTTCTTGAAAGGGGCAACAAAAAAATGCTGGACAACCATTACGATCTGACAGCTGCTACAAATGTCATTATTGCCTTCAAACTTCAAATTCCGAAGCAGATGCTTATACGAAACATTATATTGCCTATCGGGAAGATATCAAAGTGATATACCCAGAATATCAATCTACCCCCAACCATCATTATGCTGGGCACAATGGTGATCTTCTCAAGTATTGGGGTCCATTAACAGGTTTGAGTGAGTTTGCAGGCGAGCGCATGAATGGGCGGTTGCAGAAGGTCAAGCGAAACAACCACATATGTGTGTGGCTTCAATTCTTTGTGGGATATGATCATGTACTGATAGATTTTCTAGATGATATGGATTTTACAATGTTGCACCAGATGTCACGCCTTTGTCGGTTGCTTGCATATCTTGAGAGCAACTTATCTAGCAATCCAGGAATGAAGATCTTCGCAGATATCTTGCAGCCTGGGAATAACACAATGGCCTCTCTAATTCGGCCAATTAATGACTCAGAGCAAGCTACCTATTTGCACACTAAAACAACTCCTTTGGACAGAGAAACATATGACATGATTCTTCAGTATCTGAATGCCACTGGGCACCATGGTCAATACTACCGTCCCATGGACAATCATCATCCAAATGCTCTTGTATTGCCTCCATTTGCCAAACGATGTTCAGAATTCCACGAGAATGGGCGCACCTATAGCTGTAATTCCTCACATCAGGGAAACAGTTTCATCCAATTTTATGACATGCATATCAAAGGTTACCGGACAGTAGGCATTAAGAATATTATTGAAACTCCACTTCAAGGGTACCTAAAGCTGTTTATTCTGGTGTCGCCACACTGTGATCTGAACCAAGCGGAATTGAAAGGGACCCCCCTATGATCCTGTGTTATATCCTCGTTTCATGTCAAAGATTGTGGAAGTCAAACCGTTGGATGATATCCTTGTCATTGAGCCAGAACACATCATAACTCATTTGACAACATACATGACCCGAGGGGACATTTACGGTGAAACGCCGTAACAAGAGCGCGCGGCATCTAGTGCTATTTTGCGATTTCCTAGGACCAGTATTTATACAACGGGAAAGCGCTAGCACTTCTGAAGTGTTATTATTAGCACTCAGGACTCTGGCTAGGTGATATAAAGGAGAACTGGAGTGAGCCCAAGCTGCCGGTTGTAGCATCAGATACGACTAGTGTGACGCGCTAGCACGGTCTGAAGGCACAAACCACGGGGAAATAACCATAAGCCTACACAGTCAAGGTGCTAGCACCTAGGAAGCGAGACACAGAAGAGTGGTATTGCAAGCACGCTAGCTGGAGGTGCGAGCGGCGAGTCTGGGATCTGAAGGGTAGTAAACTATGCGCTAGCAGCCTTCTAGCAAGGGCGCTAGTGTGCGGTACCCCTATAGCGATCGACCCGAGACCCGAAACACAGATGCGAGCACGTGACGGTCGCGACGCGGTCGCGAGTCACAAACAGAGACAAAGTAGATAGTAGAGGAATAGCTAGCAGGCTATTGGTGCGGATGCGCGGGTCACCACATATGCAGTAACGGATAAACGGACTGCTAGCCGGTGCTCTGACTCGTGCTAGATGACTCCAGGCGGCGGATTCAACTCCGCTTCGTCAGGATAGCGATTCCAGCAGCTGATGGCAAGCTGAGGGATCACTCACGATACCCATAAATGGACGCTAGCGGATCAGTGTGGCTGTTCTGCTTGGCATAGACCCATCATAAAACCAAACGGCAGTCGTTTCATTGGCTGTCGTATCTATCACATCATTTTCACTCATTTATATTATTCATTCTGTTTATCACATGTATCAGGGACCTCAGTAGTATAAAGGGAGCACAGAGCAGGCTAGAACCTCAGATTATTACACCCCGACTTTGTACGAAGTTGGTGCAGGTGGTCTCAGGTTGCTAGTGGAGATTGTACACACACTTCACAAGTAGTAGCTTTATTGGAATCAATACTGTTGACTCTGGACACTTCGAGATCTTAAGTTGAGGTTCTAAGTTGTTGGCTCGCGGAGTCTTCATGTATAAAACCAAGGGTGTTCTCTTCGAGAACCAGCTAGCAGTTGCGCTAGCAGCTTTGCCTTCACCCCGATATATTCGTAGTGTGTTGGATCGCCTGCTAGGTGATTGTGTGTTGACTCAAGCCCACTAAGAAGAAGACGGACTAGGTGCCCCCACCTCTAGACTGACTGTAACTTGTCAGTTACTTCGCCTTCACCCCGATATTGACGGAAGCGCTGTCGTAGTGTGTTGGGTCGCTAGCTGGACGCTTATAGTGTCTATTGCCAATACAAAGTGGAAACGTTCCTGTTCTTGGTTAAGGAATAGGTCAGCGGCTTAAGGACTGCCTTGTTGCTTGAGGATTGAAGTCCCTTTGTTGTTAGCCTCAATAGTCTTTGGGTATCCCATTGCGAGGATTTTCACAAACCTACATACTCTGCCCTGGTGCCCTTGATCTAGCGATCCAGCCACCTTGTATCCAACCCATAAACCCCTGCCCATCCCAGGTGCTAGCGGTATTGTTGTTGGCAGCTGCGTAGTGCTAGCGTGTTGTTGAACGGCTTTGTTGAAGTCTAGCAGTCGAATTGTGTTTGTTCCAAACCCGCTGGTCGCATACTACGGCCCGGACCCGAACTCACAAAGAGAAGCACTTACATCTTTGGAGGAATAGATTGTTGTAGTGGTGGTTTTGTGGTTGTTTTGTGCAAGCACGAATCTAAGCTATTTCTAGTCGTATATCAAGTGCACCGTTTCAACAGAATTCGAAGGGAGATACGTCTAGTATGTTGGGCACTCAATCGAGGACGCAAAGAATATCCAGCGACTTAGCACTTACATATGTACTCCCAGCCTGTATAAAATTATGTGTTGATTGATTGAATTTTATATTTTATGCCTGAGGGTTTGACACATAAAAAATGCACCGGGACATCTGCAACCTGCCTGCCGCTTGGCTGGTGTGTGGTTCAATCCCTTGGCTGGTTCGACACAAGAAAAAGTGGGCACCTTGTGCTATGGGATCTGAAACTCATTGTTGAGTTCCCAGCCAGTGCCCTTATCCTCTTTCCGTTGGCCACAATTGTGCACTCCCTTTTCCAATATGTTGACTACAGGTGCCGTACCACGGATATGAGGTTGTTCTAGTACAGAAAATAAAGCAGACGACGAGGTTTATACGGCTTGCCATTGGCTGATGTAGTCTCCCAGAGGCAGACAAAATTCAGAACCGGTGCAAACCTTCGCGAGCTCAGGATACCTGTTCTGACGGATATCCTGAGGCACGAAGGTTGAAGGAATTATCTACTCCGCGAATCAGTGGCCAGCCGCATCATGCTGGCTACCTGGGACACCGACCGTGCTCATTGGTTTGGTATTGGCGCATGACGACTTTCTATATCTCTACGCTGTCCAACAAAATGTATCATATTGAAAGTCTGCTTAGTATTTCTTGAAATTGGTGTACACTCTAAATACACGCGACAAAATTACGCCGAACACGTCCACTCAACTCTGGACGCCACACAACATTTTTTGACGCCGCACAACGGTTTTTTTCTGCGACTGCACAAAGCCTCTTCAAGTTCTGGTATTCCACCAAGTGTCGGTGTGTATGCGCGCATTACGCGCCTCTAGTTTTACCTTTAAGTTGGCCAGCCCATCCCTGACCGCCTTCAGATGGATCCGAACGAACCATCGTCTTGGGAACCCGACACACGGTTTGGATCGCCCGATGCCCAGCCATCTGACTCCCAGCAGAGCCGGGATCATAGCCCTGACCCGTTTGGGAGCAACGACTACACCGCCTTCGGTACTGACTACTGGGCTCAGGCGTCCCTTCCCGGCGACTTCGTCATGCCCCTGGTAGAGACCTTGCAAGACGCCGGCATGAGTCTGAGTGATATCGACCATGCGCTTGGTTCCGATCTCGGCGACGAGCTCGATGAGCTGGAGTCGTCTGTCGCTGGCACACCCTCACCCAAACCGAATGTGAACTCAGATTGAACGTGTTCGCTAGTTTTTCGTCTAGCTGCAAGACTGGGAGAATAACTCAGATGAGTGACTGTTCCCGGGGATTTATTGGCTACTTGCCCGGGGGGCATTGTTGGAGAATCGGGTGGTGGGGAGTTGGGATAGAGGTGGAGCGTACTGCGACACAATAGTGAGTGCAGTGTTGAAAGTGATGCGGAGTCGCTCTAAGTTGCCGACAACTTCTTGCTGTGGGCTCCTGGGGAATGAGTATGTGCTCCTTGCATTCAACTAGATCTATGGTCCACTGGTTCTGCCGAATGAACAGCTGGTCCTCTGTCGTGCGTCCCGGAAATACGTATGAATTTCATTGGATGGTGATTTCAAAGACAAATTGAATGTTTTGACGAGGACAACGACATGCGAGTTCTGGATCGACAAGAAAGTGTACAAGCGTATGGGTAGTTGGGTAGTTAGGCTTCGGGGATCGCGAGGATGTGGCGCTGGCCGCTGGCCCGATTTCCGCGACTGGTCGATACAATAAGTCCGATATATCTAGCAAGTACGCTTGACGTGTCCAATTAGTATTATCCGTCACAGAGCCCCCCACGCGACAGTGTACCCTTGCTTCCCTAGGCCGGCGCGGTCACCCTGGGCTATGCCGTTCGTAACGGTCTTCCCAATACACGGAGTCGTCGCCATCTTCGTCGTCCAAGTCCTCCAGGCGCACGTTCGAGCCGCTCGCTACTGCCTGTCCACTTCCTGATGCCGCTGCCATCAAGCTGCCCCTACTCACACCGTTGTTCTCCTCGGCCCGCCCGGTTTCCCTCAGCCCCCACGCCGCCTTGGACCTCCTCCTCTTCTGTTGATCCTTTCCTGATCGCAAGCCCCGAGTTTTCTTCTTCTTGGGCTCAGGCGACTCTGGAGGGGGGGAGGCGTCGTCCAGCATCCCGTGGCTCCGTTTATGGCCTGCGACGCTGGGTGGCGCGGGTTCCACTCGGTCCCGCAACGGTAAGTTCCCGATGCGAGTGGCTAACGGCGGTTTCGTCAGCCGTTGTTCCAGGGGAACTGAGGGTTCCGTTAGCCGATCCCGCAGTGGGACACCCGGCACCGAGCACCTCGGCGGGTTCGTCAGACGAGCTGCTAGCGGTCGTCTCATAGTGCGCGGCTCGGCGGGTGGGCCGTGAGGGTTCCGTTCGCGGTGGCGGCGTAGTGGTCGGAGAGGGCGAATTCGGTGCCATGGTCAAGTGCGGCATCGTCAGCGCGGGCACTCGGATTTCGGGTGGCGGCGATGGAGAATGCTGGATGAGCAAATGCCTCGGAACTCCTACGGTGGCTAGGAAAGTTCCCAAGACATCGGGGTCGACGGACAGATTGTCTAGCTCCGTTGCCAGTGAGCTCGCCGCTGAAAGCATGAGGGAGTCCTCATCCAGGGGATGCAAAGGAGTGGAAGGAGGCAATACTTGCGGAAGCGGACGAGTGGAGAGAGTCTCGCCTTCCTGGGCAGCAGCACAGGCCGGCGCGCTTGCTCCAGAAGGATCTGAGACTGCGGCGGGAGCGGTTTCCGCTTCAATGCCTTTCATTTCAGAAGGAGTGGAAGGAGGCGATACTTGCGGAGGCGGACGAGTGGAGAGAGTCTCACCTTCCTGGGCAGCAGCACTGGCCGGCGCGCTTGCTCCAGAAAGATTCGAGACTACGGCGGGAGCGGTTTCCACTTCTATTTCATCTGGGCACAGCCACATGTCGGTGGTGTGCCTCGTTTCTTCCTCGAAGTCTTTGTCCGTTCTGTATCCCAGGCGGAGCCCGGGCTCAAGCGACCCTAGTCCCCCTAGCGCACGTTGGCCCTCCCCAGTGTCCCTCATCCGCAGCCACATCTGACCTAGAGCATGGATGATGGCCAGCGGTCTCGCCCCGCTCCGGTGAAGCACATCACGTGCCAGAGCCTCGAACGCTACGGCGCTGAGCTCGTCGTCCAGGCCATCTATGACGACGACATTGGTGACTACCGAAGCGGGGGCCACGTCGGCGAGGTCCATGCCTTCGTACGAGTCGTCCGAGTCGGAGTCGGCCTCTTTCTCCTTCCCTTTGCCCTTCCCGCTACCGGCCCCTTCCGCAGACGGGCTGCACCCGGGCGCCCAAGGCAGCCTCGTGGGCGGAGGAGTCTCTGCTCGTCTACCTTCATCGCCCACCGCCGGAGCTACAGTGCGGTACATCCAGTGGGACGCGCGCTGAGGCCGAGCAATTTCTCCTTCCATGGTGAAGAAAGGGAGCCGCGGTACTGGGGCTCCGAAAACCTCGTCATCCAGAACTCCTTCTTCCGCTGTATAGCGGCCGAAGTGTAGACGTCGCCCGTTCTCCCGGTCGTGCCAAGTCGACGAGCTAGCCACCTTCGCCTTGGTTCCGCGGTATAACCAGGCCTCTTCGTCATTGTGCTCCGCCAGCTCGAAATGTGTGATTCGCCGCTTGCTTGCTCGGGCGACCGCTGGTGGGACGACCCACTCCACGCGATCCTTATCTACGCGCTTCCGCAGGATCTCGGGCGCCATATATTTGTTGCTTCCTGGTCCCGGATTGCGGGCCGTAGATGCAGCCGATCCCGCACCAATGGAAGTAGAAGGCGACAGCGCGCGCGCAGCCTCGAAGCGTGGGGCAGCAGGCGGGGCTTTCTCGGAAGCCACTGGCTTTTGGTCAGGACGTGATGCAGCCGATCCCGTAACAGTGGAAGTAGAAGGCGACAGCGCCCGCGCAGCCTCGAAGCGTGGGGCAGCAAGCGGGGCCTTCTCGGAACCCACTGGCTTTTGGTCAGGACGTGACTGCTGGGCCGCTGGCGTTGAGGTAACTGGGGGCGACGCCTGGACTTGGGAAGCCGGACGGCTGGGTGCGGCGTGGAGGAGTGGTGCCGGGCTAGCGAGTGGTGCCGGGGTAGCAAGCATCGAGCAATACATGGACGCCGATCACTCGACGTAGGCCCTTCGACTAGTGCGGGCTTCGGAGGCACGGTTGTCCATCCGTCGGAAAGTAGCTTCGAGTGCGCGGGGCTCCTCCTGCGCCGCTATGTCGTACACGTTCCGGTGGATGAGGTCTCCGATGTCAGTTCCATCGACGAAATTCATGTAGGTGGAGCAAGAGGAGATGGCCGTTGGTGTGTATCTGGCGTCGGGGAATTCGTGGACCACGAAGCAGGGCACCCTAGCCAGCAAGTACGAGAGGTACACGTCCTCTGATGCTCCATTGATCCAGAGTCCGATGTACTGGTCGTCTGCCGCACCGGCCAGCCGCGCACCGTCTTTCAGTGCGGTACTTCCCCAATGCCTCCTGGATTTCCCCTCCTTGGCGAAGGCAATCCAGGCCTCCTTCTCCCTAAGCCCCCCGTTGGAACACCACGCCGTAGTCCACTACGTCGCTCCAGGCCTGTATCTCCTGCAAGGCTCGGAGCCTGGCCTCAGTCGCGTAATCCGGTCGGAGGTGCCATGTGTGAAGTTCTTGGGAAACCGAGCGCAGCTGCTCTATCTCTCGATCGAAGCGGCGCAGCACGGTCTTCAAGCCGTCCAGGAATGAAGACGGCAGTCGTCTGTGTGTGGGACTGCTGGAGCTGCAGATCCACACTTCGACTAAAGGCCTGTAGGCTTCATACGCCGCATCGGCGCTAGTGATGAGATGGGGGCGTCGCATGAAGGCCCAGTGTGCGTGTTCCGAGTCGAAATACTGTGGGGCATACATGCAATCGAACTTCCCGTATGCCCATCGAAGCGCCTTTGAGTCGGGTCTTCATGAACTCCTTGCATACCGCTCCCGGAGCGCTCGCCCGGCAGAAAAGGCAGCTGCTTCGAGTTCGGTGACCACAATTCAAAGAGCCTCCTTCCACGCCTCACGTAGCGCCCCGATAGCGCGGGCAGCGCCCATAGGTCGAAAGAGAGCGAACTATATACGAGTGGCTCATCGTTGTAGCCAGCAGCGCTAGGGAGCCTTGCGGTTCCGTGGCGCGCTCGGCTTGCCCCGACGAGGATTGCTGCTGTTCGAGAACATCGAGGAGGGGTGGTACTGCTAGTGGCGACGAGTGGTAGCGGCGACGTGGACTTAGAAAAGAAATGTCAAAAAGATCTGACTAAGCAAGTGATGTTCCCATGCTCTGCCACTGATGGCGGTTAGTCAGGCTTGAGGGTCGGGCTAGTAGCAGTTAGTCCAGCCAGTCCAACGAAATATTACTCTACTGATCATGAGCCTGCATGTCTTCCCAGCTTAGCCAGTCCACGCGGGTCGAGGTGTCGCAAAGGCCTCGTAACAGCGTCGATTGCGGTTCATCCCGGCGACAAGCGCTCTTCGCGATGTCTTCCAATTCAGATTCCGCACTTGGGAGGACCTTCAGCAGCCGTTGGCTCGAAGCAGGGCGCTTCCAGGTCCTCGAGTCTCAGGGTCTTCACTCGAGCAAGCGCGAGACCATTCAATTCGAGATCCGGACTCGACAATTGTAGCTCCATACTCGAGTCGCTCCTTCTCCTCTTCTTCCGGATCCAGATCCACATGATGAGCAACGCTTGCCGAAGGTGTAGCCAGGTCACTAGACCAAGTAAGTGTTTTGCAAAAAGGCTGGTTATGACTGTCACATCTTTTGCAAAAGCACTGGCTAGTGAGCGTACAGCCACCGGACATCCAAATAAGGAAAGGTAAAGAGAAAGTCACCAGTGGGATTCGAACCAAAAACCTTTGCATGATGGCCATAATTAGATCCATGCATTAACCACTACACTATGATAGCTGTATTGCTCAATGAGTTTGGAGGCCATATAGGGGTGGAAAATACAGAATAAGCCTTGCACCACCCCTGTAGGGCCCGCATAGGGCCAGGTTACGGTTAGGGTGGTTAGGGTTAGGGTTAGAAGGTTAGAGTTAGGGGTTAGCCCCAGGTATATTGGAGTTCTTTGGTTAGGGGTTTGGGTTGGTTAGGGTTGGTTAGGGTTGGTTAGGGTTTTTTTTACCCCATCAAAACACTGAATAAACTGTGCAAAACAATTTTCAAAGACCTAGGGCAGCTTGCCTGCCCTAGGTCTGGGTATGAGCAGTCCCAGTTAGGTCAAGCCTAGGCTTGACCTAACTGGGTAAGCAACCTAGGCATCTATAACCTCCTTGGTGTAATGGTAATGATGCCAGATAATATTGTTATCTGGAGGTCACCCGTTCGAATCTCATTTTGCGCATTTTTTTTAGGCACGAATTACCATATAAGGTTACCGCTGCGTTTTGCAAAATGTGTGACACTTCTTGTCATGGTTTTTTGCAAAAGTGTTACCATACCGGCTGGCCAGGTGCTGTAATGTGACCAGTCCCGTGCGACGTGCTTTGGGCTAGTGCAGATATAGCACTCGTTAGGAGGACGCGCGCTGACCCGCGAGTCGTCGCGACGGAACTTGTGCCCGTTTACGGTCTTTTCCCCTGGCCAGTCCCTTGGCGCAGTGCCCAGCCGTAATCGCATCTCCTCAAATTCCTGCAGTCTATCGGATAACCACTTCGCGGTGAGGAAGTGACGTCGCGGCGCGTTCAGCAAGTGGCTCCAATCTCGAGAGTACAAGGTTCGCGAACTCGGAGGAGTCCACCAACTCCACGCGCGCCCCAAGAACATTAGTGGACTGAGAAGGGCCAAGGACGCTATGTGGATGACATGGGATTCGTCCTGGCTGCCCCAAGCCGGGACAATGGAGACATTGAGCTTGGGATTGAGCTGCCACTGCAGACTGTCCGCAGCGTCTGCGGGTGGACTCATGGTCGCTCAGGGGTCACTCCCGCCTCACCCTCCTCCACCACCTGTACGATCCTTCCGGTGCTTCCGGTAGCCTACCCATCCAAGCTGGAGGGGTAGCGCCCTCATGAGGGGGTTCCGCCCCCGGAACTCCTTCACCATCACCCAAGGGGCGCCAGCGGCAGCCGCACCTTGGAACTGGTAAGTCGTTCATGATTGGATACCGGGATGGGCGTATGGGGACCCTCATCACCGATGGCCCCTCAATAATAGGCGCGGCTGCGCTAAGCGTATCCCTGATCGGCCCCGATCTGGGGATCGAGGAGTGGGCACGGTAGTGGCGGGATCTAGGCTCCTCCCCGAGGTTGCAGACAGCCTCAGCGCGCGTCGTCATCGATCAAAGCAGCGCGAAGGGCATAGTCACTCTGGAGGAGCCTGTAGATCTCCTTCAAGGGGTTACGAACTTCGGAGATGGTGGAATCTGCCGAGCTCAGGCAGTCACTCCCGTCCTCGCTGGTAAGGGTCTGGCGGATGGAGTGGAAGTAGGGTGACACATGCCGATCCCCGTTCTCCACTCACCGCTACAGACAAGTGAGGGCGAAGCGCAGATCAGTGGGGAACCAGAGCCTGGGCGTCCATAATTTGCTGTGCGGCACCACGGCGTGCGCAATCCTGGATAGCATCCGTAGGCTGAGGCAGTAGAAGCGCTGCTGCGTGTCTGGGTCCGCTGAGGGCACCAAACCCGCTGCTGCTGCATCATACGCCACTACCTCATCCACTAATGCTCAAAGTCTATGGAGTTCCCTCCGTACTGGAAAAGACGAGGCGGCACGGCAACGGGAGGTACTCCCGTGCGGCGCGCCAGGCCCACCAAAATGCTCTCATCCTCGTGCCCCGTATTCCGCGAGCTCAGCTCCACATCCGTCTCGGACATGGGAAGGGGAGTGCTTCCGGGGGATGTGGGCAAAGCTTCCCATCGCCCAGAGGACAGCGCCTATCTGAAGACGGTCGAAAGACGGTCGAACGAGCAGAGGAGCCGGGGTCGAAAAGGGGAGATTAGTGTTCGTACCCGGGTTAGGGCCCCGGCGTCCCGTATTCGCGCGATGTGCCGAGGACGGAGCTGTCGACTTCACAGATCCAGAGGGTCGCCAGCCCCGGGCGCTTCCATGTCAGCATGGCGTGCAGCCCGAGGTGAGTCGTGGGGAGATGACAGAGCACCCTTCCGATTTCCTCGGTGCATCTTCGCGCTCCCGTCCGTCGTAGCATGTTTCAAGCCCCAGGCGCTTCCATGCTAGCATAGCGTGCAGCCCAGGCGGCGACACCGCCCACACCAAGGTGGGTGGACCTGAGAAGATTCGCAGGACCCTCATGTGATTCCGATCACATCGGTGGGGCTACCGGACAGCCTATTCAAGTCGGTGCAGGCAGCTCGATAGCGCCTCGCTCTCCTCTTCTCGCACAAGTGCCACTTCACAGTAGCTGCTGTGTGGGGATGGGAGAAGAGAGAGCGGCCCCCCCCCGCGTCGGTAGCAGCTGCGCGGCGGAGCGTGAGCGCTTGACGCTGGGGTTAGAGGTCGTCGTAGGGACCTAGGGTACTGCTAGATAGTACTGCGGAGGCGTCCCGACGTAGGGGGGAAGGAGTATTCGGAGATCCAGCAGCTCCTCGAGGAGGAGCGCTTGGATGGGGCCGCCGCCACCATTGTAACCAACCCTTCCAATTACCTCGGCGCATCTTCGCGCTCCCGTCCATCGTCATATGCTTCAAGACCCGGGCGCTTCCATGCTAGCATGGTGTGCAGCCCACGGCCGACGCTGCCCACACCACGGTGGGTGGACTTGAGAAGAAGTGTCCAACTCTCACGTGATTCCGATCACACCGGTGTGACCGGGGGTCGCCGCCAATTCAAGTATCCAGATCTGCTCGTCGTGTTAACCGGTCGCAAAAATAATCACGAATAATACTCCGAAATTTCTTGATCAAACCGCTCAGACATCGATACATATAAACAGAGTCATGAGATTGTAGAAGAAAGATATAACGAACATGAAAACAAGATGTTGCATTCAAGTATTTTAAAAAATCACCTATGGAGTCGCAGGCGCATCATACCGGCGTGATCTGGGGTTACCGGGCAGCCTACAAGTCGGAGCGCAGCGCGCCCGGGAGAGGGTGCACCAGCAAAACAAAAAAAACGCTAGTCTGGATTGCCCTGCATCGACCACAGGTCTCGGAGGACCTGGGGTAAAGAAGTGGGAACGAATCGGAGGTGAAGGGGAAGGAGGGGAGCGGGGGTAGGGAGGAGAGCGGAGCGGAGCGGGGGGTAGGGAGGAGAGAGAACGAGTGAGGGAGGGCAGCGTCGATAGTGGCAGAGAAAAAAGAGGAGCATTACCCGCGTCACGGTATAGCGGGCGAGAGCGCAGGGAACAACTGCAATCCCGTTTCAGCGGGGGACGGAATGTGCAGTAATGATTCAATGTACGAAGATAAATGGGAACGAAAGAGCTCTATATTTCGAAAGGCACAACTACAAGGCTCTCAATTTCTTCCCCTTGCCGCTGCAGCCAGATGACGATCCAAACGTTTGAGGGCCTTAGGAGGAGCGACCTAGGTGGGATGAGCGTGACACCCTAAACAATGTATGGACGAGACGTACCCAGACGACGATCCAAACGTTTGAGGGCCTTAGGAGCAGCGATCTAGGTGGTATGAGTGTGACCCCCTAAACAATGTATGGACGGGACGTACGGCGAGGCCGTTGCGTACCCAAAGTTGAAGGACAGATTCTTCTCCCTGTATGACCAGCGGTAAGTGAATGAAACAGGCCACAACATCGACAGTGCAAACTCACGACGAAGACCGAACCACGTGGGATATCCGTCATCCCCGCGAATAGCTTTGCGACAAACGCAAGTGGTTGTGGAAAGTGCAGTTGTTTGTGCATCGGGAGTTGACGGGCCCATAGCGGCGCATCAGGGTCCCAGCTGTTTCCGCTGAAACGAGCGAGCTCTACTCCGGGGCTGATGAACGAGACACGATGGTGGAAGGCTGACAGGACGAGCACATAGACACGGCTGGTCATGCCCTGAGAAATGATCAGCCAGCTTCCAGCATAAAGATAGAAAGAGAACGTACCTGGTGAAATCCTGCGTACAATTTGCACATGGCCTCTTTGTCGGGTAGAAGATCGTGCATATTGACGTCCGGCGAAGTCCTCATCTCTACCGAGGCCAGCCATTTGTTAAGGGCGTCTAGGTCGAGGAGATGGACGCCATGCATGGGGGGCACCATAGTAAAACTTGCCATTGGAACCGGACTTGGAGGTGGTGAGTTGGGCTAGAACGATTTGCCGTGGAAGGAGGTCCTTTATACAGATATGAGATCTAGACAAAGCAAGGGGAAAAAAGTGGTATGTATGGGTAAACGTGTAGAAAAGTGTGGGGGACGAGTCTGGGGAAGTAATGAGGGAAAGTGACTGCGACGGTGAGGAGTTCTAGAGAGCAGTAATTAATTAATACTATACAAGTGCGGTTGCGCAGTGGCGAGGATGGTGAAAGAATTGGGCCGCATTTTCAGAAAGGCCAAAGTAAAAATAGCGAGACAATCGGTTTCGACCGATAAAAAACTCGACAAAGCCCATAGACGCGTGGCGAAACTCGTGGTGAGGAATTCGGGTCCTAGACGAGTAACCGGTGGGAGATGTTCGGAGCTGGATCTACCGGCGCACAGCCAGGAGACCGTACGCGTTTGTCTGCAGCGCAAAGCCACAAGCGAGATCTAGAGAAGAAAGAGAGAAGAAGAGAAGAAGATGGGGTTAGCCCAAAAGCGGATGTGATTGACAGAAGGTGATGTGCCAAGTCTTGTTCGCAACTGCCTCTCTAGATCTCTGGATATTGCAGCTGGATTTTTGCAGATCGCAGCTGGCTTTGCGCTGGCTGCTTACCATAGAATAACTATGACCCTCCCAGGCCGCTAACTTGGAGCTCAACGTCCGGCAACTCGGGGCACCAGGTGTCATCGATACCTTTCAACGATCCCTTTCAACAATTCCTTCCAGTTCTAGCTCATGACATCACAGAAACCTCTTTATGCTGCGGTAGCTTTTTCCCTCTTGATTCCGTGGCTTTGTGCTTCGGACGGAACACTGGTTTTATATATATCTCCACAACACATTTGTCTCCCAGTCCCAATTCACTCAAGTTTCTTTGCCAATGTCTAGCTCCTGCACTCATCCCGTCATTGTGAGCCCCATGCGTCCCATGCATACCTACAGATTCAACCCTCTCGACCGCTGGCTTGCGTCCGTCGAAATGAAGACCACTCCGGGTCTGTTTTCTGCGCAGCCCTCTTCCCGACGGTGACGCCATGTGCGAGGTTTATATTTCCGGTCACCTCGTACACATTTATTCTCTTTATCAACTAGCAACTGGCTTATTGCGTCTCAGGGCCTCACTGGGCGGCACTACAAGCTCTCGCTCGCTGTTTACCACCCGCGCCTCGCCGACCGCGCGACGCCTGACATCGAGCTTGCGCGCTTTGTTGGACATGCCGACGACCCCGGCGCACCAATTTGGGTCCGTCGCCTGCCGCTGGACACACTTCTGCGCTTTCCGCAACCCCTCCACTTTGTTCGGCAGGTGTTGGAGGGGACAACGGATATTCCTATGGGCTGGTCTTACAGGTGAGCTCCTGCGGCGATGTTAGGTCTTGCTCCCTTGCTTACCGCTGGCGCAGATCGGCTCTGACGAAGAGCACCTCGAGAGACAGCGGCTCTACAATCTCTGGCTATGCGACGCCCTCGCCGTACGTGTTTTCCCCAGCCCTGATCATACAAGGCTCAACTCATCATATTTAGATCGCCCCCACTCCCTCCTGCCCTCAGGCCTATTCGTCGCCGCAGTAATCACAGTGAAGTGGGTACGAGGAAGGAATTTGAGAGGCAACAAGTGGGTCCGGGGAAAGAACTTGAGAGCCTCGGTAGATGCGTATGTGTGGACAAGTCCGCGTATTGGTAGCTAGTACGCTCGTCGTGTCCCTTTAGTGTACTACCCCGTCATCCGCCAATGTTCTTTCCCTCGCATACGAAATATTAAATAAATTCGGTACTCGTCGTCCGTCGCAACAATGCAATACAATTTTGTGGACTATATAGACATAAAATTACAGATTACAGACGTCGAAACTAGAGTACGATTCAAGCGCGCTTTTTCTACCTGTAATGCAAAATCCCATCTTTCATCGTCAGTCCGGGGAGCAAGAACCGCCTCTGCATCCCTCCGATTCTTCTCCTCTGCTGCAGCCTTGGCGTTTCTCTTGACCTTCTTCGCCGCATTCCTACGAGCGTCCAGCTTCGCCTTTTCCTTCTTCCTCTGTTTCCTCCTCTCCTTTTGCGTCGCGGTTTCAGTCGCCGAGGGAGTGACCCAGCCGACGTTGAGCGGCTTTTACCCCCGCCTTGCAAGTGGACCTGGACACGACCCAATTACAGTCAGCGACGCGGCGCGTGTCTTCGGACATGCGCCCTTACAATTCATCAGGCGCTGCCAGTGAGCATCCTCCTTTTCGTGCCACTCTTGCACGCATTTCTGAGGACCTAAGGTCAGTCCCTAGTCGAGTGAGTATCTACACTTACAATATGAAACAGTTTGTGCCTGCATGCGCACGAAAGCACGACCTTTGGCTTCAGTCCGCTCATGCAGATCTATGAGATGGCGTTAGAAGCCGATGATACCTGCCAGGCCACGTCCTCTCCAACTTACTGAGCATTCGTCATCAGTTAACCAGGCCGGATTGCGACGCATGTCCTGGGATACGCGCTTGAAGAGAGCGACTTGCAGTCCCGAGGGGTCCGGCAGATGCGGAGTGCTCCCGAAGTACCTGCACACGGTCTTGTCCGCAGATCAGCGGAACGTAGAGAATGTTCATCCCGAAAAAATAAACCTAACATCTGCCCGTTCGTCGTGCGTCCAATCTCCAATGGGCTCCCGAACCAGGCGGAAACGGCGGTGGCATTTGCAGTGGCGTTTCGTCTCCTCCGACGCCGAAGACCCTGGCTTAGAAGCAACCTCGACGACGTCTGCGTCTGGCGAGAACGCGGCAGCAAACCGCCCTCTCGTTCTCCGGCTCCAGGACTTCGACGTCGCTGTCGGCGGCGTTGTCGCTCTTCTTCTTGTTCTTCTTCTCCACCAGTTGTATGCTGTCGCTACTGTCGCTGTCGCTGGTGCTGCTGTCGCTGCCGTCGCTGCTACTGCTGTCAGTGCCCCGACTTCGGCATCGGGAGGTAACACTTTCCCTGGGGCAATCATGCAGGGGAACCTTTTCCGGGAAGACAACGGGGGTAACTTGGGAGCCATCTGTTTCCTGGCAGGCATCTTGAAGAACCCGTTTTCTGTGCATGACGGTCGGGTTTGGTGTGTCCGTGCATGGGAGTTGATGTCGAGAAAGGCTGTGGATCACTTCTTCCCTACCACGACCGTTGCCGCTCCCCTCCCTCCCCTCCCTCGCTCCCCTCCCCTCGCTCCCCTCCCTCCCCTCCCTCCCCTCCCCATGCAATTCATTCCCCTTCTTTACCCCAGGTCCTCCCAGACCTGAGGTCGATGCAGGTCATTCCAGACTAGCGTTTTGTTTTATTAGTGCACCCTCTCCCGGGCGCGCTGCGGCTGTCCCTTCCAGGGCGAGCGTTTAGACCGCCCACCCCAGGGCGCGTCGGCCAGTCTTCTCCCAGACTGGCGTTGAAGTTCCAATCTTACCTCATTCCTCGTACTATACTGCGTACATGCTAGCATGGAAGCGCCCGGTGCTCGGAGCATACTAGGACGGATGGGAGCGCGAATATGCGCCGAGGTAGTCGGAAGGGTGCTCTGAAGTCAGCCAAGTCCAGTGAACTCTTGCGAATCTTCTCCAGTCACTCACTTTAGTGTGGGCGGCGTCGCCGCCTGGGCTGCACGCCATGCTAGCATGGAAGCGCCCGGGTGCTCGGAGCATACTAGGACGGACGGGAGCGCGAAGATGCACCCGAGGTAATCGGAAGGGTGCTCTGAGGTCAGCCAAATCCAGAGAGACGGTCGACAGGGCCAAACCGTCATCAACCGAGCGACGCCAATGCGCGGGAGTTCAAAGAGCGCGCCAGCGCCCTCCGAATCGGCACTGACGTCGGGGTCAGCTGCGGGCAAGAAGGCAGCGACCCCAAGAAACCGAGTTTCCACTCGCCCGCCTGGATCCGCAAAGTCGCCAGGCGTCGTCATTGGCACAGCGTGCGGGTCCGTCCACGCCCACAGCAGCTTCGGCTGCTAGAGGCGTACATGTGCCGCCCGCGCCGCTAGCCCCCTTTGGCACGACCACTAGGTACAGTAGGCACTTTTAAAAGAACCATGCTAACTACTGAACCGGGACTTTGTAATGTCCCATCCTAGTTAGCAGGGTATCTCCAAAAGGGAATTGTAAAAGAAATAAAAGAAAGTCCATAGCGGGGATTGAACCAAAAACATTTGCATGATGGCCATTATTCTGGCCATATTATTAACCACTACACTATGATAGCTATACCAGTCCACTAGCCACATTAATCTATAGTCAATATGGAAATTCAGAATAAGCCTTGCACCACCCCTGTAGGGCCCGCATAGGGCCTGGTTAGGGGTTAGGGTGGTTAGGGTTCGGGTTAGGGGTTAGAGTTAGGGGTTAGTGCCTTTGTCTCCAGGTGTATTTATTATTTTGGTTAGAGGTTAGGGTTGGTTAGGGTTGGTTAGTGTTAGTTAAAGTTAGTAGATATTATGAAACACATAATAAACAGTGACAAACAATATTCAAAGACCTAGGGCAGCTTGCCTGCCCTAGGTCTGGGTATTAGCAGTCCCAGGTAGGGTAAGCCTAGGCTTACCCTAGCTGGGTTAGCTTTGTAGGCTAATATAACTTGCTTGGTGTAGTGGTAACAATGCCGGATAATAATATTGTCTAGCGGTCACCGGTTCAATCCTCATTTTGGGCATTTTTCTTGCTTTAAATTCCTTTTTACAGTTAGCATGGGACATTTAAAAGTCCCGGTTGGGCCCATAGCATGGTTCTTTTAAAAGTACTTACTGTACCAGCTGGCACGACGACGCGCCGACTACCGTCCCATATGACGGTGCATACCTTACGGCCGCGTCGGTAAGCGATAGACCCTCGCCGGCCTCACCAGGGAGTGTCCCGCTCCCATGTCGGATACCCCCACCGAGGTCTCGGATCTGGAGCCGAGCTCGGGGGAAACGGGACGTGAGGAGGAGGAAAGCATTTCCGTGGGTCTGGCGCGCCGCACGGGAGTACCCTCCCGTAGCAGCGCCGCCTCGCTTATCCCAGCATGGGGGAAGGTCGATCGACTCATTCAAGGAGGAGCTGGTGGCCTCCGTGGCGCGACATTGCATCCTCTACGACCCGTCGTCCAATACACAGGAAGATCCGCTGCTGGAGTATGGGGCGATTGGGGGCGAGTTGCCAGGATTCGACCCTACGGTGTCCTTAATCCTGCACGACGCGCTACTTCGCTACGACAGTCCGCATCGTAGCCTCGACTTCGAGCACTTGGGAGCACTAGTGGAGGAGGTTCTGGCGTACAATGCAGCAGCTGCGGGTTTGGTGCCCTCTGCGGGCCCCGAAACGCAGCAGCGCTTCTACTGCCTCAATCTCCGAATTCTGTTGAGAGTTGCGCATACCGTGGTCGCGCTGCAGCAAGTCATGGACGCTCAAGCCCAATTATTGGACTGCGATCTATCGCCTTCTCCTTCGCAGCGATTACGCCCTCCGCGCCGCTCTGATCGATGATGATGCGCGCGTCGAGGGCCGTTCGAAAGCTCGGGGAAGAGCCTCGAGCCCGCTACTACCGCCCGCACGTCTCGGTTCCCACTCTGTGCGACGGGGAGTCTGCGCCGCTTGCCTCACCGCTTCCGGCCGCGGCTCCCACCACGCCGACGAACACTCCGAGTGTCCGATTCGTAGTACAGTCGCCCCCTCGCCTCTCCACGGTTCACGCCTTGCCGGGGTCGGGGTCAATCCCTACCCTTAGCTTGGTCGCGCCTATTATTTGGGGGCCATCGACGATGAGGGTCCCCCTGCGCCCAGCGTCCCAAGCCTTCGTGCCCTTGGACTCGTTCCAGGCTGCCTCCGATATTCAATCCAGGACGACCTATCAATTCCAAGGTCCGGCTGCCAAGGGCGCCCCTTCAAACAATGGTGAAGGAATTCCTGGACCGGAACCTCCTTACGAGGGTGCGACTCCTCCCGCTTGGATGAGTAGACTACCAGGCGGAAGTGGCGATGGCGCCGGCAATGGTGGCGGAGGAGGAAACGGTGGAGGCGGCGGAGGAGGGGGTGGGTCTGGCCCTCCAGCAGCGACGGGCCCATCTGCGGACGTTCCGGATGCCCTACAATGGCAGCTTGATCCCAAGCTCAACGTCTCTATCGTTCCAGTCTGGGACGGCAAGGACGAGACCATCATCGGCTATGTCATTGATATGGCCTCCCTGGCCGTCCTTAGCCCGTTAATGTTCGTGCAGGTCGCGCAGATGGCACCTATGAAGTTCACAGGGCGCGCCCGAAGTTGGTGGACTCTGTTTCCTCCAAACTCGAGAATCTTGTACTCTCGTGACTGGAGCCACTTGCTGGACACCAAGCACAATCGCGCTAGCCTCATCGCCTCCTACCTTCTGGAGAATAAAGTGAACGCGATCCTAGGTAGCGCGCCTCCCGCTGGCGCCGCGCTGCGGATGCGTTTCCTTCCCAGATCGGCTAAAGCAGCGGATACCCTGGAGCACGTCGGAGACGAGTCTGAAGAGGATGAGGAGAAGACGGCCTTTGCTGCTGACCGGCGCCGGGACAACCGGAGCGAGACCTCCGCAAGGCGCCAGCCATCCAGCGGGAATACTTGAGGCTGCATAAGTTGGCGGAAGTGGCGAGCTTGCTCGTCACCGGTCTCTAAGTGCGTTCCTTCTACCATTGGAAATCACTGCTCGAGAGGCCGACTGGTGGATGCTGACTGAGACTTTCGCTCGGGAAGAAGCGCTACCTGGGGAGAAGCAGTGTACTGAAAGCTTTGAACTGAGAAGAGTTGTGCACCCGGCGAAAACTGCAAAATCTTAATTGCTCAATTGGGCGATGGCGAGAGTTGATGGGATTAAGGCATACAACTCGGAGTCTCATCTCAATGTCATCGTCTGTGGATTTGCTCTACGGACTCCTGCTACTGGCTTTGCGCTAGTAATATCTACGGGATCCACCGACGAGGTCCTCATGGACGAGCGAATCTCCCTCAAGAACGACTTATCTTCTCAGGATGTTGCTCTCTTCCTCTCTCTCGCATCGTCTGTGGCGTCTGGGTATGTCTCGTCCATACATTGTTTAGGGGGTCACGCTAATCCCATCTAGGTCGCTCCTCCTGAGGCCCCCAAATGTTTGGATCGTCGTCTGGGTGCGGGGAAGAAATTGAGAGCCTTGTAGTTGTGCCTTTCGAAATATAGAGCTCTTTCGTTCGCATTTATCTTCGTGCATTGATCAAATCGTTACCGCACATCCCGCCGCCCGCTCAAACGGGATCGCAGTTTCTTCCTGCGCTCTCGCCCGCTATACGCGAGTCCTGCTGCTCATCAATTGCCTAGCTGAGGGTTCCCCTCCCGTGTCCCGCGACTCTCCTCCCCGCGTCTGCGGAGCGGCCTGAATGCCCCGCGCGCTTCTAGACGTACCTGCATCGCCGGCACGGCGCGGTGCACCCAAGTCCCGCCCTGCAAAAAATTGCACTGGATCTTTTTTTCCCCGCTTCGTCGGGCTGGGGGCGCGTCCTCACTCGTTATGACGCGCCCGTCGCGCCACCTCCCGATGCCATGACCTTTGAGCCGCTGCCCAAAGCACCAAAAGTCACACCAGGATGACAGCTCTCCCTCGGCGCCCTACTCCACCCCGAGTGGCGCACGGAGCTGCTGCAGCGCGCACGGCGGGCCGGCCTCGGCCGGATTGGACGGGCGGTGGAGTGGGTGCTGGGGAATGGGAATGGAAACGCGGCGGAGGAGGTGCGGGGCACAGCCCGGACCCGGACGCGGCCAGCGACAGCGGCAGCGGCAGCTCGGGCTCGGGGCGCGGCGGCGGCGGCGCGCGGAGCGAGAAGGAGTGGGAAGGTGGATGGGCGACCTGCGCCTCGAGTTTCCTTGGGCCTCACTTCTTCCTGGATTTTCTCGCACTGTCAGAAATTTTCATTGTCTTTTCCCCTCATCCTGCACTCACTCCCTGCCTTCTTCACGCTGTGTTGCACCCTCCCCTATCTCTGGACACCTCCCTGGACGCCCCTCACTCTTCTTGACACTCTTACACCCACCACCAACACCCCAAACGACGCCCAGCGCACGATCAGCCAGATGAGCGCGTACGCCCGCCGCTCGGACGCAGGGACGCCGGCTGACTAGTTTCAGCCACCTTTTGAAGCTGGCCAAGTTCCTCGTCCGCCGCGCCTTGCGCCCATATGTGAACGAGGGTGCGGGGGTGTGCTACAACGTCGCATGCGCCCAGAACAGTGATATTGACCTTTTCCGCACTGGAAGGCTCACTGGCGCCGAATTTTTGGCCCGAATCAAGTGGAAAGTCGGCCATACGCGCGACTGGCAGCGGCGCCAGAGGGAATACGCCAAGTGCGACGCAAAACAGACTCAGACGCACATCTGGGTGTGCCGCTGGGAGGTCTCCAGGCAGTACTATTGTGGTATGTCGGCTTTTTTCAGTTATTTCACCCGCCCGTGCTGACTTGGGGATCCCCAGAACGGTTTCGCCCAGCTCCTGCAATTGTGCCACGGCGGCCAGCTCATTGTCGATCGCTGTGTATGCGGAGTTCAGCACCGCGAGTACTTCGAGTTTTCGACAGTCGGCGGCTTCGCGGAGTTCAGCGCGCTCATGACGACTGTTATTACTTGCATGAACGAGCCCCTCGTTCGCATTTTTTATGACCCCCCTTCCATTCCCGATATCTACAACTTGATTCGCAATTCCTAAACGATTACTGTACTCATATTACTACCTACTCCCGCGGCTTCACGGTCATTGCTCTACTTATCCACGCGTCAGTTGACACACCTGTAACTACTATATCCCGTGCATATCTACCTTACGTCCGCCTGTATCTCTTATACATTTTAGGTATCTACTTCCTTCCTTTTTGGTCAAGTGACGAACGCTGCGGTCTCCAGCTACACGTGGGATGTGGAACTGATTGAGGCAGTACGGGGTCGCGCCGCTCGCAGGAGTTGAGGGGAACAAAGCGAGGACGGAATTGGGCTGTTCCAAGGACAAAGCTGCAGTTCGGTACCGATCAAGCCCCCGTGGGATCCCGACAACAACGCCCAACGAACGCGACGAAGACAATGTGCAGGTGGGCTTCGGTGTCGACAAAGGCGACGTGCGGGCGGGGTCCCATGGCAACACAAGGGATCCGTGGGTGGGGTTTGACGCCGACAAAGGCGACCCGCGGGTAGGGTTCGACGTCGACAAAGACACCGCGCATAAAGTGCGCCGGGGCCTTGGTTACGGGGCGTGGGATGGGCGCGTGTCGCGCCACTGTGTGCGAAAGCCGCAGTCCAGTACCGATCAAACCCCCGTGGGATCCCGACAACAACGCCCGATGAACGCGGCGAAGACAATGTGCGGGTGGGCTTCGGTGTCGACAAAGGCGACGTGCGGGTGGGATCCCATGGCGACACAAGGGATCCGCGGGTGGGGCTCAACGCCAACAAAGACGTTCCGCGGGTGGGGTTCGACGTCGACAAAGACACCGCACATAAAGCGCGCCGGGGTCTTGGTTACGAGGCGTGGGATGGGCTCATATCGCGCCGCTGTGTGCGAAAGCCGCGGTCCGGTACCACCCAAGCCCCTGTGGGATCCCGACAACAACGCCCGACGAACGCGACGAAGACAATGTGCGGGTGGGCTTCGGTGTCGGCAAAGGCGACGTGCGGGTGGGGTCCCATGGCGACACAAGGGATCTGTGGGTGGGGTTCGACGCCGACAAAGGCGACCCGCAGGTAGGGTTCGACGTCGACAAAGACACCGCGCATAAAGCGCGCCGGGGTCTTGGTTACGAGGCGTGGGATGGGCGCATGTCGCGCCACTGTGTGCGGCCCGCAGTGCATGGGATGGGTGCATGGGGCGCCGCTGCATGACACCTGCCGTGCATGGGGCGGGGCGCTGCGTGACACCCGCTATGTCAGCGCGCGAGTGCAAGTATGGTGCTGACCTGTCACATGAGCGCGACTCTGCCGCATCCATGTTGTTCCATCGCGTCTCCCCGCTCAGACGGCATCTGCGGCCAAGCTGCCGCTTGCCATACTAAAATCCTAGCATAGGTAGATATTTACTGGCAAATTATTCGAAACCATATCTTACATTATTGCTAACTAACTACATTCTAAGTGGTCCCTAGTTACCGAGAAGCCTGAATGTGACAAAGCTCTTTGCCGAAAGTCACGCCCACCTGCGAACTACATGTGTTTGTCACATGCGGGGTGTACATGCGCTTGATTTTGCCCCCGGTGTCATTGAATGTACTGGAAGAGGGGATGGAGGAGGTCGGGATCCGACAACAGGTGCTTAAAATTAAATATCTATCTAGTGGATTTAAGCTCCAAAATTTCAGCTGGTGATTCTATAGGTGGCTCAAGATCAAGAGAAAGTCAATGATAGCTCAACTTGACTCCCTTTACCATCAGCTGATACTATATCTCGATAAAATTTTATCCAAACCTCCTGCAAACTTTAGCTTGTGTGGCAAAACAAGAGCTCAACCTTAGTACTGCACAAACTATTGTCCACATGAATGCCTTGGTTCTCATAGCCTATACACACTCTGTTGCTGGGCTGAAACAGTTTTGCAAGCTGGACCAAGTTTAAGGAAACACTCTTTCAGAAGATATGGTTGAGATTGGTGGGGGTAAAGCAGATGACTGTCATGAATTGCCCAGGTTCTACTTTTTGTGTGATGCATCTAGTGGCAAGGGACTCACATGACACCACCACATGATGTTCTCACAGTTGAAACCTGACCACAGATTCTAAGCCGCAGACCTACCAGGGTCTGCACCATTGGATACTAGAAGATATTATTAACCCCCCGACACAGAGGGGACTATGAAGTGCATGAATGGTTGCAAACTGATCAGGGTTTCAACCATTGGATACAAAACAATGTTAAGGACTAGGTAACCTAAATGTTGGGTCCCCTAGTCCTCTGACACTATGGAGACCGGCACAGAGGAGTACAGGAGTATCAGCATTAACACTCCTTAATGCTGCGTTGCAGGAACTGATTGCAGCAGACTGTGATTGTCTTTATTTATTCGAAGCCTCTGTACAGTAGATTCTACCTTGTCTAATCTCAGGCTTCTACCTTGGTTTACATAGACATTGTCTCCACCCTGCCCCGCCTCCTACATGTTGTATTGTAGGTAGTGTCTACACCCTGGGTTCTATACCTGAGTGGATATTGCACCATCTTGCACTCATTCTGGATTCCTCCTCGCATCCCGACCTACGATATACAGTCTCCTAGGGAGAAACACTGTATGGTTGGTCTTGCTCAGAGAACACACGAGCTACTAGCATCTATCGGGTTTCTCCTGGTTGGGGTTCGTGCTGGGTTACTCACTGTCCAGCCAACCCAGAGGCCATTGCTGACAATGACAAACAGGTCATGATCATTAGGTGTGCATATCTTGCACTCCTCATCTTGCCCTGGTGCTTGTGTACTGGTTGCATGCATCAAAGTCCGAGTCAGGGCCCCAGTAGAGGGACCTGCATTCATCGTATCCTGTGTTGTTGTCGCACTCGTACAGCTCTGCACACTGGAATGGTGACACATGTGCAACAGTACTGCCTGGGAGTGTGGCATAACCTTAGAGGCAGGAGCTCGGTGTGCAGAGGAGTGAAGGGGGCAGAGTGTGTGGTGTGCGGCAGAGCAGGGAGCTGTGCCAGCACCCTATATGTTGGACTCCAACACATTGCACCAATGTGTTTTTTGTTCCAAGCCCATATAAACTGGATAGGCCTCAAGAGAGGGTCATAAGTGTGCTGCAGATACTTAGGTTATTACTCGTATATTAATGAGATCTATCGAATCAAAGTGCACCTGTTTGGCCTACCGAAATTATCCCATTCACTATCTCAGCTGACCTGATGTATCTACAATTAGCTTAGACACCCAGGTGCTGAGGAATTTCCAAGTGCCCGACTGCCAAAATTACCCCATTCGTTATCTCAGCTGACCTGATGTATCATCAATTAGCTTAGACGCCCGGGCGCTTAGGAATTTCCAAGTGCCCGATCAGACCCTCAAGTTCCACTCAAAAGGCAAGGTATCCATTGTGTCGCTTCTTCTGTTCCACCCTCATCATCTATGCCTTCCCACTGCCCGCATCACCGCCTCTGTTCCTTTTTTTTGTTGTACGCTGCAAGAATCAGCAAGATATATCCCAGACACTCGGACTACCAAGGCGCAGTTACGCTTCAAGTCTAAACCCTTAAAATTCCGCCTCAAGCACACTGTTTACCTCTTGGCCCTCCGCAATACCCCAAAGTCCTCCCAGATATCAAACCACTCCATCAAATCTCGTGGATTTGTTCACTTCTTGGAGGTTTCGAGCTGCTCTTCTGTCCTGTCCCCCTCATTCCTCTGAAACACAACATTTCTGACATGCCTCAAAGCAAGTCCCATCTGATGTTGCCAGGCCTCTTCCTCTGTCTGCATCCCGCCATCCAGCTTCCCCTACTTCAATAAAGTGCTTGCTTAACAGCTGTCCGATGAAGTCCTCTGCGACTTTGCTCAAGATTACGGTGCTTCTTCTACAAACATCATCATGCCCTCCCACAGTATCATTTATTCTGCTAGTTCAATTCCAAACTGTGGCCTCAATGCTCAATTCAAGTCGCATCTTTGAACAATAAACACACTAGACGACCCATTGAGGTAGGTTATCATGTTCCTACAATCCGATGCTGCTTTATACTGACCGTCCAGCGTTATTCACCGGCCTGATCCCAGGTCCTGGGGGCGTTCCCGGCAAATCACCTTAATTTTGCATGCTCCAAGCTTATTTTCTTCTCTCCATATCGTCTATCCAGTCTTGCATCTTCCAGGGACACTTGGTTCCACACATCATGTAAGTATGTTTCTGAGCATTCCACAGACATTGCTGATGTTGCACCGTAACCTACTCGTGCGTCAGTGTCACGTAGTGTGATGCGGCATGGGTCGGGAGACACGCATTGTAGTTCGAAAGACTTCACTGTGGGTAGTAGCCATAGTAGAAGTGAGGTATACCGCTGTAACCCTTCGCTAAGGGGTCGTGTTACCCTGGACAGGAGCCTCTGCAACACCGAGGCCATGGAGCAGTTATACGGATGCTCAGCCAGGCAGGTGGTCTAACACATAATGGTGGTTCGCCGGGTGATCTTGGACTCACTATATCATGGTAGATGGCAAGTTAAGATGATTATTACGTGATCTAGGTGATGTAACTAATAGGAACATGTGATCTAGGATATGGTAGTCTATCTATAGGTTCGGCAGCGTCTGCCTTGGAAATGCCATAGAACACCTCATCACAGAGCCCCCCGCATGCCCAAGGTAGACAAGCATGCAAGTAAAAACATGAGAAAAACACCTAGCATCGCAAATCACAATGGCCCCCCAAACCCGACCACTGGGAGGGAAAAATTCCTGGTGCTGCGTCCCTGCGTACTCCACTGCTGTGGTGTAGGAAAAGCTCAGGGCACAAGCATCCTGAGCCCAGGCTGGGAAGTCCACCATATGATCCTCCATCTTGATGTGGTGCATATCATCCTGCTGGGACGCTGCACACTACACTCTGGTTGGGCCAGGGTGCAGGGTATGTCCAGGAGAAGCGCATATTGTCCTTTAGGTCCTCCCTGCTACTGACCCCTGGACCGAGGGGTAGTATGCATCATGCCGTTGGTTTGCTGCACACTACACTCTGGCTAGGCCAGAGTGCATCTCTGTCCAGGATGTGTGCGTGTCAACCCACAAGCCCCTCCTTGCCTGTATGGTTGTACCATAGCGCTCCTTCCGAGAGGTGGGCAAGCCGTCCCTCTGTTCCTCCCTATAGCTGCTCCTAGACTGCAGGGGAGTATCACATATACCCCCCTACAGCCCCCCACTTTTTCTTCGTACATCCCTGGGCCGTGGCAGGCTCAGAATGTGCGAGGAAAAATTAATCCCAACCACGTCACAAGGAAAGATCCTGGTCCACGATGGAGGAAATTTTTTTTTTGGCTGGAATGGGGGGGAGGATCGGCTAAGTAGAATGTATTGAGCAATTGTGATGTGAAACACTTCAAATAAAGCTCAATCTGAGCCATTTACATTGTCTCTTTCCATTTAGAGTGTTTATTTCGCACCCAATGGTCTCCTTGGTGCCCTATTCACAAAACAACCAAGAAATGCCATCTGACATATTTCGAGTTTATGACCCCATATTAACCTCATTTTCGGCTGGGAACTCTTTATATGACCTGGAACATCTGTTTGAAGCACCCAGAAGGATCTCCACGACCCTGTGGCATGCTGAATGAGGTGAACAACACTACAACAGATGATCACCTCAAATCATAGGGTAAGGGGTGACCTTGGTGTCAGCTGTCCACTTTTCCAAGGTATATACATCAGCTAAGTCCAAAACATGTGTTTTGGGATATCCCACACCATGGGGAAGCGCAGAATAGAGCGAAAATGGCATTTCTATGTATGGCCAAAATGCGATGTTTTTAATGATCATCACATAATCTATTGCTTTCAGGGTGCTTGTATAGCCTAGGGGAACAAAGTAATACCGTCAGGAGGTATCTATATTGCTGTATCCCCAAGATATTATGGCCAGGAACACAATTTATGAAATTCGCTATTTTCACCCTATCATTGCACTGTGATGGGCTCCACCATGTTCTAGTCAGCTTCAAAGACCTTGGAAAAACATCCCTATGTGGTTAAATCGTCCAAAACAGTCGAATTATGAGCCAGGGAGGGGCTAATGTAGGGAATTTCCTTTTTTGGGTGCTAGATGTTAGTGTCCAAAAAGGGAAAGTTTGCTATTTCCCCCTATTATTGCACCATAATGGGTTGCAATTTGACCCAGTGACCTTCGAGGCCTAGGAGAACAAATTAATACAATCAGGAGGTATTTATATTGCTGTATCCCCAAGATATTATGGCCAGGAACACAATTCATCAAATTCGCTATTTTCACCCTACTCTTGCACCATAATGGGCTCAATTCAGCCTGGTCAGCTTCAAAGAACCTGGAACAACAATCCTATATGGTTAGATCATCCAAAATGGTACAATTATGAGCCAGGGAAGGATGGGTGCAAGAAATTTCCTTTTTGGGCAAAAGGTGTTAGTGTCCAAAAGGGAAAGTTATGCTCAGATTATAGAGCTCATCAAGGGCTACAAGAGGCACCTATACTATTTTTCCATCAGAAGCCTAGTTGGCCCACAAAATGCAAAATACTTTCTGAGGCGCGGTGCTATTTTGTGTTAGCTCAGTCAGTCAAGATGTAGTCAAGTTCAGTAAAGTCTAATGAAGTGAAGCCAAATCCAATGAAACTGACCATTTATGTGATGGTTTTTTAGCTCAGTCAGTCAAAATGTAGTCAAGTTCAGTAAAGTCTAATGAAACTAACTATTTTTGTGATGTTTCTTAGCTCAGTCAGTCGAAATGTAGTCAAGTTCAGTAAAGTCTAATGAAGTTGAGCCAAATCTAATGAAACTAACTATTTTTGTAATCTTTCAAGTAGTGAAGTGAAGCCAAATCTGATAAAACTGACCTTATATGTGACGTTTCTTAGCTCAGTCAGTCGAAATGTAGTCAAGTTCAGTGAAGTCTAATGAAGTTGAGCCAAAATCTAATGAAACTAACTGTTTTTGTGATCTTTCAAGTAGTGAAGTAAAGCCAAATCTAATAAAACTGACTTTATATGTGACATTTCTTAGCTCGGTCAGTCGAAATGTAGCCAAGTTCAGTGAAGTCTAATGAAGTGAAGCCAAATCTAATGAAACTGACCTTATATGTGACATTTCTTAGGTCAGTTGAAATGGAGTCAAGTTCAGTGAAGTCTAATGAAGTTGAGCCAAATCTAATGAAACTAACTATTTTTGTGATGTTTCAAGTAGTGAAGTACAGTCAATTCTAATGAAACTGATACCAGTCGGTCACTAATGAAACTAACTGATTTGTGATGTTTCAAGCAAATGTGATAAATTAAAGCCAAATCTAATGAAACTGGCTGTTTTGTAATGTTTCTGAGGTCAGTCAGTCGGAATTCAAGTGAAATCTAATCAAATTGAGATCTAATGAAACTGACTGTTCTTGTGAGGTGTCTTTTGTTCATTACAATATATTGACCAAAAATATACCCAGGACCAAAGTTGTAGAGCTTTTTGAGGACTACAAGATTGTATAAGAACACTATTTGATCCGAGGCTTTGTTGGCCCGTAAAATGCAAAATACTTTCCGAGACGCGAGTCTTTTGAGGATTGAATAGTAAATAGCCTTGTAACGAACACACGTATGACCTCAAAATTCAAGGGTATTCAATGTCTTTACTGGAGGGTCCAATCAAGATGCTTTGGCCTTGTGATGTAATATGTCACATGACCTCAGCTTGAACAGCCATAGGGTTTTATAGGTTAGGTGTATATACCCTTGAAACTAGCACAAGTAGCACCCAGGATTTTTGGGAATTTTTCGTGTATTTTCTATGTATTTTCATGTGTTTGTATGTATATTTCCTTTTTTGGCCACAGCTGGTGGCAAGGAGCACTCAAGTCCCCAAATTTACTGAAAATTATTGAAGTATGCCTTGAACTATGCCTTATGGTCCTGTACTGCAGAGGTATTGAAAATTATGCAAAAGTTATTCCCATAATTATAGAAGTGAGCCTGAAATCCTGTATTTCCCTATAACTAGTGCAGGGATCGGCCTTCCGTCCCCCAACTAACTACTGGGCTGGGCTGGGATGTATAGGTGATCTACCGAGACCTACAAAGGAGTACTATCAAGTTCCGTACTTGGAACCGAGGGGAAACTTGAGTTGAAGCAGAAACAGGTCGAACGAGATGCAGTGCCGATCTATCGGTGATCGACACACCCTCTGAATAATACAGGGGTGCTGCTGACGGGTTCCTGCCTCGTAATTGGCAAGGGAACATGGCGTGCTCACAGTTGGGAACCAATGGGAGGCGACGCTCGGAAGAACAACCGACGGAAAACGCGGTTTAAAGAGACGGAATAAACAGACTTTTGACTCATTGGGATTGTGTTTTGGGCTTTGTAACAGTGTCTTGGCGGTTGTATAAGCATCCGAGGGTGTTTTCTACGATGGACACAGCATCTTCCCCCGAACTAGTAGGCTATACGCTTGCGCATTGGGTTGATCTGGGATCCTCGGTGAACGCACTCTTATAGAGTAGCACTATTAGTCGAAATCTTAATTGTTTCTGAATCATATATTATTCTGGAAACGCACTTGGGCTTTGCCTGGAAACTATCTGAACTCTGAGAATCTGTTGGATCTGGGACTCTGTTGAAAGAAATGTTATTGTTGTTGTTTGCGGAGCGGGTTTCAGAAAGTACCGTCAAGGGAAAACTTTGGAAACGTTACTGCTGGCGTTGCTCAGAAAGTACCTCTTTAGGGAAAACCCTGTGAATGTTCTTGGCCTATAAACTAGGGGCCTTACTTGAGTCTACGGGACTACTTTAAACTTGTTTCTCTGTCGCTTGGACACACACACACACACGCTGCGAAGCTATAAATCTACCTTGTTTGGAAACAATGTTTCCACTGTGTTTAGAAACACGTTCTACGCAGTTTGCTCTATTATCTCTTTGAGATAAGAAACCTCTCCCTACAACCTTTACAAGGCCCTGTACTAGGGGCCGTAACTCATCGGGATCTTTGGAAACGTGCATATATTGCCGTTTGATTTGGTTGTTGGTTGTTGGAACAGTCTCTGGACTGTTTCTGTGCCGCTCTTGAGTCAAGTGGGGTTATTTGTGTGTTTCTTATATAGGTTCTGAGCACATCAATCACCGTCTCTCCCCCTTCCTGAGCACTCGAGGACCCACCGACGCTACCACCAGGCCGTGCCTGGAGCTCTAGACGTATTCCAAGGCCGTTTGGCCTCACTGTGCCTCGCGCGCACCCAGAGACGATCGGCCTCCTTAGCAGAGGCGCCCGTTCTCCTGCTGTATATGCACCCCGAAAATGCCTCATGATGTCCCCTGCCCCCTGGAAACACCTGCGTCCCGCATGGCACCTCTGGAAATGTGGGAAGTTGTTGAGGAGGTATAAAAGGGAGCGCATTTAGTAGGAGTAGTCAGTACCTTCCGGCTTGCAGAAGTAGCTTTTGGGGTGTTTTCCCCACTTTCTGTACCGTTCTCAGCTCAATCTAAGGGGTACTCCCAGCCTTCCCCGACCTCGTACCTCTCGTGCACCCTCCTCCTTGCCCACTGCCGGAGGCAGGCCACACATCTTACATTCGCTCGTTTGTCGGCGTCTCACCTCTCACACCTCCGTCAGCAGGGTCCCTCCTCACCGGACCCGGTGTCACCATCCCAGGCTTCCTCAATTAGGATCACCGTTCTCGCGAGCCTCGCTCTGTAGAAAACAGGCCCGGAGAGAAGCCACCACATACAAATCGCCGTCCATAGCCATTGAGACCAATTGTCTTGCCGTCGACCGAACAACGTTGGTGTCACCGTCTGTGCGACACACATCACATCTCCAGCGCTGGTTCTAAGGGGAAGAGCGCACGAAGGAAAGCAGGCAGGGCAACGCATTTAGGGTTCCAGTACTCTCGTACGGGGAGCCAGGTTTAGGCATTCACACCTTCTTTACCGTTTTCACTAATAACAGGTCCGCCGCACACGTCCACACCTAGGAGACGAACGTCTCCACGATCCCCCATTCACACACACACACACCTATCGCTCATACAAGGCCAATTCGCGCACCGACCTTCCGCTCTATCATTCGACTATATCTTCCCCTCTAGAGGACAAACGTAGTCGAATTCGAATCACATATCTTTCGATACCAACACCGCAGTCCTTATCACAGTGCTTGGAGATTGTGCACAGCAGACGAGGGAATGGGGTGAAAGCCCGAGTGAGACTCAAGTGCCTGCAAGAAGACATGAGCCCCCCACTCCTGGGCGCAAGCACCTGAGATAGTGTGCTGGCATCAGAGACCTGCTCCTTTCGCAGTGGGCGAGTGAACAGGAAGGCGTGGTGGCAGCAGCAAACGAAGACACCCAGTGTCCTGGAGACAAGTGCCGCTACCACGCTAATTGGATCGAGGTAGGCTACCTCATATCCCTTACTGCCCCTCAGGCTAGCTCGATTCAAGAGATTAGCGAAAGGGGAAAAAAATCGGGCCTTGCGGAAGACTTGCTACCGCAATGCAATTGAAAACTCTGCACCAGCCGCAGCAATGCAGTCATGCAGGCTCGGTGCACCAATAAATCTTGCCTTGCAAGTCTAGCTCACAATTTCAGAAACAATTAAGATTTTGACTAATGATGCCACTCTAGAGAATGTGTTCGCTGAGGATCCCAGATCAACCCAATGCACAAGTGTATAGCCTACTAGTTCGGAGGAAGATGCTGTGTCCATTGTAGAAACACCCCTCAGATACTTATACAACCGCCAAGGCACAATTACAAAGCCCAAAACACAATCTCAATGAGTCAAATGTCCGTTTATCCGCCTCTTTAACTGTGTTTCCGTTGGTTGCTCTACCGAGCGTCACCTCCTATTGGTTCCCAACTGCGAGCACACCATGTTCCCTTGCCAATTATGAGGCAGGAACCCGTCAGCAGCACCCCTGTATTATTCAGAGGGTGTGTGTTGATCACCGATAGATCGGCACTGCAACTTGTTCGACCTGTTTTTGCTTCAACTCAACTCTCCCCTCTGTTCCAAGTGTGGAACTTGATAATACCCCTTTGTAGGTTTCAGTAGATACCCGTTTCTGTGGTGTTTCCCAGAAAGGGTTCTTGAGAAAGAACCTTAGAACACCTTTAGAGTTGTGATCCGGATCCTCGGAATAGCTGACCACCTGTTTCGGTGTATCCACATTCGATGGAAACCAGCAACTCTAGCAACCGAAACACTTGTGACCCAGCGCGTCCCCTTAGCGTCTCAACACAACACAATACATTGCCCAACTCCTGTTCCTTTGGCCTGTTTCCGTTGTTTAAGTGGATGTTGGAAATGAGTCAAAGGAAGTTCCTTGACTTGTTAATTGGCTACACGTTTCCCTTACGGTTTTTCAGGGCGAGACTAGCCAATGAACATTCTAATTCCTTAGAATGTTCACCCGTTTCTCTGTGGTTCGCCCAACAGCTACCAGGAACCAGTACTGTTGCATAGAAACAACAGTTTCAGCAATGAGCACAGTGACCACACCTGGGACCCCTGCAGCACCGGTGTCGTGGGGCAGTTATACACATGCTCAGGCAGGCAGGGTGGCTGTGGGGGTGGTCCCCAGTGTGTCCTTCACTCTTTGCACATCACAGTGTAAAGCAAGATTAAAGATGTATTACATAAGTGATGTGTATGTAATTATGGAAACATTATATGTACAAGTCCACTACAGTAAACTATGCATGTTTGTCGTGTCCCAATGCAATACCAGGGTCCCAACAGCTAGAAAATTTCCAGAGAAGGACATCAAAGAAAAATGTACTACATTTACTTGTGGGTGTTTATGGGCAGTTGGTGGTATGTTGAGAGAATGACTAAAGTCATGTGTTTTGGTCTCATCACTCTTTCGCACCCACCTGCCCTCCTTGAAATGCTGGCTGGAATTCATCTCAGCATGCAGCACTGCACACAGAACCTGAGGAGTGCAACATTGCTCTCAAGTAGCATCCACATCACACGAGCCTCAAGGAACGTCGAAGGTAGCTGATACTGCACCCAAACATTTACACTCAGTGCGAACCAAGTCCGCTTGTTGGAGCAACGAGAGACCCTCAAGGAAGTGCGATGGTGAGCGAGTACATTTTATTTGCTATCTATTTCAATTTTGACCTCACAGATTTTTCATAGCTATATCACACGAAGAGCGGGACCCACATGATGCTCTGATGGACATCACTGATCCCTTCAACAATGACGACGGTGGCCACAATGTCCTTGGTAAGTGGGCCCACTTCAATGAGTGCCACACCAGCCTCAGTGCCATTGGGGCCGCTCAGCTGTACTACCGGAACACATGGAGGCACCACAAAACCCCCTGGAAGGACATCTCCGACCATGGCCAGCAGTTCATTGTGGGATTTCTTGGGAGCTGTGGTGCCTCATTGGTATAGAGCTCGTGACTTCCACCGCTTACCACTGCAGACCGACGGCCAAACCAAGTGTGTCAACCAGGAATTCAAGCAATTTGTCTGTATCTTCACGAGCTACAAACTGGACGACTGGGACGGACTCCTACCAGTGGCCAAGTTCGGTACAAACAACCATGTACACTCTTCGATGCAGCAGGTTCCATTCATGACGGACACTGGTTGGCTCCCCCGGATGGGGTTTGAACCAAATGGTGCATGCTCTGCCAACAAATCCGTCAACAAGTTCCATGACTGGATTGCTGCCAGGGTTTCCGAGGCCAAAACCACACTCCTCAAAGCCAAAGATGAGTTCAAGCACTACTATGATTGCCGATGCGTCCCCATGCTGGAGATCAAGGTAGGTGACCGTGTCTGGGTGGACATGTCCAACATAAAAATGACGTGTCCATTGCCCAAGTTCTCGGACAAGTGGCTCGGACCCTTCAAGGTCAAGAAGGTTGCTGGTAAGGGTGCATATAAGCTCGAGCTCCCACCATGTTGATAGGGCATGTACAAAGCCACATATGAAAACACCAGTTTTTATTTCATTTTGAACCTATTAGTGGGCAGAAGTGGGGCATTAGTTTATGAGTGTACACCCTCCCTGGGAT